>PKMM01028239.1:128860-318969 GCA_002933915.1 Eutrema heterophyllum | reverse complement strand
CATATTAGGTAGCTTTGCATGAGCATTAGGAGCAATGATAGATTTATCCTTGTAAAGTATCATATTTAGAGCTTGATTCAATGCCCTCGTTGCTTGTTGTTTGATGCTTTTGATCTCGTGTTGAAATCAAGGACGAACCATATTTCGATCTTGCGTTTCATTACTAGGGTCTTAGCTAAAGCAAGTCTTGATTTGATTTCAATCCTACCTAAGTGAAAACCGTAATTTTGACATTGAAATTATCATGCTTGTGCATTGCATAGTGAATTCATGGTTACCATATACATACTTGGGCTCTCTTATCCTTTCCACCACTCTATTTCTAGTCCAAGTAGCCGATTCCCATCATTGGAACGGTTCACCATACCTTTAACCTACCCTCCTTTCAAGCCAAAATCTTTAGTGTGCGTACGTGAGGCCTAATTTTTCGAGTAAGCTTGGCAAAAAGTGTTGAGTTTAGGGCGACAAGGATAGGTTCGCATGTAGATCTAGCCGAACATCAAGGGCTAGACTAGGTTAGGCTCGTGGGAAAGGGAAGTCTTGGGTTTGGTGCGGACGAAATGGTGTGACTAATGGGATTGTGGATAAGAAGGAAGTGAGTTCAAAAGAAGGAAGTGAAGGTGAAGGAGGAATGCAATATTGTAATGTGGGTTAGTGCAAGATAACACGATTAGCTCTTAGCAATAGTTATAGCCTCATAGAAAAAAAAGGAAAAAGCCCAAAATTGGCTAAGACATCAAATGATGAAAGATGAGGCAAGGCAAATAAAAAGAAAGAAAAGAAGAGCTAAGGAAACAACAAGAGAAGCACAAAACCACAAGATTAAATGGAGAAGAAGAAATTCCTCAAGTGAGAAAAGATGAAGTGGAAGAAGAAGTTCATGTATGGGACATGAAGGCCAAAAGGCCTTGGGAGATAAGGGTAACTTAGGATTGGAACATCACGGGTAGATATGCTAGGGCTAGAGACATTTTAGGCATTGGGTAGATGTAAGTCTATCCTTATATGCATAGATTGCCTTTTACTCTTAGCATTTTGCTAAAGCTTGCTCATTCATTGAGAGATCCCTTGCATTGGAGTAATCCCATACATTTGAGATCATCTTAGTCTCAAGACCTTTACCATATCCAAATGAATTCACTTGTCTTGCATGAACATGATTCACTTGAAACGATTAAATGAATGTCAAAGGATTGGATGATAGGAAGGCTTGTGTAAGTTGAGACTTAGGCTTGGCTCATGTAAAGTCTCATGTAGGGATGGATATGGCTAGCTCTTTTAGAGTAGACTTGTTTGATCGCATCATAGAGTTAGCAACTTGCACATTGAGCTTGAATTCTTTTAACGATACTTGTGGATCTAACCTCCCTCTTTCAAACCTCTCTCTCATCTTGTTCTTACTTGTTTGCTTGAGGACAAGCAAAAGAGTAAGTTTGAGGGAGTTGATATTCCCATATTTTACCCGTTTTAGCATGCATATTATTTAGTTTTTCGGGTCTCATGCATGTGTCTTTCATATCTTTTATAGTATTTAGGTCTCATTTAGAGTTTATGACGTTCGCATTAGGTCATAGTGAGTTCTTGCATGTTTTGGAGTATTTTCTAGGTGATTGGAGGCAATTTGGAGAAATGGGCCAAAATAGAATGCAAGCGTCATCCGAACCGTCCAAAAGAACCTGCCGAACGAAGGCTCTCCGATCTGATTTAGCCTCGGAGGTGTTCATAAAAGTTGTAGAGGGATGAGTTATCTTTCTATCGGAGGTTGAATCAAGCCATTTAGACGTGTGGTTTGGGAGATATGACAGATTTACTGGAGGTATGTCCACCTGGCCGAGACAGTTTCGACCAACACTGAACCGTTACATTGAGTGCACCGTCCGGTGCAGGGACATAACATTTTGGTGCTAAGCACCGGACCGTTACATTGAGTGCACCGTCCAATGTTGGCGTCCCACCTTGCCTCTCCCTTGAAGAAGCTTTCTACATTGAGTGCACCGTTCAATGTTGGTGTCACGACCCAAGATCCGACCGGGTCAAAACCCGGTTTGTCCCGGGTTGACCCGGTTCGCCCCCTTTTACTATTTAAACCCAAAAACCCTATTTTTCATGCTAAGCTTTCTTCTTTCTAGAGTTGGGTTTTATCCCAAACTCTTCTTATGATTTTTGAGGGATTTTGATTGTTCTTCGTACAAATGCCACTCTAGAGAAGATTTCTTCAACTCTATCTTTTATTTATGCATTTTATTTATCTTTATGTCTTTTTCTCTTTTGTTCTTCATCTTTAGACTTTAGACTTTTTGTTGGATTTTGGTTTGCTTGATTTTTATGGGTTGATGATTGATTTGTGATGCTTAGATTCTAAATCATTGCTTTCCTTTCTTTCTAAGTGATCTTAATGCTAGATTGGGTTTGAGAGAGTCAATCTAGATTTTTGGGAATTTCACACCCACAAGGTGTTTGATAAAATTCCCCAAAGAACTTAGAAAGAGATATACATTTTTAACCTATGAGAGTAGTTGCTTATGGTGTTTATTGGTTGATTTGAATATTGATCTTAATGCTTGGTAATCATTTCATCACAAATGAGAATTTGATCTTGATTTAGAGATTAGCAAAGTAATTAGTGCATTGAGAGAGGATTAGTCATAATTAGTGATTTTAACCTAAGGAATAGCATAGGTTGTGTGTATTAGTATCGTTAGTCAATNTAATCATCTTATCACAAACGAGAGTTTGTTCTTGATTTGGTGATTAACAAAGTGATTAGTGCCACGAGAGTGGATTAGTCATAATTGTGAATTCCATGTTCTAGGATAGTGTTTAATTCAATCTAAATCATCATTGTTTGTTCATTAATCGTCTTCTTGATAGTTAATTCATTTTTCCAACACTTCTATCCTTTGTTTTCTTTCTTGCATTTTACATTCTTTGTTCAAAAATATAAAAACCCAAAAACATTTGCTCTAGCTTAGGAAGATTCATGTATTCTTAGTGCATTGATCTTAACCTCTTTGGTTCGATCCTCAAATACTACAATGATATGAGTAGGTTTGAGTAATTGATATGAACTTAACACAAAATTTATTTATCAATTTGGCGCCGTTGCCGGGGAGGTTTAGCATTGATCATTAGGATTTTGATTTTTCTTGAGACTAGAGCTTTTTATTTTCTTTTGTTGCTAATATTTTCACTTTTCTTGTGATTTTCATGAAGGGAGTGACGATGAGCAAGCAACCGTCAAGCTAGTGACGTTAAACGCGCCCTTGGGGACCGACGCCTCCCTAAAGTGGAACTCCGGTTCTGACAAAAGCGCGCAAGACACAAGCGGAAAAGGGGTCATTTTCACTGAAGCCGATGCTGCCGGGGTCCATCAACCTCACAACGACCCCCTTGTCGTACAGATCCGCGTAGCCGACTGCGATGTCAACCGGGTCCTCGTCGACACAGGCAGCTCGGTCGACCGTATCTTCAAGGATACCCTGGCCAGAATGAACCTGCAAGGGGCCAAAATCAAACCAGCCGTCACCCCGCTGACCGGTTTCGCCGGGTAGACCACCATGGGAATCGGCACCATCGATCTACCGGTCTATGTAGGTCGGGTCACCAAAATTGTCAAGTTCGTAATCATCGATACAGTCCCGATCTACAACATTATTCTCGGGATCCCCTGGCTGCATTCAATGAAAGCAGTCACGTCGACGTACCACCAATGTCTCAAATTCCCCAACCAGGCCAGGACATATACTCTCCAGAGCAACCAAAAGGTTTCGCGCGCTTGCTTCGCCATCGAGCACAAGCTACGCAACACCACGCCGACCTGCCTCTTTGTCGAAGCAAAGCTTCTGGGCGAACCGAACCACTAGGACGTCACGGGCCGAGACCTGGTCACACAAGTCAACATCGATCCGCGCGACCATACTCGCTGCGTCAGGATCGGTGCAGACCTCAAATGTAGCATCAAAGAAGAGCTGGTCAAATTCATGGAGCAGAACGTCTCCACCTTTGGCTGGTCGGCAAGCGACATGCCCGGCATCAACCCAATAGTATGCAGCCATGAGCTCCTTCAGACCAATAAAGCAAAGGCGGAGAAAGCTCGGACCCGAGCGCGCGCAGGCCGTCAATGACGAAATTGAGAAACTGACTGCGGCTGGTTCGATCACCGAGGTGAGATACCCCGAATGGCTAGCCAACCCGGTAGTCGTCAAAAAGAAAAACGGGAAGTGGAGGGTCTGCGTAGATTTCACTGACCTCAACAAAGCCTGCCCCAAGGACTTCTTCCCACTCCCCAGAATCGATCAGGTCGTAGAGGCCACGACGGGAAACGAGATGCTTTCCTTCATGGACGCCTTCTCGGGGTACAATCAGATCCCCATGCATCCGGAGGACCAGGAGAAAACGGCTTTTATCACGGACCGCGGGACCTACTGTTATAAGGTCATGCCATTCGGGCTAGCCGTGAGGGAGTTTCTAGTCGAACTCGCGCCCGATCTGGCAGGCGAAGAACTCCCCGAAGAATGGAGTTTGCACGTCGACGGCTCAGCCTCAAAGCATGGTTCCGGCATTGGCATACGTTTGGAATCACCGACCAACGAAGTTCTGGAACAGTCCTTCCACCTGGCCTTCCCAGCATCGAACAATGAAGCGGAGTATGAAGCTCTGATCGCCGGGTTACGCCTAGCAAAAGCAATCGGGGTAAGGAAGATCCAGGCTTATTGCGACTCCCAGCTCGTCTCCAACCCATTCAGCGGGGAATATGAAGCCAAGAACGACCGCATGGACTCGTATCTCAGGATAGTCCAAGGCCTAGCAGCCGAGTTCTCGGAATTCACCCTCACCAAAATTCCCCAAGGTGAAAACACTTCAGCAGACGCCCTCGCCGCGTTAGCCTCCACGTCCGATCCAACCCAAAGGCGCGTGATCCCCGTCGAAAGCATCGACTTTCCCAGTATCGAGCTACCTAAGGGGGTCTCCTTGATCAACAGCCCCAACGAGGACCTCGGCGACGACCAGCTGCCTCATCCCCATCACCTACCACTTCCTCCCCATGAGCCCGAACTACCGGACTGGCGCGACGAGATCCTGCTCTACATTACGGACGGCACCATCCCGACAGACCGCTAGGCAGCCCGTCGACTGAAGAAGAAATACGCGAAATACCACACCCACGACGGCAAACTGTTCCGTTGGAGCGCAACTGGAACCCTACTAAGCTGTCTCCATGGCCAGGAAACCATCGACGTGATGAAGGAGATGCACGAAGGAGCAGGCGGAAGCCATTCTAGCGGCCGCGCTCTTGCCCTGCGAATCCGGAACCAAGGCCACTACTGGCCAACAATGCTTCAGGACTGTGACAAGTTTGCAACCCGGTGCGAGAAGTGCCAGCGTCACGGCCCGGTTATCCACTCTCCCACCGAACTCCTCACCACAGCGTCGGCACCCTACCCATTCATGCGATGGGCCATGTACGTCAAAAGCGCTTCCTCCTGGTAATGACTGACTACTTCACAAAGTGGGTCGAGGCCGAGGCCTACGCAAAGATCACGACGTAGGACGTCCGCAAATTCGTTTGGAAATTCATCATCTGTCGCCACGGCCTGCCATACGAGATCGTAACGGACAATGGCGCCCAGTTCACATCGGTCCTATTCGAAGACTTCTGCGCGAAATGGAAGATCAGGTTAAGCAAGTCCACTCCGAGGTACCCACAAGGCAATGGACAAGCAGAGGCAACAAACAAAACCCTCCTCGATGGCCTCAAAAAACGCCTGGACGATAAGAAATGCCTTTGGGCCGACGAGCTAGACGGAGTCCTCTGGTCCCACCGCACAACACCAAGGATGGCGACAAATCGCACACCTTTTAGCCTATCCCACGGCATGGAAGCAATGGCTCCCTCCGAGGTCGGAACTCCCACCCTCCGGTGCGCTATGCTCGCACAGCATGCCGACCTGAACGACGCCATTATCTTAGGAGAGCTCAACTTCCTCGAAGAGCAACGCGACCAATCCCTACTCCGCATCCAGAACTACCAGCAGCTAGCCTCCAAGTACTACAACAAAAAGGTCAAGGGCCGGTTTTTCACCGAATGCGACCTGGTTCTACGAAAAGTCTTCGAAAATACGGCCGAACTAAACGCAGGCAAGCTCGGCGCTAATTGGGAAGGCCCCTACCTCATCTCCA
The DNA here is from genome assembly GCA_002933915.1 of Eutrema heterophyllum. Classification (NCBI taxonomy): domain Eukaryota; kingdom Viridiplantae; phylum Streptophyta; class Magnoliopsida; order Brassicales; family Brassicaceae; genus Eutrema; species Eutrema heterophyllum. The sequence continues at coordinate 312,789 of PKMM01028239.1, read as the reverse complement.
AGATCATCAAACCCGGGGTATACGAACTAGCCACAATGAATGGCGACGCAATCCCGCGCTCATGGAACTCAATAAACCTAAAACGATACTACTACTAGGCCCCCGGCCCCCTCTCTTCTTTATCATTGTAATCAACTGACCTACGATTGGCTTGATCCCTTCTACTAAAGGGTACGTAGGCAACCCTTGATCAGGGCGCAGCTATAAATCTAATAAAATCTTGTCATTGCGCAAAAAAAAAAAGCGAACAAAGCCCCCGGGCTCAGCAAAAAAGCTATAAGTGCTAAAGACGAGCTCAAAGCTTGCACTCCTACGGCACACAATCTCTAAGTGCTAAAGCCGAGCTCAAAGCTCGCACTCCTACGGCACACAAGCTCTAAGTGTCTTAAGCCGAGCTCGCCCCTCGCATCAAAAGAAAGACACACAAGCTCTAAGCGTCTTAAGCCGAGCTCGCCCCTCGCATCAAAAGAAAGACACACAAGCTCTAAGTGTCTTAAGCCGAGCTCACCCCTCGCATCAAAAGAAAGACACTCAAGCTCTAAGTGTCTTAAGCCGAGCTCGCCCCTCACATCAAAAGAAAAACACACAAGCTTTAAGTGTTTCAAACCAAGCTCCGCTCGTACCAAACCCTTGCGGGATAAACTGAGCAAACATTTCGCAAAAACAATTTCATTCATAAACAAAATGGCACTACGCCAGAATACATAACAGCACTACGGCCTACAAAAAAAAGAGGGAAGAAAAGATGTACATCGGCACTTCGGCCCACAGTATAAAAACCTAAACCCCGTCAACACGGGTGCTAACTATATCATCCGGGCTCACCATCCTCACATTTGTGCTGTGCTCACCCCGGAGCGGCTAGTTCGAGTCTAGTGGATCTTCCGAGATCCCGATCTGAACGGGCAACGCATCATTCTCAGCCTGAGAAAGCCGCCCAGTGGCCGGGGCTGAATCCGAAGCAGCTGAAGTCGAAGCTCCTAGGGAGGAAGTCGAGGCCGGCATGGGCTGGACGGGCAAAACCTGCTGAGGCAGGACATCAGGGGTGCGATCGGAAGGAACCTCCAAATCTTTCGGGGTCAAATCCGGGTAGACGATCTAATCCAGATCGGCCTCAAATTTCGCCTCGTCCACCTTCAGCTTCGCGTACCGATACGACGGCACCACCAAGTCGTCCTCGCGTTCCATCTTCTCAAGGCATTCCCGCGTACCGACCACCTGGCTAAGTAACAGGTGCGTGGGCAAGGCCAGGTCCCGACCAGCCAAATGGGCACGGACCTTCTCCATCTTAGCAGCCCACTTCTGATTCCGAGCCGCCCATTTTCTTTTGACCCGATCATTCTCCTTGGCAACGGCCACCTTTGCCCGCTCAATGGAACCCTCCAGCCATGTGACCTTAGATCGAAACGCTTCCCGCTCCCCGCAAACCTTCGCAATCTCCCCTTTCGCGACGACAAGGTCATCCTCCAGAGCGGCTGATCGCGCCCTCTCCGACTCCAGCTCGGTGAGCGCCTGATCCGCCTCCATCGCACGTGCCCGTACTTGCCCCATAGACGATTCCAGAGCAGCATACCGGGCCTTCTCATCCTTCAAAGCCTTCCTGGCCTCGCGGAGAGCGGTCGTCAACTCCCTCTCGCCCACCTCGGTAAGCAGCTTCAGACGCTCAATCACACGCTCCTGCTCGACGACCTGCCTCTCATACCGTTCACCTAGGGTGGCCAAGTTGACCATCGTCTGCAGAAACGAACAAATTCAAAAAAAAAAAAAAAAAAAAATTATTAATAAAATCAAATAAACTCACCCGAACTAAGGAGCGGGATGTACTCTGAAAGGCGTCAGACTCCGCCATCTCCGAGACAGGACAAAGAAGTGGCATTCTCCCAAGCGCGGCCACATAGACCAGATCGGCACAGGCTGCCTTATCCTGTACGAAGGGCACGTCACCACGCTCATAGCTGAAGTCGAAGCTATGATCCACCGGCTCCTCAACACTACCACCCCCATCACCAGGGACCTCGGGCTCATCCTTAGCCTAGACTCCTGGGGCTCGCCGCCGACATCAACAGCTTCATGCACGTCAGCCTGACCATCCTCCACGACCATGTCGGGCACCTGGTCCTCGACCGCTTCATCCCCCCGACTAATAGACACCTCGGTTTCCCGAATCTCGGCCACGTCGGTCCTATGCCCACCGGACACCTCACCAACAGGGTCTTCGGACAGCTCGGTCCCACGACCCTGCCTCATGTCCTCCCGACCTAGAGAAGAGGACTCCACCTCATCGGCCATTCTCTTCTTGGACACTTTCTTGCCCTTGCCCTCATCCGTCCTCTTCCCGGGAACGGCCGTAGACGTACCAGCCCGTGGCGTCTCTTGCCAGGCTGTCTCCTCCACAGCCATAGGAGGATGTGCAACGAAGGAGTCCGAGTAGGACGGAATAGCAAATCTTGAGCGACCTATTCACAACAAACTATTCAGTAAAAAAAAAAAAAAAAAAAAAAACAGGGCAACGAACTACCAGCCATTGCTACAGAAACTCTCTCCGGGGTGAAATTTCTCGGAGTCCGCGACCTAAGCACAGCTCTCCGGGGTGAAATTCCAATCAAGGGGGTATCTTCCCGTCGGATCAAGACCAACTGCCTCGGTAGCACGGACGAAGAAGTAGCTGCGAGACCAGTGGTCGACCTTACTCAGCTTATCTTCGATAAGCTCCACCTTGGGCTTGAAGGAGGCGTAGTATGTCCCCGGGTAGGCAGGATTACCCTTCTGGAAGGTGAGGTCCTCAAACATGCGGGGAGTCACCACCATATCGCATTCCCACTCAAGAGTCAGCATCACAACCATGCCTTGAATTGTGGATGGACAGATCTGGGAAAAGGCCAACCCCCGCCTCTTGCAATACAAAACGAACAAGTCGGGAAGGGGGAGACGCAACCCGCATTTTGTGAAGAAGCTCTCACACAAGCAGACGAAACCTTCTGGAGGATTCCTTTGACGCTCCTCCGGCCCGGGAAGGCGGAGCTCGGCGGATCTAGGGAAGCCACACTTAGACACCAAACTCGCGAGAGTCTCCGGGGTGCTCCAGGTCGGTGAGCCTCCCTGATCATAAGAAGCCGGAAGGGGTTTCGGGACCTTAGGTTTTCGAACCCTTCCAGTTCGTCCACCTCTTCGGCCACCCTGATCGGTGCCGCGACCATCGGAGGAACATCCTCTACCTATCGATCTCCCCTGGCGAACCTCCGAAATCGACGGAGCAAATCCCGAAGTCGACGGAACAGACTGCGCCTCGGCTTCATTACCACGACACGGAGAAAGGGTACGCTCCGAACCGTCGTTCAGCGAAGAACTTCCCATCGGCGAATCACCATGGTCAGAAAGAGATGCCGATTCACCACTAGATTCGGCCCTAATCCCTCGAAACATCGACGCCATCACGCAAAACAAGAGAAAATCTTCCGATAACCCGACCCAGAATTTCGAAGAACCTTAAGAGATTGCACAAACAATTCTTTTTTACAGGAAAGAAGGAGGTTACCTTGATGAATCTATGCGCAGAAGAGTAAAGGAAGGAAGACAGGAGGAAGAAGGTTCAAATAGGAGAAGGGGGAGAAGGGGAAGCGACGGCTCAACACGTGGAAAAAGGGCACGATTTCCAAAAAAACCCTAATGATGGCGTCGCTTCGACATCCACGTGCAGAAAAGGGAAACCGCTTCGAAAAACGCGAAACGTCTCACACTCCCATGCGCGGCCAGTACGCGCGGATATTCCCCGGTCTTGGCGGGAAGCCCAACACGTGTAATCGGTTACTCCCGCCTAGATGAACCCCAACAGTCAACCCTAGAATCTTGGAAACCGATCTGAGATGCGCCGAGCTGACGAAAAATCAATTTCGGTGCACTCACCACGCCTCCTGACACCGAACTGGGGGGGGGGGGAAATTGTTGGAGGTGGGCTTAGCACCCTCAGTTTAGCTAGACCCATCTCAGCAAATAAGGCCCACTCGGTCAGAGCCCAGCTAAAAGTCAACATATTTGACCAGGGAGAGCCCACCGAGCTCGCGCCGACAGCCCGCCGATCTTGCGCGGAGAGCAGGGGATGGACGACACGTGGAGGGTAGCTCGTGAATAGTGCCCTACCTACGTAGCAGTTCGACATCAAGCCCACTATGACCTACCCGCCGCAGAAACCGGGGCGCATACCTCGAGATACCTTATCCGTAAAAGGCGCTGGAAGCGCCACGTCACCCCGGAAATACAGGAGGCAACTGTACAGCCCCTGCTATAAATACCTCTTAGCGGGTATTTATGAGGGGGCGGCCCGGACTCTCTCCCACATTGCTCTCTCTCTTTTGTAACTCTCTCTTTTGTAACTTTCTTTACGGGATCTCGAAAGGAATACGGTCCCGACCTGTTCATCACCTTCTCCCGACCTACCTTTTGCGATCCCGACCTGTTCTGAACCTAGTTGAACTCGTTCTAATTACGGAAATCTCACCCCCTTTCACATAATAATACTTAAATCTCCTCAGTGATCTTCTGGATCAACACACACAAAATTCAAGAATATGAAATTAATTAGTTAATGTGAAATCGCATTTTAATAAGGTATTTAGTTCTTTACATCTAACATAGAGGTGACTGTTTGAAATCCTATTTCAGAAATAGACAACAAGTAAGACTTAGTTCTAATCCTGAATTCAATTAAATAATAATAAGTGGCTTAACTTGCATAGAATTTCAAACCAATATCGCCACATTTTTACCAAACTGAGAACTTTAAGTTTGGTTTACTTGCTTATTCATTTTTGTTTTCCTTGTTTCTTTCGGATACTTTGTCTTCTTAAGCTAACATACTCTCTTTTCTTTAGTCTCAATATGATGCTTATAAATTGTAATTTATAATATAATTATTAATCATACAAATCAACTTATTGGAGAACTTATCCTAACCAATTAGGACGCATGATATGATCTGAAATTATACATGTCCCAATAATTTAAAGGGCGAAAATTAAAATTTGCATTCAGTTTTTAAAATTAGAATAGAAAAATTAAGTTTTACTTTGAATTTTAAATAATAAATTAATTATCGTTGGAGATGACAGAAGGTCGAGATGGCAGCTGTCGGAATTCTACATTTTCGACTACCATAATGGTCTCCTTCAACTTCACTCTCTTTCTCCTCCTCTTTGACTTTCAGCCTTCTTCACTTTCTCTTGAGAATGAGACTTGTCACGTTTCAATTGGTTGACGCTACGCATGCATCATGCATATGGTTCGTTTTTAAAATCATTTTGTGGCTATTTTGGTTAGAAAATATGATAATATTGATCATGATCGAGGTAGAATTATACATCAACGGCTTTGATTCCATCCCATCTAATAATACTTTTCATGTTTTATAGCATCTCGTTTCTATGCTCCAAAATCTTTTTCTCATTGTACATGAGTTCTTATTTAAGTGCAACATGAATGTCTATGTCTACATTTTAGCGGTTTTATTGTCTCTGGTCTCATGTAATTGTTTTATATATATATCCTACGAAGTAGGACATCTAAATAACTATTTTTGTTAAAATAGATAATTAGGTATGGTATATATCTCACTTTTCTATGAGTTTTTGAATATTTTGATTTTGAATTTATATTTGGATTAGTTAATAATAATCTTGAAATTCAATTTGTTCAATAAAAACTTTGTGAACTATGCGATGCATAAAACTCATATCTTTAAACATAATTTGTTGGCTTTATTGTGCATATTTCATTTATATAATTTATGTTGATGCATTTTTGGTAAAAATATATAGATATACATCTCAATATGGTACACTATTTTTTCAGTTTTGTACCCATATTTTCAAACAATTCTGATGAATGAGTGAGCGCAATTTTGTTTAATTTTTGTTCTTCGTTTGATATTGGGAAGTGTGTGGATTGGGCTTCTGGTTTTTGGTTTGACAAATCAAATGGTGAAGATCGGCCTCTCATGGGCCAGTCGAGTTTGAAGGAAAAACAACTTGGCCCAAGCCCAAGCAGAAGCACATATCGTAGACATTCTCTGTATTACAGAAGGCATGCACAAGACAGGAGTGCTATGCACAAGACACTAAAAGCAGAGGTTTCTAAAGAAGAGAAAAAGTCAAGACAACACAGTATGGGGAAATACTAATAGAATACAAGTCTAGAAGGGAGAGAAAAACATATGGAAACATAATGTTTTTCTTATGTCTTTAGACGTTGTAGTTGTCTTCCTCGCTTGGGGTTTTTCTGGTTGTTGCTGGCTTCACTTCTGTCCTTTTTTTGGAGAGTGAGAGTACCTGTAACAACAAGAGAGAACACACAGAAGTATTAGTGTGTGTCTTTGTAACCTTTGAGATGTACCGGTTCGAGGCCGGAAACTCGGTGATCAATCGTGTTGTTCGTTCTTTAGCAAATAGTTTCCGCAAGCGAAATTCTCAACAAGTGGTATCAGAGCATCCAGGCGTGGTGCACATGCTGCTAAAGAAGTTCAAGTCACGTTTTTTTCACAAGACAATCTCAAGAGGTTCAAGTTTGGGTAAGAGAGAAGCCAAGGTACTTATCTGTTTTTCCAAGGGTGTTGTGAAGCTGTCTGTTTTCAGTTGCTGCAAGTTTTCAGTGGTTGTGTTACTCCGTGCGTACCTGTTACAAAAGGAAAAGAAAATAGTTAGACATGGAACCAACACATGGAAGGTTTGAGATGGATAAGTTTGATGGAAAAGGGGATTTCGGAATGTGGAAGTACAAGATGTGCCAACTAGAAATCCAGGGGTTACTCTCAGTTATCAAGGAAGGTTTTATTGTCACGACAGAATCAGAACATCAAGAAGGAGAAGAGGCTAGGATCGATCAGAAAAAGGCTGACAAGGATCTTAGGGTAAGAAGTCTCCTAGGAACATGCTTGAGTGATTCTATCATAAGGAAGCTTATGCACGAGGAAACAACTTTGGGACAGTGGAAGGCGCTTGAAAAGATCTATCAAGATAAGTCACTTCCAAACAGAATCTATTTGAAGAAGCAGTTTTCGTGTTACAAGATGGAAGAGGACAAGACAATAGAGGAGAATGTTGACGTTTTTCTGAAGCTTATTGCAGACTTGGAGAGTCTGAAAGTCACCATTTCTGATGAAGACCAGGCCATTCAACTGCTGTCAGGTTTACCACCAACTTATGACCAGCTGGTTCATACTCTTCAGTATGGAACCGGGAAGGAGACACTCATGGTAGATGAAGTTGTCACTTCAGCTTATTCCAAGGAAGCTGAGTTTAAGCAAAAAGGGTTGCTAAACAAGAGCAGATCAGTTGATGAGGGTTTATATGTTGAGTCTAGAGGCAGATCAGCAAGGAGGTCAGAGAATGGAGAAGGAAGCTCAAATCATTGGAGAGGAAAATCTAGTGGCAGAGGGAAGTCAAAGCAAAGGTTTGATAAGAACAGCAAAGGCTGTTTTATCTATGGAGAAGAAGGGCATTGAAAAAGGGAATGCCCTCAAAGGAAGAAATATGCAGATTCTGCAAATTTTGCAACTACTTCTAAGCAACCTATGGTGTTAACTGTTAGCACTCAAGACCGATGGAAGAATGGGTTATGGACTCAGGCAGTTCATATCACAGTACATCAAACAAGGAGGTATTGTTTGACTTCAAGGAGCTTGATGGTGGTAAGGTGTTAATGGCTAACAACACTCATGGTAACATCAAAGGAATTGGGAAAATCAGGATTCAGAATCCAGATGATTCTGTGGTTATACTCAAGGATGTGAGATACATACCGGAGATGAGTAGGAATCTGATTTCCTATGGGATGTTAGAGAAGTCAGGTTGCAAGTATGAAGGAGGTGGCTTCAAGGTTCAGTTCTACAAAGGCAAGAAGAAAGCTTTGTCGGGAAAATATAGAGATGGTTTGTATTATCTACAAGGCACAGTTGCTAAGTGTGAGGAGAACATCTCTAGAGTTGAGAAAGAAGCAAGCAAAACGAAAAAGGAGAAGAGGAAGGTGACATTCAGTGAGAATCTGATTCAAGGACCTACTCTATGTGGTTTTGTGACAGGAAGTACATCAGCTCTAAGTGGAGACTCTTCTCCATCAGAAGAATCTGAAGGTTCAGAAGGAATTGAGTCTAAGAAGAGCAATGAAGAATCTGGGAATGGGACAGAATCTTCAGTGGATGGTTACTTGACAAATAAGAAACAGAAGCGTTGGAAGAGGGCTGGTAAAGAGGAAGGTTTGAACAAAGAACTGGAAGGAAACGACTTGGGAAAGGTTTCAGAGATATTGGGAAAAAGTATCTTCGGAGATCGCTAAAGAAAATCGAGTTCTATCTAAAGGAAATCCAGTTCTACCTACGGTTCAAACAAGCAAGGTTCCAACAGAGGTGGTAAGAAAAGTAGTACCTGGAAAGAAGGCTCAAGCATGCTGCGAGTTTCCAAACAACGCTTGAGAAGGGTTCAGCTCCAGGTAACTCCACTATCGACATAGCACTCTCGCAAGAAGAACAAAGGAAATGGTTAGTTTGTTCTTATGTCGATAAGAAAAAAAGAAAAAAAAATCAGACGTGATCAATGGGTTTGGGGAGTTACCTGTAGGCACTTGGAACTGCAATGAAGAGGCATTGATTCCAGGTGGAGCTGCTGGCAGATTCAAAGGAAGCCAGGTTAGTTCTTCGGTGAATCTGAACAAAGAAGTCGAGAGTTATCTGGGAGGTAAAAGAGGTTACCTATGAGGAATCAGAAGTCATAGAATGTTGATTCTGGTTCCAGGTGGAGCTGATAGAGAATCTGTAATCAAGGAAACGGGTTAGTTTCAGAAGAGGTTCTTATGTCGAAGTGGAAATCATGGCGATTAAAGGTTCAAGGTACAGGAGGTTACCTGAAGATCGGGTTGTCCGGATGCAAGCTATTCAGGATTCCGGTGAAAAACGTCGCCGGAGTCAACGCCAGTCAACTCCAGTTAACTCCAGTTAACGCCGGTCAACTCCAGTCAACGTCAGAGTCAACTGGAGGTTGTTGACTGGAAGCTGGGCTTATGATGGGCTTTAGGAGTGGCAAGGAACTGGGCTTCAAGTTTGAGATTGGCCCAAAAAACCATTTCAGTTTTTGTGGGGGTCGTGGGCCTCATATCATGCTCTGGCCCAAGAAGAATTTGGTCAGGCCCATATAAAAAAAAAAAAAAAACATTAAGCCCATGTGAAGATGAAGTCCAAATCGCGTAAGAAGAGGAGACGGAGAACTTACCGGAAGTTGGCAGCGGCGGTTGATCGGAGACGGCGGGGGTAATCGCCGGAGATGGCTGAAGCAGGCGTAGTCGCCGGAGAAGGCAGAGGAGGCGGCAAAAAGGTTTCGCTGGGAGTGTGAGGGGATCGGGTTCTCCCCTGAAAATCCAGAAATAAAAGAAGATCAAGGTTAGGGTTTCTTTATGTCAAAACCAGTTGACTAAGGATTGGGAGAAATTGATTGAAACAGAGGCACCTGAGATCTTCAAAGAGTTAGATGAGCAAGGTGGAGTTCATCCATGGCAGCCGAGCAGGTGAAATCGAAGGTTCGGGAATGAAACAACTGCCGGAGAATAAGCTTCTAGAGTCGCGGAGGTGCGGCGGCGGTGAAGCCGAGAGTACCAGAAGACTCGCCGGAAATCGCCGTCAAGGCAGAAGGAGCAGGCTCCACGGATGTCTGGGTTGACGGCGACGAAGCTCCTGTCGGGTATTCAGATCGTTGACAGAGGAGAAGGGTCGCGGAGTTTCGCGGCCTGGGTTCACAAGGTTCTGGATGGTGAGGAGTCGCCGGAAATTGCAGAGGTGGTTCGCCGGAGTCGTGGTTTTGATCGGCGGCGGCTACTGGTTTCACACAAATCGCAGAGAGAGATGCGGACGAAAGGCTCGTATGCCTCTCTCGATCTCAAAAAAGGCTCATATGCCTCTGTTCTAAAAAATATTTTCTTTTTGATTTTTTTTTTAATCAAAAACGTTGAAATTGCTTTAAAACCTTCACAATTTAACTTATTTACAAACTCAACCAGACTGATAATGGGTTATCCACCCGAACTAATTAAAATCGAGTCAAAACCAGATCCAATTAAAATCCTAACCCTTTGTCGATCTAAACAAAAAAAAACAATTTTTTTCTTGTTCTTTTTCACTCTCCTTCTGCCTTCTCCTTCTCCTTCTCCTTCTCCTTCTCCTTCTACATCAATCTCAACCCAATTTTTGTTTTTCTACTTTTTCTTTCTCCTTCTCTTCTTTCGTCAATCTAAACCAAAAAAAAAAAAACTTGTTTTTCCCTCTCCTTATCTTCCTTCATCGATCTAAACCCAAAAATATAAAAATTCTTTTTTTCTCCCTCTCCTTCTCCTGCTTCATATATCTAAACCCAATTTTTCTTTTCCTTCCTTTACTCTTTCCTTCTCCTCATTCATCGCGATCCAACCTTTTTTTTTCTTTTTTTTTTCCCTTTCTGTTCTGGAATTTTAAATCTTAAATACTTCTTCTTCTATTTTTCCTTTCTTTTATGTTTCTTCTTTTTTCACTCGTCTTCGATTTCTCTTGACCAAATTTCGTTCGTTCTCGTCGAATAAAATCAAATCAGGGGTTAGGGTTTGTACTGAAATCGATGAATTTTGGGTCTAAAAATCGAAATAAGTTTGTGTTTTATTTTCTTAATGCAGGAATTGTGCTGGTGAAATCAATGAATTTTGGGTCTAAAAATTGATGAATTGTTTCTGGTTTCTTGACGAGACTTGGCAATGTAATTTGAGGTTTTTTTTTGTTTTTTGATTTGTGCTGGTGAAACACGATTCAAGTTTGTTTTTGATTTTTATTGTACAACTGAAACTATTAAGTACAACTCCGATCAGTACAACTGGAACTATTCGGTACAATTGGATTATATCAAAATGAAAATATCATACATCTTAAATTTCACATGAACCTGCAAAATAATAAAAAATTATTTATTTAACATTTGGCACCGACAAATATTTTACATAGTTGTACCCAAGTTTTTAGTTGTACCCTCTTGAACATAGTTGTACTTTGATAGTTTAAACTTGTAATTAGTTATACCGTACTCTAAATTAAATTTCTATAGTTGTACTTATGAAATTAGGTAATTAGAGGACATTTAACATATTTTCATATAATAATATGTATAAAAGTACATTATTTGTTAGTTTTCCATAATAATGTGGTTAAGATTATAAAACTCAACATAAAAGTATAAGGTAGATGATGTGAAATAAGATGTACTCAATACCCAAAAATTGTATTTATTTGATTAAAGTACATGTCAAATATAGCTCATAAACACAATATGTAAAGAGTCATGATGCCATCATTAACTCTAGCATTCACTTCATTACTTACAACAACTGCAATTCCCCAATCCTCTCTTAAAACTTGCTCAACCCTCTGGTTTTGCTCACACACCTGATTTTGTTCGACATCTTTGATGAGCTCCATATGCAAAACACTTCTACATCCATCTTTATTTACTTCCGTTAAATAACACAAAACATGTTCATCATCCAAGATATATGATGGTTTCTTAGGAACATGGACCAATGAAATATAACTAATTTTCAGTTTTGTCGTAGCTTCATCTATCATAATCTTCCTGCATAATTTGTCTACCAACTCAACATAATTGTCCTTCTCAATAGATGTCTTCATCATTAAAGTGTAAACTCTTTCTTCTCTTGAAATCTAACGTACTTGATTTCCTTTCTTTGAATAACATCATCATACTTATAACGTATGATTGTGGAATAGTTACTATCCATTGTAACCTGAAAAAGAGAAAAAAATAACATTACTACACATTTACACTAGTTGTTAACTCTTCTAAGTAATAACCGTTCTCACAGTTGTACCAGTTATCCCAGTTGTACCAGTTATCCAAGTTGTACTCAGTTATCCCAGTTGTACCAGCTCTGCAAATCGGTCCCAGCAAATCCCAATTCTAATTTCGGATTTTTCAAAAAATCAACCAATATAACCCATCAATTACCAATGAAGAACGAAGAAGAAAAAAAAAATGTAGAACAAGAAGTTGGACTCAAGCGATGCAGATAAATTTTTTTTTTTGACAAATTAATTCTTTTAAATTTTAAATTTTTGGATTAATAAAATGATTTAATAATTGAAAGGAAAAGGGTAAAAATGGTATTGTGTATTATTGTAAAATGAGGAAGGTATGTAGATTGAATAAGGGTATGAAGCCATTTTTGCTCCTCATTAAAGGCATATGAGGTTTTCCTCCGAGAGAGGCGAAGCTCGGGATTAGGTTACGAGATGATGTTGTGTTTTGTCAAAAGGTGGAGTTTGTGTGGATTGGGCTTCTGTTTGTGTGGATTGGGCTTCTGTCTCATGGGCCAGTCAAGTTTGAAGGAAAAACAACTTGGCCCACGCCCAAGCAGAAGCACATATCGTAGACATTCTCTGTATTACAGAAGGCATGCACAAGACAAGAGTGCTATGCACAAGACACTAAAAGCAGAGGTTTCTAAAGAAGAGAAAAAGTCAAGACAACACAGTACGGGGAAACACTAATAGAATACAAGTCTAGAAGGGAGAGAAAAACATAGGGAAACAGAATGTTTTTCTTATGTCTTTAGACGTTGTAGTTGTCTTCCTCTCTTGGGGTTTTTCTGGTTGTTGATGGCTTCACTTATGTCCTTTTTTTGGAGAGTGAGAGTACATGTAACAACAAGAGAGAACACACAGAAGTATTAGTGTGTGTCTTTGTAACCTTTGAGATATAGTGAAGGTTGGGAGTGTAGGTACTCCCCCGAGACGTACCGGTTCGAGACCGGGAACTCGGTGATCAATCGTGTTGTTCGTTCTTTAGCAAATAGTTTCCGCAAACGAAATTCTTAACAGCAAGAAACTTACATTTTCTGTTTCATAACTTGTCGAAAATTGTTGATTACTTAATTATGCTATGATATCATTTATTGGTTTAATCGGAAGCTCTGGTATAGAGTGAGATTAAATGTACCGGAACTAACCAAGGATTGAAAGCTGGTTTTTGGTAAGCCTTTGAAAAAATGTTGTTTGCTAATCTTCAAGAACAATCCAAGTCGATTAAGCGTGAGCTGAAGAATACATTAATTAGACCTATAACGGAGTGGATAATTGTTTCCATTACAGTTAGTTTCAGTCACGTGCATGAGAGACTTAAGGATGAGATCATGTGGTATTCTAATATTTTGTATAATCGTGAATGAGCTATTTGTAGGAGAGTGAGAGGCTTATTTTCTCTGTTCTTGAGAGAGTTTCTCGAATTGTAATAAACGTTTCGTCAATCTTAGTGGATTCTAACTTCCGATCTTGGCGAGATGTAGAGAATAAAGGTTTCTGAAGTCGTATAAGTGCTTGAGTGTTCTTTAGTTTATGTTGTTAACTCTTTCGTATTTGTGTGTTCAAAAGGCGTTTCTTCTTAAATCGATTCACAAATCGAAGTAATCATATATTAAAATGCTACAAATATGTATTTCCTTCTTCTTATTAAAATACAGGAAGAAAAGAAAAGTTTCGAAAATATAAGCGAGCGAAACATAAAATACATTTGATATATAGGAATATAGGATGGCCGAAACCATGACAAAAATACCGATCTCAACATCTCTGACCATTTTTTTCACCATATATTGTCCCAAAACTCTTATACCAATATTGAGCGAAACTCATATATCCCATTTCCACAAGTTGGGAAACTTGCCCAGGTTCAAGACATCCTTGGAAAGTCAACATTGCATTATCAACTTAGATATTATACGTCATGATAGACTCATAGTCTCCCAAAAAATCTAACAAATAAAGTAATAAAGGTGGTAAATGCTTCATTAGTATATGAAAAGGAGTATGGAAATATTTGGGGCAATCTAAACTTCTTACCTTATTACTTCTTAGATATTTTTAGATATTTACATGAACCTGCACATTTTCCTCCATCTCCTCTTGAAGCCACATCTTCCGCTATTTTTCAATAAACCACTATCGTAATGGTTTAAAACCCCAAATTCCCATCTCAACCAACGCATGGGATCCTGTAATATAAAAATTTAGATACATGAGTACCATATGGTATGGCTTTGTCGAGCTTGCGGTGAAAAATAAAGTTCGACATTTACCTCAAAGTCCCTCTCTGATTGTAGATATCGCCTCAACCTCTATCGCCGTCTCTCAATATTTTATATGTAGCGTATTTAATTAGAGTTGTCGACGGTAAAAAGTCATTGGAAGCGTCGATTTCCACTATCGAAACTACGATTCTCCGGTCACCTTATCGCAAATATAGGTCACCACTTAACCATTATGCACCTCATGTCCACGAATATGTAGATCTGTAGAGCCGTCGTAGGATGCTGGGATTTCTAGCGAAGGTCTGGTTACATGTCATTGCCATTACGGCTTCATGATTCATATATCATCCACCAAGACGTGAACCAGGACCATCCATGTGTCGTACATTCCATAGCATGAAGCTCGGAGCGGAGAAAGAAGATGTGTCGTCTTCTTCCACGACTTATCATATGATTTGTTGATCTGAGGAGAAATTGAGGCGTATGCGAGAACACTTGGAAATAATATATTGGAGAGAGTTTGACGTTTGATTTTCTTAAAACCGCATGGTGATTAATTGAATTGGTGTTTAAGAAACATTGATTTTGGGGAAGATGTGTCGTCTCTTTCTTGAGGAGTAACATTAAGACTTTTGGATAGCCTGAATTTCAAATGTGTGGTTGGAACTCAATTATCCACGTGGACCGTGGATCATTCTGATAGGTTGTACAAAGTGATGTGTCATTTTTTTGAAGTCTAATTAGCTGATTATATTACCGATTATTTATGCCTACGTGGAGGGTTTAGAAGCCTCGAAAGTAATCCCTTTTATATAAAGAAGATGATAGAATTTGCAGATAAGAGTAATGAAATAAAGAATGAAATGTTGAAGAAATAGAAAAAGGAGGGAAGAGAGATTACTTAGATTAGAGAGAAAAAAGAGAGAAGAAGTGATGTTTGATTAAATGTTGTAAGTAAGTGATACATGAGTACATTAGAGAATATATAGAAGGGAGAGAGAGAGCTCGACCACACTTGGTGGTGAGGAGCGTACAACACATGAAGAGTAAGATAGTAAGTGGAGGAGAGACATGTAGTAGTGGAGGGGGTATGGGTACAATATTCTAATGGAGAGTGGAAACAAAGTATGGGTTTGATCAATACTTCCTTCAAACTTAGCCGTAGAGACACCAAAAGCTAAGCTTGGAAACCGGAGGATCATCACCTCATTAAAAACCTTAACATAGAAAACCATTTGGGAGAAAACTATGTTAAGGGAAAAAGAGTATGATGTCCACAAATTAGAGGACATGAGATCAAGGGTGTGAAAGGTCTACAAGTCCAAGTTTGCTATGGATATGATTGCAAACTTTGAGACTTGCAGCCTTAGTGAAGATGTCCGCTAATTGATCTTTACTCCGAGTGTAGCATGGAAGGATCACGCCTTCTTCAATCTTCTCACGGACTTTGTGGCAATCTACCTCGATGTGCTTGGTCCTTTCATGGAATACCGAGTTGGTTACAATGTGAATGGCAGCTTGGTTATCACAATGCATGGTGATGGGGCTTGAAGACTCGATGCCAAGGTCTTTGAGAAAAGCTTTGAGCCAAGTGAGCTCGTTTGTGAGATTCCTCATTGCACGGTACTCCGCTTCCGCACTTGAACAAGACACCACCTTTTGCTTCAATGAAGGTGCAATACCCGGTTGTAGACTTCCTATCAATCCTATCTCCAGCCCAATCTGCATCACAATACCCCACAATCTCGGTGCTAGCGTTTCTTCCCATCCAAATGCCTTGGCCCGGGCTACCTTTAAGGTACCTTAGGATCCGTTCCACCATACTCCAATGGTACACCGTGGGAGCTTGCATGTGTTGGCTGACCTGATTCACGGCAAAGCAAAGATCAGGTCGGGTAAGAGTTAAATAGATCAACTTACCTACTAGCCAGCGATATTGCGGAGCATCTTCGAACCGCTCATCTCCTTTCTCCCCCTTCCGATTGACCTTGTAGCCATCTTCAAGTGGAGTCGTGGCAGGTTTGGCTCCTAATTTTCCTGTCTCATTCAATAGATCAAGGGTGTACTTCCTTTGTGAGATAAAGAGGCCGTCCGGAGAATGGCACACTTCAATTCCTAGGAAGTACTTTAGTTCACCAAGGTCTTTAATATCAAATACAAATTTAAGAGAGGACTTGATGGATTGAATATCTTCCTTGTTGTTCCCGGAGATGATAAGGTCATCAACGTAAATGAGAACAATAACAATACCTTGAGAGCTTTGTAGTGTGAACAAGGTGTGATCAGCCTCTGATATCTTGAAACCATGCTCTTTGAGTGTTGAGCTTAACTTGTGGTACCATGCTTGGTGATTGTTTCAAGCCATAAATGGCTTTTCTAATCCTCAAAACCTTCTCGGGAGCAATGGTGTCTTCAAGGCCGGGTGGTGGAGTCATGTAGACTTCTTCCTCAAGCTCGTCTTGAAGGAAAGCATTCTTGACATCCATCTGCCACAACTCCCAAGAAAGATTAGTAGCCAACGAGAACACAACTCTTACCGTGTGGAGTTTGGCCACATGAGCAAATGTATCCGTGAAGTTATCTCCATAAGTTTGAGTGAAGCCGCGTGCCACCAAGCGAGCCTTGTACCGTTCAATGTATCCATTGCTCCTATATTTGATGGTGAACACCCATTTAGAGCTAACTGCTTTCTATCCGATCGGAAGATCCGCTGCATCCCAAGTGTGATTCCGTTCCATAGCACCTACTTCTTCCCCAATCGCATTACTCCATTCTTTTCTTTCCTTGGCCTCCTCATAGCTTGTAGGTATCTTGTATAGTTCAATTTTACCAAGGAAGGCTTGATGGTCGGTTGGCAAAAGGTCAAGAGAACAAACAGATTGGATGGGGTGAGCTATGGCTTGGTTGTTGTAGTAGACCCGGGTGTTGATTCACTTGGATGTCATTCGGATCCTAGTGCTGCATCTACGTGGCCTTGGAGTAGAGTCTTCTTCTTCCTCCTCATAAGGTAAAGACTCCTCTTCTTCCGTATCCAAGTCGTCCAAGTCGGGTCTTGGTCTTGGCCGTTGGACGGTTCCGAGTTGCTCGAGTCTTGGTCGCAGCGTTGGGATACTTCTGCGGCCTGATGTTGAGCTTGGTCTTGTTGATCAGCTCCCAATTGTTCATTGAGGTCCTCAGAACTGCTAGGTGTGCTACCCATCTCCCTCGTTGGTCTGTCCGTGTTTGCTTGTTCTTGAGGTGCTTGATTTCCGAGGTGATCTAGGAGGAATTTTAAGCTTGTGGCTCGGTCGGATGTAGAGTGAGATAAGTCCTCTAAGCTATCCCAATCTTTCTTTTCATAGTAGCCTTGTTCTTCAAGAAACTTCACATCCCGAGACACATAGGTTCGGTTGTTGGAGGGGTCGTAGCACTTGTACCCCTTTTGTGTTGTTGAATATCTGAGGAATATACACTTGGTGCTCTTTGCATATAATTTGTTTATTTGTTCACCTGGTACTAAGACAAAACAAACACACCGAAATACTCTTAAGTGGTCAATATATGGTTTTGCTTTGTTAAGTACCTCGAATGGGGATGAGTCTTTTAAGACTTTGGTTGGAGTCCGATTGATGAGATAGCATGCCGCCATAACCGCATCACTCCAAAAACGTTTTGGTACATTGGTGTGGAACATCATCGACCTTGCAACTTCCATGAGGTGTCGATTCTTCCTTTCCGCCACTCCATTTTGTTGTGGTGTGTAAGGGCAACTCGTTTGGTGCATTATGCCGTGCTTAGCTAGGTGTTCTTTAAATTTATGGCTTGTGTATTCTCTTCCATTATATGTCCTTAACATTTTCAACTTAGCGTTGAATTGATTAGTGACATAGTTTTGGAAGTTAAGAAATGCATCAAACACACGATCCTTTGATGGAAGCAATGTAATCTAAGTATATTTTGATTTTTCATCTATGAAAGTCACAAAATACTTGTTGTTATCCCTAGAAATGCATGGTGATGTCCAAACATCCGAGTGAACTAAGTCAAAACAATTCTCAAAAATGGTAGAGGACTTTGGAAAAATGGTTTTACAATGTTTGCCAAGAATACAAGTCTCACAACTAAGATGATCAAATGCACCATTAGGTATCATCAATTCAAGGGCACGAAAATGAGGATGACCTAATCTAGCATGCCAAATAGCATTACACGCAACAGCCACACATGAATTAAAAGAAAACGATTTAGAAGTGCTTGGTGAAGTATCCTCAAGAATGTAGAGATCATCTTTAGTTCCTCCTTCCCCAAGTACTTTTCCTGACTCAATATCCTGGAAACGAACATCATTAGGTCCAAATATAGCATAACAATTTAGATCCTTAGTTGCCCTCATCAAGACTAGGCAGCTTGTCCGCCCTTAGGAGGTGCTTTATGAGGTCATTGAACGCCGGATCAAGGTGAGCAAAAGACCAAACACCTTGTCTTGTTCACGCCGTTCATTGAGAACAACCGGATCTACGGTGCTTGGTCTCAACATCTCAAGCTCAGCCCACAAAGACCTGAACTTTCCAAAATGCTTGGTGAACTCCATATCTTCTTGGCTGAGATCGTTAATCGCTTTCTTGACTTCAAACACTCTTGTCAAGTTTGAAACGTTCCCATAAACATTCTTGAGAGTTTCCCACAACTCTTTTGCGGTTTCACAATAAGAGTATGCTTCAAGGAGGGATGCTTCAAGTGAGTTTTGAGTGATGGCAAGGACGGTTTGATCTTCTTGAAACCACTTGTCTTCTTCAGCAAGGGCGACCTCCTTTCCATCTTCCTCGGTGACTTCCTTTGGAGCTTTAGACTTCACGACATGGCTCCAAAGTCCGCGGCCACACAATGCGGTTTTTGTGGTTCTTGACCACAGTAAGTAGTTTACTCCCTTGAGAACGACCGGAATCACCATAGGTTTTGAGTTCTCCATGGTGAAACAACAAGAGACCATTGGACAACGGAGATGAGCATGTGAGAATAGAAGAATAAACCAAGATTTCGAAGAAAGAAAGAGACTAGAAGTGTATGAATGAGGATCTATGCTCTGATACCATGATAGAATTTGCGTATAAGAGTGATGAAATAAAGAATAGAATGTTTGAAGAAATAGAAAAAGGAGAGAAGAGAGATTACTTAGATTAGAGAGAAAAAAAGAGAGAAGAAGTGATGTTTGATTAAATGTTGTAAGTAAGTGATACATGAGTACATTAGAGAATATATAGAAGGGAGAGAGAGAGCTTGACCACACTTGGTGGTGAGGAGCGTACAACACATGAAGAGTAAGATAGTAAGTGGAGGAGAGCTGGTGGAGCGTGAGAGATAAGTAGTAGTGGAGGGGTATGGGTACAATATTCTAATGGAGAGTGGAGACAAGTATGGGTTTGATCAATAGTAAACCCCTATAACTTTTTATCTCTATTGTGTTACGCTCAATTACTTACCGTTCAGACCCGAATCATTTTAAAATCACATGCAAGATATAGAGAGAACGGTGACTAAAACAGAGGTTTTGTCTACTCAATACAAAACCGTGATTGGGCCAGCAAAGGTGCAGTTGGGCCAGCGACAATCAACAAAGCCCAGTCCATCTTCAGCTCAACTTGAAGCGTTGTTACTCTGCAATAAGAAAGTCAAAGATGAAAAGATGAAGAAGATAAACATCCGTACAGCTGAGCCAATCAAGAGAATAATTCTGAATAACAAATTCGAGGTGCTCGGAGCACTACCGTGATGTGCGGCTAACACCACTCCCTCTCTCATTGATTGGACTCTGTCTATATATAAAAATGAATTGTAAAACAGAGAATTTTAAGTAAGAATAAAGTTCTTTTTCTTCATTTACATTTTCTCTCAAAGTATAGAGAAAGCTTTCACAAGATTCAAGCTATTTTAAAAAATCACTTACAAAAAATGAACCACAATGAAAATTTCATCCGCCGATTTTGCAAATTAAAAAACAAACCATAGTCATGGTATTAATGTGAATCATGAATAAGAACTCTATAATCAACAAAAGTTCAGACCAATCTGAACAAAGAACATAAACAAAACAAACAATAAAGAAATACAACAGAACAATTCCTCTGTTATGTTGTAATAAGATAAAGGTGCGATTCTTGTCACATCCTAGCGTGCATCAGGGGTTACACGGGTTCCAAAATCTACAGTCAATTCTAAGGAGTTCTTTGAGTCATCATTTTGAATCTGTCCTCCTATCCTCGAATTCTCAGAGATCAAACACTCTTTAAGAACGTTAACAACTTTCGACATGGTTGGTCTATCAGATGAAGAGTGACTCACGCATGACATTGCTAGTTCAAGAATCCTCCAGACTGTGTTAGAGTCATAGTCTCCACCAAGGTTTGGGTCAACGATTTTCTCAATATCTCCTCTGCTTATAAGAATCTTTACCCATTCTGCTATATGAGCTTTTTCTCGGGTTAGCTCAATCACTAATTGGTTTGTGATGATTTCTATTAAAACAATACCGAAACTGTAGACATCGCTCTTCTCGTTTAACCAATTTGTTAGGTAATATCTGCAAAATATAACAATTTATGGAACTTAATTAAAGAAGGAAAAAAAAAGAAAGAGAGTTGAAGTTACATTAGCTGTCTATGTATTAGAGAACTTACTCGGGATCAAGATAACCAGGTGTTCCTGCAACTACTGTTGCTACTTGAGTTTCAGCTCCGACGGAAAATGATATTGAAAGTCCAAAATCCGCGAGTTTGGCCTCGAAACGATCGTCCAACAGTATATTCGTACTTTTGACATCTCTATGCACCATTGGCGGCTCACACCCAACATGCAAATACTCTAAACCTATGGACACAAAGTATGAAGTTTAAGTACTCCACAATGTCTTTGCAATGTTATAAACAGTTGACTGAAAGTGTTAGAGTTAGCACGAATTAAACCTTGTGCCGCCTCGACAGCAATTTTTAGTCTACTAGCCCATTTCAAAGTAGATCTAGGGGATTCTCCTGCAAATGAAAATGCTAAATCCTTCCAGGTTAATGTTAAGCGAAACACCTCGTTTTATTTCACTCAACAAGAAAGATACAAAATTGAAACACCTCTGAGACTCTCAGATGATGATCGACCCCATCGATCCTCAAGAACACTCTCGAGAGAATCGCCAATCGTCGAGAACAAACTCTCCAACGACCCAGATCTGATTTTTTTGTAATTCGATCCCCTGTAAAATTACAAGTAAAGTTCTACGTATACTATTCTTTACTAACAGCCTTCTCTCTTTTCACAGGTCCACGTCAGCCATTGACTCCACATCATCAGTCAACTGATCTTCAACATCCAACTCTTTCTTCTTCCTTTGACGAAAATAAACTCTCGTAGGCTTATCAATACCCCCATCGCTAACAAGAAGCTTGTCCTCAAGCTTCAAGTGAGGAAATTGCTTAATCAATGCTGCAGCACGTTCCCACGACTTCTCATGATCAGGTAAATTCGTCCAACTTACTAACGCCTCTAAGTGACCATCTTTATCATAACGAGTATCTATGACACAAGCAGGTTCAATGATCAACTCACCATCAACTGAAAATGAATTAGGAAGATCAGATATCTGATGACCTGCTCCCAGTACAGGTTTCAACTGAGATATATGAAACACTGGATGCACCTTTGACTCTTGAGGCAGCTTCAACTTATATGCAACAGCTCCAATTCTGGCCAAGATCTCAAATGGGCCATAATACCGTGCAGCAAGCTTCTGGCAGACACGTTTGGAGACAGACTGTTGACGAGATGGCCTGAGTTTCAAAAACACCTTATCACCGACAGCAAACTCTAGCTCTCTCCTCTTCTTATCCGCGTTATTTTTCATTCTATCTTGAGCTTTTTGTAAATGATCTTTGATTTGAATGAGCATGGAGTCTCTTTGTTTTAACATCACCTCTAATTCAAAGTTCACTGTAGATCCTTCTTCATAACGTAATAAGCTTGGTGGTTGTCTTCCATATACAACCTGAAACGGTGTAGTGCCCAATGCGGTATGAAAACTCGTGTTATACCACAGTTCTGCCCATGCTAAAAATTTTGCCCATTTCTTCGGATGGTCTGATGCAAAGCATCTTAAGTACGTCTCCAAACACCTATTAAGCACTTCCGTTTGTCCGTCTGACTGCGGATGAAAAGCCGTACTGTATTTCAGTTTAGTACCAGCCAGCTTGAACAATTCTTTCCAAAATGAACTGAGAAAGATCTTGTCTCGGTCAGATACAATGGATATGGGATACCCATGCAATCTCACTATCTCTTGAAGGAACGTATTAGCCACATCAACAGCAGTAAAAGGATGTCTCAATTTCAGAAAATGAGCAAATTTGCTCAATCTGTCTACTACAACCAGGATGACATTAACTCCTTGTGATAATGGCAAGCCTTCAATAAAGTCCATAGACAAAGCTTCCCAAATCTGACCAGGAATCGGCAATGGTTGTAATAAACCTGCCGGAGATAGTGTAGAATACTTATGACGTTGGCAAACATCACACTGAGCCACATATTTCTGGATATCCACAGACATCTTCCTCCAATAAAACACTGTCTGAACTCTTTTCAACGTTTTCAACACGCCATAATGTCCTCCCAACACTCCATCATGATATTCTTTGAGGATAAAAGGAATGTGTACTGAAGTTCTTGGTATCATCAGACTCCCTTTGTACAGCAATTTACCATCTATGATCGAATATCCCTCGTTCTTCTCTTCACCCGAATGCACTTTCTCTTTAAGTGTCTGGATTGTAGCATCAGATTCAATCTCATTCAAGATGTCCTGTAGTTGTAAGCAAGTGGGAATTGTCAGCGATAACAGTGAATGAGAACTAGAAATCGTGTCATGACAGATTCTAGATAACCCATCTGCAGCCTTATTCTCCACACCCGGCTTGTAAATGATATCAAAATCATATCCCAAAAGCTTGGTGAGCCATTTCTGATAATCCATGGACACTTCTCTCTGTTCCAGCAGGAATTTCAAACTTTTCTGGTCAGTGTGAACCAAAAATTTTCTCCCCAACAAATAATGTCTCCACTTTTGAATTGCAAGAACAATAGCCATCAGCTCTCTCTCATATATTGGTTTGATATGTTCTTTATCAGACAGCCCCAAACTGAAATAAGCAATAGGTCTTTGGCGCTGCATTAATACTGCCCCTAAACCATACTCTGAAGCATCAGATTCCACAATGAAAATCTCAATGAAATCTGGTAGAGCCAATACTGGTGCCGTTATCATGGCTTCTTTAAGTTGTGCAAAAGCAATCTGAGCCTTTGTTGACCATTCAAACTGATCTTTCTTTAACAATTCTGTCAATGGTCTAGCAATAGTTCCATATCCTTTCACAAATTTTCTGTAATACCCAGTCAAACCCAGAAAACCCCTTAAATCTTTGACATTCCTCGGGCTAGGCCAAGTTTTCATTGCTGTTGTCTTTGTTGGATCAGTGGAAACTCCTTCGTGTGATATAATGTGTCCAAGATATTCCACTTGTTGCTGACCAAACAAGCACTTTTTTTTATTGGCAAATAACTTGTGTTGAACAAAGATCTCTAGAACCGTCTTTAAATGATGCACATGGTCTTCTACTGAGTTGCTGTACACCAAAATGTCATAAAAAAAAACCAGCACAAATCTCCTTAAGAATTTCCTGAACAGATCGTTCATCAAAGCTTGGAATGTTGCAGGTGCGTTTGTAAGTCCAAACGGCATCACAACAAATTCGTAATGACCATCAGCTGTTCTAAATGCAGTCTTTTCAATGTTTTGATCTTGCATACGAATCTGGTGGTAACCTGAACGAAGATCCAACTTAGAAAAAATCTTTGCACCATGTAACTCATCAAGAAGCTGGTCTATCATTGGAATGGGAAATTTATCCAAGATAGTAACCTTATTCAAGGCCCTGTAATCGATGCAGAATCTCCAACTAGCATCTTTCTTTTTCACTAAAAGAACATGACTTGAATATGGGCTGCGACTTGGCCTGATAACCCCTGAGGACAGCATTTGCGATACTTGTTTCTCCATCTCCTCCTTATAAGCATGTGGATACCTATAAGGGCGTACACTTATTGGGCCAGCTCATGCTACTAAATTAATAGCATGTTCATGACCTCTCTTAGGTGGGAGCTGAGTAGGTTCAACAAAAACTTTCAAATACCCATCCAATAAGTGCTCAACTGGTTTTGGAATTTGATGACCTGTCACGATATGTTCACTCTGAAATAATTCCATATCAAAACCAGTTGATTGTTGTATCGTATGCAGAGAAGAACCTTTGCCATGGAGAGTGGGATCACCAATGAGAGTCACAATCGCTCCTCTATGATTAAAAGAAATCTCATGATGTTCCCAGTCCATTGCACACTTCCCCAATGTCCTCAACCACTGTATTCCAAGAATAATGTCAGTGTTTCCTAGATCCAGCACAATAAAATCTGCCACAAACTCTTCTGATTGTAAAACAATTGGAACTTGTTTACAAACACCAGTACCAGTTGCTGTTATTCCCGTTCCCAAGAGAATTTTCAGATGATCATTTCTCGTTGGAACCAGTTTTGTTTTTGTAACTACCGATGGATCAATGAAATTATGAGTAGCTCCACTGTCAAGCATTACCACAATATTTGTTTTACCAATTGTTCCCCACAATTTTGTAGTTGTAGGTGAAGACAAACCCAACATCGAAAGTAAGGATAACTCCATTAATTCTGTGATCTTGCCAGTTTCATCTTCAAAAGTATCCATCCAGTCTTCCTCTAGTACTTCTACTTCGCAGCCATTTATCACTGCCATAACCCGTAGCTCCATATTCTGACATTTATGAACCTTGGACCATTTCTCTTTACACTTGTAACACAGTCCCAATCGTCTGTACTCTTCAAACTCTGCTTGTGACAATTTCTTAACCATTTGTCCCGTATTCCGAGCTTTCCAGGGAGGTTTATCATGCAACCCAGTCTTTGACCCTTGAACCTTGTCAAACTGATTTTCTGAACCGTTAACACTGTCTCTGGCTGTGTCTTGACTTGAGCTGTGAGACATTGAACGGTGAGCATTGTGATTTGATGACGAACGTAAAGGAATGTAAGTGGATCTTTTGTAGCTATTGTTTTGAGATGATGTGGCCATTAAAATGCAAAAAGCACTATTCTCCATTCTGATAACAGCATTGAAATGCTCCGTTAATCCTTTACGTTCCTTAAGCTTGATCACCTCTTGCATTTCTGGCTTCAAACCCAGATAAAAGACATGCTCCAAATTGGATTCATCAATTCCTTGAACTATTGTTGACAATTCTTCAAACTCATTCACATACTCTGCAATAGTGCCTGACTGTTTAATACTGAATAATCTCTTCCCTGGATTTTCCTCTATCTTCTGACTGAACCTTGCAATCAACCTCTTCTTAAACTGAGACCAGTCACGAAACTCTTCCCTCTCGACTTCTCTATTATACCAATTCAACACATGTCCTTGCAAACTAATCGATACCAGGTCCAGTTTATCGGTATCGTTATAGTTCCCCAAACGAAAAAATCTCTCTGCAAGCACAATCCAGCCATACGGACGAGATCCGTCGAACACAGGCAGCTCAATTTTTTTCAACAATCCACTTCTATTTTCTAAAACATTGTGAATTCCCCGATATCGTAGCGTTAGATTTTCCCGATTATCACTAACATTTATCGGATTAACCTGATTCGAGATTTCCGAAGTCAAAGCTGTATGTTTTCCTCTCGCTTTATCGGCGAACTGATTCGCTTTGATCCGAGCCAAGATTTGATTGACCGAACCGAGATTTTTGTCGAACGAATCCATCCTTTTATCCATTGAGGATAAACGATCTTCAATCCCGCCAACACGCTTCATCGTGTCTGCATTCGCCGTCGACAACAGCTTCCAACCACCCCGAATGATGTCTACTTCTTGATTCAGCTCAGCGTAAGATTCATGTAGCTCCGCCATACCGATCTCCACCATCGTTATTGGTCGCAATAATCGCTGCTCACCGCACCAATTGTTAAGCGAAACAACTCGTTTTATTTCACTCAACAAGAAAGATACAAAATCGAAACACCTCTGAGACTCTCAGATGATGATCGACCCCATCGATCCTCAAGAACACTCTCGAGAGAATTGCCAATCGTCGAGAACAAACTCTCCAACGACCCAGATCTGATTTTCTGTAAATCGATCCCCTGTAAAATTACAAGTAAAGTTCTACGTATACTATTTTTTACTAACAGCCTTCTCTCTTTTCACAGGTCCACGTCAGCCATTGACTCCACATCATCAGTCAACTGATCTTCAACATCCAACTCTTTCTTCTTCCTTTGACGAAAATAAACTCTCGTAGGCTTATCAGTTAAAGACATAAAAAATAATAATTTAGAGAATTAGAATAAAGACATGTATTAATGTTTAATTAATGTTGTTTAAGGTCTCCATTAGCCATGTACTCATAGATAAGTGCTAAATGGCCTCCTTTATCACAGTAGCCAACAAGGCTTACCAAGTTTATGTGATGAACTCTTAGAAGAAGCTCCACCTTTTGGATCCATTTCATATCAATGAAAACTCTCAATAAGACATCAAACAAGTTTTTGTCCATCACACAAGTGCGAAAACGTTAACATACCTCTGCCTCAAGTTCTTTATAGCCTTGAACTGATGACTCAGAGAGAACTTTAACAGCTACTGGTTCGGTATCACTCAAAGAACCGTGGTAGACAACTCCGAACCCTCCTCCAAGAACTGTTTTGAAGTTATCCGTAAGCTCCACGACTTCTGAATATGTGAACTTTTTATTTTTGGCAAAGATTGATGACTTTCTTGGTAACTCACGTGTAGCTGTACAGGTAAAGATCATAAGTAATGCCATTATATTCCATGAAACATATAGTCTATTAAGCCTCTACGTGCGTCTTGATTGATGAATCTCTTTATATATGTACCTTCTGATAAGGGCTTTTTCTTTCTCAAAACAAAAAAACAGAACCAACAAGTTGAAAAGAGAAATAAAACAGAACCAACAAGTTTAAGCCTCTACCTTTTGTGTACATGTTGAAAAGAGAAAAAAATTTGATGGATAGCCGAAATTTGTCCGCCTTTGTTCGATGGTCTTTTTAAGGAGATCGTATGGCGAACCACGCGATTAGAGCGTTATCATACGATCGATCGTCGGTTTTGCGGATAGCATTGATGCGATTGCGTAAATTTTTGTACCTACAATTTATACCCTCCCATTTGAACAGTCGAGGAACGCACTGATCTCCTTGCCAGTTGATTCTACTCAATTCATAAGTAGCTCAAACATTCTGGACTGCAGCAATTGACAATAAAACCGAAAATTAATATACATAAACTTATATAGAAATATCACAAAAATACGATACTAGTGATAATTGATTTGACTAACCATCCTCTGGATAAGTTTCTGCATTTGGGAAATCAATAATCCTGTAAGCTTCCATATCATTGATCATTGGTGGGACTTGGGAGAGTTGAGCTTTGAGTCATAACTAGCTCCACTGTACATTCCAAAACCTACATTTCATAGGCGATGGGTTGTACAAAGTTTCTAGTTGTAACGTTGAAGGACGATAAGCTTCACTTGTAAAGTCTTTGTCGTCTCCTTTCCAAATAATGTCAAACTCTCTTGTATCGTTGCCTCGAAGTGTTTGTATCTCAGCGAAATGAAGGTATATGAGTGCTTGATCCTTGATATACTGTGATTTTTACCGGTTTTCAATGATATTTGTAGTTTTTATCGAGTCTTTTTTAGTTTTTTTTAGTCATTTCAGGTAAAAAGGTCTTTTAGAGAGAAGTTGGAGCAACATGGTGCACTATTCCAGTGAGATCCAAATCGATCGATGCACTCCTTGCATCGATCGACACCACTTTTGAAGAAACTTCAAATCGATCGATGCTACATCTGAAGCCGATCGATGCAACTCTCCAGAAACTTTGAAATCGATCGATGCACTCCTTGCATCGATCGATGCACGCTGACAAGAAGAAAAAAGAAATTTCTGATTTTCCTGTTTTGCTCCGGAAGTTACCTGTTTTAAACTTGATCCGCCCAAAACCTTATTTCTACTTTATTTTCAGCCACTTTTGGCAGACACGCTTTCTTTTTCTTCGATACTTTGCACTTGTAAGCTTTTGGGGAGACGAATCTCTGACTCTGCATCTATTGAGAAGATTTCTGAACCCTTTGGATTTCTATTTATTTGATTATGAGTTTTTCTTCATCTCTCTGTGTTTTCTCTGCAATTATGTATGAGTAATCTCCTTGTTAGGTTTAGGGTTTCAAGGGATTTCATGAATCGATAGTTAGGGTTGATTAAATAGGAAATTATCAATTGGGTTCTTCATCTAGGTTGTTCTTAGTACTTGAATTAGGCTGATCACTTAGTTCATGATCTTAGGATATTTAACGCACCGAAAGTGTTTGATTAAATGCCTGAAAGAAACTAGATGGGCAACATATCCTTAGCCAACATGAGTTGATGTTAAGGTACGTGTTTTGTGAACTTATCAAATCGGACTAAAATGCAGGACTTTTGAATTCAAGGGGAGTTAGTCTTCATAGATCTAAGAATAGGGATTAACACTTTGGGAAAAGGTTAATCTAATCTTTGGTTTGAGTTCTAGAACGAGTCTTAATGCATTCCCTGTTTAAGATACCTTAACTGTTATTCATGTTTCCTGCGAATTTGCCCTGGACCTAGCGCTTTTCTTTATTGAACTTACATCGTTTTAATTGCATTCTTAGTTTTAGTTCATTCACAAAACCACAAATCATAGCATTCGTCTTAGATTCATTTCCATTATGCATTCTCGTAGTGTTTCACTTGGTCCTTGTGGATTCGATCCCTACATTACTACTTCGATTAGCTGTGCTCTTGCAGTAGAACTATAGGGTTAAAATCTGAGTGTTTCAAGTTTTGGCGCCGTTGCCGGGGACCAAAAAAGTTGCCTACGAGTCTTGGACGAAAGTTCAAACTAAGAATTTATTTTTGTCATTACTAACTAGTTTTATTTTTGCTCTCTCTCGTGTGTCTCAGGTGTATGACCAGAAGCTCAGGTTCTAGCAATCTACTTCAGTTGAACAACGAGGAGTTAACACAAATAGAGCGAGAAAACAACAAGAGAAGGAGAGAGATGGCTCACTTGCCAGAACACCGTGATCTCCAAAATCCACTCGTCGATGGCAACAATCAGATCGAGTCTGACGAGGAAGGGAATCCCATAAACCCTCTTCTCCATGCTCGTGACGATGATGTTGATCCAAACGACGCTAAAGCTGTAGCTGCTGCTGCTACTCAGAGACAAGTTAAAGAGCAGCAGAGACGAGCTGTTGCAGCTGCACTCGGACGTGTACAACAATAGAGGAATCAGAGACAGCCTCCGCGCAGACCTATTGGGGCCATCGACACTCCTCACCAGTTCTATCAAGACAGGGCTGCTATACGCCCACCGCCTATTCAGAGGCATAATTTTGATATTAAGCCTCAGATCATCGCTCTTGTCAAGAGTCATCTGTTATATGGGAAAGCCTATAAAAATCCCATGGATCACATTGAGATGTTGGAAGTGATTTGCAGCACTACAAGCTCGAATGGAGTCCCTGCTGACTATTTAAAATGCAAATTTTTCTCTTTCTCTTTGGCTGATAGAGCAGCGAGGTGGCTGAAGTCTCTTGACATGGTTCTCTGACTTCTTGGGAAGCGACCAGATCGGCTTTCTTGTATCAGTTTGATATGCTTAAATATAATACCCTAAAGTACTAAAGCAGTGGTTGCAGTAAGTTAGGGGTCGAACCACAAAAACTAAAGATATCACTCAATAGATTGCAAGATTTGAATTAAGTTAAGTCAATAGATTAAACAGAAAACAACTAAGATTATCAAGTGGGTTGTAAATTCAATGGGAAAAACTAGGCTCAGGGTAATCTCTAAGGAAATCAGAGAAAGCAGACAAATCAATCTATCAGGATTCAGATTTAGCACGGTTCTTGAACTCAAAACACTAAATTATAATTAACCAACTTTCGTTGCGAGAATTATCTAAGTCTAAGTCTTAGAATTCCAAATTTCTTTGCTAATCCTAAGGATCTAAACCAGCTTTAGAGTTCAGGTTTGATATGTTCACAAAGCAACTAAACCAAATTTCCTTGCGGATAGTTATTTTGCTCACCATAGGTTTTGTCAGGTTATTCAATTGCACTTTCGTGCCTAATCAATTAACCTAAGATCTAAGTTCTAGGTGATCAGGCTAGAATTAGCGCTAGGAACAACCTATGGTGAAGAACTTAATTGATTATGAACCCTAATAAATCGATCTATCTAACATTCAGAGAAATCCTTTTATGAGAACCCTAAACCTAAAAGAGAACTACTCAAACATGGTAATTGAATCAATAAACATGACTGAAATAATACTCAGATAAATAAAATGTAGAGTAACAAGAGGGTTCGCAATCTTCTCTCGGACGAAACAGAGTCTCAGACTTGTCTCCCTCAGAAAGCTCTCTCACAAAACTCAGAATAGAATAAAGCGTAATGAAGTCTCATTAGCCAAAGTGGCTTAAAAACCTAACTTAAACTCCTAAAACACGTTCTAGGCTTAATTGTAAATAATAAAGTCTTCTGGGCAATTTTGCAATTCTTCAACTCTTCATAAAAGTCGCGACTTGTGTCTTGCTGCAGTGAGTATCGACCGATACTAAGGTAGTATCGATCGATACTAAGGCTTCAAATCGGGTACTCAGCTACACGAACTTCTGCTTTGCTCCAAAATGCTCCAGAAAGCTCTAATATCTTCAATTATGCTCCAAACGTGCTAAAACCTGTAAAAGACTCTAAAATAGTAGAAAGACTCTATAAAACACACTTATATCATGGCCTAAAAGGGGTAAAAACCATGATATATCAACTCCCCCAGACTTAGCATTTGCTTGCCCTCAAGCAAACAGAAAACCAAACCAGAGAAAGAAGTTTAAAAACACGGAGACTCACATGTTCATGAAACATTGCAATGACCCTTTTCCCAAGCACCCAAATGTCACCTAACCAGATCCAAATCTAACCACCATGTACTTCTCCGTTGACATTCGCAGCTTCCCCAGACTACACACATTATTTCGCAGCTTCATTCAATTAAACCCATCATCGCCAGTTTCATCGCTGTGATTAATACCAAGAACCTTCTAGATTCTTTCCCATACAATATCATGACAAGGAGCCACCCAATTTCACACTTTTTGTATCACTTTCTCTCCCCCAGACTTATTTCTTATTTTGTTCTCTTTTTTTTTTTTTTTTTTTAAGATTCGCATATACACGTCAAGGTATGAGACGCGAGTATTGATGGTGTTTGCCACCGAATCCCCGGTTCTTCCCTCTTAATGTATCAAAGGGTGTAGGCGAATAATGGCATCATAGGAAAATCCTAGCCTCGCTTCCAATCCTCTGTGTGATCATCCCTCACCAAGTAGAATAATGGGATGGCTGGAAACATTCCTAACCCTCTACTTAGGAGAAAATCATATCATATTTTTATGCTCTTTTTTATTAACTTATAACAGGGGAGAGAGATACTATCACTTTTAAACACATGGGTTCCTTTGTCAGATATGAATGAGGAATCAAGCTCTGTGAATACTAACCACATCGATGAAGTGCAGAAATTTGGCTCAGGCTTTAAAAGGACTCTGCTGGAAACATGTGTGTCTTCTAGTTAACTGGTCAGCCTTTGGATTTTTCATTAGTCGATCTAGAGCTGATTCTGTAACAGTGGTCACTTAGAAGCAAAGTCAGAACAGTAGATTCAAGAACAAGATCATAATCTCCAACAGGTTTTGACTCAATAAAACAAATTTTGACTCAATAAAACGACAAATGACTCAAAAACAACCGACTCTAAGAAAAACAAACACGTTGTCAGCAACTACCTCCCCCAGACTTAAACAACACTGTCCCCAGTGTTATCTAGTCTAGAGTTGGTAAAAGAAATCAGAAGAGTTGAGTGGATAGGTGAAAATCGAAGGTGTTACCCGAGATGGTGATGAGTGTCGACCGATAAAGCACTGATATCGATCGATACTCGTAGCAAGTTTCTGCTCCTTTGTCGCGTGGATGGTGTCGATCGATACCGTTCTTCTGAATCTGCTTCTTCACGTGAAACACAAAACCAAAAACCAAAAATCAAAAACAAAAATAATCGAAAAAACTTATGTATAACTTACCAGTGGGTTGCCTCCCACCAAGCGCTTGTTTTTCAGTCACTAGCTTGACTGTGCTGATGCCTAGGCAGTGGGTGCATCATCCAGAGGCACAATGTGTCCTCTTGGAATCTCGGCTTTCGCCCAAAAGTGTTTCACCCTCTATCCATTGACAGTGAACTCCTTGCCTTCAGCATTTATTAGCACAACCTCACTGTGTGGTCAGACTTCCTTGATGGTGAAGGGACCTGACCAACGAGAACGCAATTTTCCAGGAAACAATTGTAAACGAGAGTTATACAGAAGTACCTGGTAATTGGGTTCAAAGTGGCGAGATAAAATCTTCTTGTCGTGATATGCCTTAGTCCTCTCCTTGTACAACTTCGAGTTCTCATAGGCATAGTGCCTAATCTCATCCAGCTCATTCAGCTGAATCAAACGCCTCTCAGCAGCAGACTTGATGTCAAAATTTATCAGCTTTGTAGCCCATGCTGCCTTATGCTCTATCTCCACTGGAAGGTGACACGCTTTCCCATACAGCAAGTGAAACGGAGTAGTCCCAAGCGGTGTCTTGAAAGCAGTCCTGTAAGCCCAAAATGCATCATCGAGCTGTGTAGACCAATCCTTCCTAGTAGTACCCACTGTCTTTTCCAGAATCTCCTTGATCTGCCTGTTGGAGACTTCAACCTGCCCACTAGTCTGAGGATGGTAAGGAGTAGCCACGCGATGAGTTACACCATGCTTCTTCAATAGCTTTTCGAAGATCTTGTTGATAAAGTGAGTGCCACCATCACTAATAACAATACGAGGTACTCCGAATCGAGGGAAAATAATGGACTTAAACAGCTTAAGAACCACGGAGGAGTCGTTGGTTGGACTAGCAATCGCTTCCACCAATTTGGACACATAGTCCACAGCAACCAGAATGTACCTGTTCTTAAATGATGAAGGAAAAGGCCCCATAAAATCAATGCCCCAGCAGTCAAAAACTTCCACCTCAAGGATGAAGTGCTGTGGCATCTCATGTCGCTTACTGATCTTCCCTCTCCTTTGACAGACATCACACTGGGAGATGAAGGCATGAGCATCCTTAAACATCGTAGGCCACCAAAAGCCTGCTTGAAGAACCTTGGACACCGTCTTGAAAGTGGTAAAGTGTCCAGCATATTCAGACCCATGACAATGGTACAACACCTCTGGTACCTCAGACTCCGCAATACATCTCCTGTACATCCCATCAGAACAGTGCTTGTACAGGTAAGGCTCATCCCAGAAGAATCTCCTTATGTCACGCATGAACTTCTTCCTAACATGTCGCTCTAGATGCTTTGGCTCATCAGCTGCAGCAAGATAATTGGCGATGTCAGCATACCAAGGTCGAGCAGGAGTAGCCACATCAGCTAGAAATTCCTCAACATCAAAGTGATCCATAGGCAAATATGGCCTGGCTGGCGACGGGTATCGACCGATACTAGGGGAGTATCGATCGATACCAAAACCTGCTGCTCGTGAAAATTTCAGATTTTGGCAAGAACGCTGTGAAACCCAGTCTCGATGAAGTAAATGTTCTCCTCAGGTAGGAAATCATCAATAGGCACGTCTTCATCGATCCTCATCCTCGAGAGAGTTATACAGAAGTACCTGGTAATTGGGTTCAAAGTGGCGAGATAAAATCTTCTTGTCGTGATATGCCTTAGTCCTCTCCTTGTACAACTTCGAGTTCTCATAGGCATAGTGCCTAATCTCATCCAGCTCATTCAGCTGAATCAAACGCCTCTCAGCAGCAGACTTGATGTCAAAATTTATCAGCTTTGTAGCCCATGCTGCCTTATGCTCTATCTCCACTGGAAGGTGACACGCTTTCCCATACAGCAAGTGAAACGGAGTAGTCCCAAGCGGTGTCTTGAAAGCAGTCCTGTAAGCCCAAAATGCATCATCGAGCTGTGTAGACCAATCCTTCCTAGTAGTACCCACTGTCTTTTCCAGAATCTCCTTGATCTGCCTGTTGGAGACTTCAACCTGCCCACTAGTCTGAGGATGGTAAGGAGTAGCCACGCGATGAGTTACACCATGCTTCTTCAATAGCTTTTCGAAGATCTTGTTGATAAAGTGAGTGCCACCATCACTAATAACAATACGAGGTACTCCGAATCGAGGGAAAATAATGGACTTAAACAGCTTAAGAACCACGGAGGAGTCGTTGGTTGGACATTGACTTCCATGTCGAAACCTTGGAGCAAAAGGATCCAACGACATAGGCGAGGCTTGAGATCCTTGTTCTGCAGCAAGTACTTGAGAGCAGCATGATCTGTGTGGACAGTCACCTTACTCCCAATCAAATAGGACTGAAATTTCTCAAAAGAGAAAACAACCGCAAGCAATTCCTTCTCTGTGGTGCTGTAGTTCCTCTGAGCATCATCCAACGTTCTGCTGGCATAGTAGATAACATGAAGTTTTTTGTCTTTCCTCTGGCCCAGAACTGAACCAACTGCAAAATCGCTCGCGTCACACATAACCTCAAAAGGTAAATTCCAATCCGGAGGTTGGACAATAGGAGCACTCACCAAGGCTTTCTTAATCTCCTCAAAGGCTGCAAGGCAATCAGGGGTGAAATCAAAGTTGACGTCCTTGCATAACAGGGCGGTGAGAGGGCGGGCTAGCTTGGAGAAGTCCTTGATGAAACGTCGATAAAACCCAGCATGACCAAGGAAGCTTCGAATGTCCTTCACAGATTTCAGTGGTTGTAGGCTTTTCATAACTTGAATCTTAGCTTTGTCAACCTCGATCCCAGCCTTAGAAACCTTGTGCCCAAGAACGATGCCTTCCTGAACCATAAAATGACACTTTTCCCAATTAAGGACCAAGTGTTTCTCCTCGCATCTCTGTAGCACCTTGCACAAGTTATCCAGACATTTCTTGAATGACGATCCATAAACTGAAAAATCATCCATGAACACCTCTATAAACTTCTCAATCATGTCTGTGAAGATAGACATCATACACCTCTGGAATGTCGCTGGAGCGTTACATAATCCAAATGGCATTCTGCTGTAGGCGAATGTGCCATAAGGACATGTAAAGACAGTCTTCCCCTGATCCTCTGGATGTATAGGAATCTGGAAAAAACCTGAGTACCCATCGAGGAAACAGTAGTATGGGTGACTCGCTAACCTCTGCAACATCTGGTCAATGAAAGGCAATGGGAAGTGATCTTTCCTTGTGGCTGCATTCAACTTCCTGTAGTCAATACACATCCGATGACTAGTGATCGTCCTTGTAGGAATCAGCTCATCCTTCACGTTCTTCACCACAATGATTCCTCTTTTCTTAGGCACAACGTGAACTGGGCTGACCCAAGAACTGTCTGAGATGGCATAAATGATCCCTGCTTCCAACAGCTTCATCACCTCCTTTCTGACTACTTCCTTCAGGTTCGGATTCAGCCTCCTCTGATGCTCAATTGAAGCCTTTGACTCGTCCTCAAGGTGAATCCTGTGCATGCATAGATCTGGGGAGATACCTGCAATGTCATCAAGAGAATAGCCAAGAGCTTTGCGATACATGCGCAGCTTGCTCAGCAGTAAGGCAACATCTGCGTTGTTCAAAGAAGCATTAATAATCACAGGGTATGTGGAATTAGGACCAAGAAAACCATACCTCAGATTGGCTGGAAGTGGCTTGAGTTCCACCTTATGAGCTTTCTCCTCGCTCCAATCTCCAAGCTTAGCAGCTTGCTTGGAACATTCGGCCAACTTCCTGTCTGGTCGTAGGGTATCGACCGATACTAAAGGAGTATCGATCGATACTGATGGTGCAGTGTCGAGCATCTTCGAGTAACTAGCAGCGTCTTCACTCAAGAAAACCTCAGATTCGGCTAAACAGACAATGCCCTCTCCAACGGATCCTCAGGATGTATCTCCAAGAAGTACTCTTCAGCAATGTCCGTGAAAGTATCAACGAAGAAAGTCTGCCCATCGATGGTTGGTCTCTTCATCATTCTCCATGTTAAAAGTCATGAACAAATCACCGATGTTAAGAGCTATCTTCCCATTCCTGCAATCAATCAATGCACCAGCTGTTGCAAGGAATGGTCTGCCCAAGATAAGAGGATCTCTGGGCTCAGCCTCATACTCCAGGACAATGAAATCAGTCGGGATCAAGCAATTCCCGATCTTAATAGGGACATCTTCGAGTAGCCCCTCTGGAAGTCGCACTGAGCGATCAGCAAGTATCAAAGATATTCTGGTGGATGTGAAGTCTGTCATGCCCATCCTCTAGGCAACTGAATATGGCATGAGGTTCACACTTGAGCAAGATCTCATAGAGAACGCTCGAACCTTTCGTTGAATATCGTACAATCCAATACAAAGCTCCCTGGATCTGGAAGTTTCTTTGAGATTATGTTGGTCAAGATCGCACTGCACTCCTGAGTAAGCATCACACATCCTTCTTCAAGGTTCACATTACTCAATACCATCCGCTTGACATATCTCCTGAATGCTGGTGAAGTCTTGATAGCCTCGACAAAAGGAAGCTCAACAATCAGCTTATTTAGCATTGCCTTGCATCTGGAGTCTTCTACTTCTTTCTTGGTCTTCCTGGGAGGTAGAGGGTAAGGTATCTTGGGTTTGTAAACCCTTTCCTCGACAATCTTGGGCTGCTTCTCGACTTCAGGGTCAGTATCGATCGATACAGGGTTGGTATCGATCGACACACGAGGGCTTGAAATGTCCCGTGAAAGTAACTGCACTGGTGTCCATCGATGCTTGTTATCTCGAAACGTCTTTTGCAGATCCTTGGACGGGTATCGACCGATGCTGGCTGGTGTCGGTCGATACTGGGGTTTCGGGAGCCTCATCGTCGTCATCTTCAGCAAGAATGATGAAATTCTCTGGAGTAGAGGTCTTCTTCACTCCTGTATTGACCTCTTTTCCACTTCTCAAGGTGATAGCATGAACATGTTCCCTTGGATTCACTATTTTCCTTGGAAGAAAACCTTCATGTCTCTTCACAGCATCTGCGGTCTGAGCGACTTGAGTTTCCAGCCTCTTCTGATGAATGCTAAAAGCTTCAATCTTGCCATTCAGATCTGTGTACATGGCATCCATCTTCCCATTAAAATCCATTGTCATCTTTTGCTGTCCCTCGAGAAGCTGTTCGAACATAGACTCGACCCTGCTCTCCTGAGTCTTGGGCAGTGGAGATTGATAGGACGAACTCCCATAGGCACGCGTGTAATCGCTGCTCTGCATTGGTTTCTGGGTAAAGGTATTTGCTCCAAAACCTGAGGGCTTGAAATCAGACTTGAATCCTCCTCGCTGAGCATTGTTGGTGAAGCCTCGGTTGTTGTTGTACTCATATCGCTGATTTTGAAAATCAGCACCTCCAATCTAATTAACATCCCTTGCCCATCCTCATCAACGTTCTCGATCTCATCAGCAAAGTGAACGGCCTTCTGCTACTTGCCCATCAACAAATTATGCACCGAATCCAGCTTCGCATGCACCTCAGCAATCTGCGACCCATCAATGTTTCCATTCAACCTCTTCTGCTCAAAATCTGCATTGTTGGTGCTATTGCTAGACGCCAAGTTCTCAATCAGCACATAAGCATCTTCAGGATATCTCGTATTGAAATTCCCATTGCTCGCAGCATCCAGAGCCATCTGATACCTCCAATCGATACCTCTGAAGAAAATCCCCAGCAACTGAACCTGAGTAAACCCGTGATGCGGGCAATCTCTCTGATATGATCTGAACCTTGCCCAAGCGGCTTTAAAAGCCTCTGTCGCTCCCTGAGAAAATTGAGAGATCTTGTTCCTCAGCTCCTCGGATCTCGCATCATCATAGAAGTTGTTCATAAATGCGTTCTTCGTCTCTACCCAAGTAGTTAGCGATCCTGGAGGCATCTGCTTCAGCCAGTAAGCTGCATCCCCACCAAGAGAGTATGGGAAAAGCTTACAGAAAAGGAACTCATTGGGCACTCCATTGTATTTGATGCTAGTGACCAAATCCTCGAACCTCTCGACGTGATCCATGGGATGCTCATGAGAAAGACCATGAAAAGGGTGCTGACCCACAAGTGTGTAGTATGCAGGCTTCAGCTCAAAGTCATTCCTCTGAAAAGTGGGAATACGAATCGCAGACCGATTGGCATAGAACTGATCGGGTCTGTTGTACTCTCCGAGCGTTCTGGCACGATTAACCCTAGCATTCCCATTATTCACCTCGTTGTTGTGCGCAGCTCGCGCGGCAATCTCATCGCCAGCTACGGGAGGGATTATGATGTTTCCCTCTCCATCAAGTCGCTGTCCAACCTCATTGCACATATTACCATCCTGATCCCTCAAGGCTCCAGCCTCGTCACGATTCAACCCAACTTGATTGTTCATCTCTGCTTGTTTCTTCTGCTTCCTGATCGTGCGCTCTAAGTTAGCTAGCTCCTTGTTGGATAGATTAGTCAACTGCGTGCTCTTGTTTCCCCTGGTCTCACGATTAGGCATACACCTGAAACACAAGAGTCAAGAGACGTAAGTAACAAAAATCGAAAAAAAAAGGTAAACTAAAACGGCGGGTATCGACCGATACTAGGCAGTATCGATCGATACCGTCGGACTTAGTCGAAATTCTCAACAAAAATCTAATGGTGAAATTAGAGTCCCCGGCAACGGCGCCAAAATTTGATATGCTCAAATATAATACCCTAAAGTACTAAAGCAGTGGTTGCAGTAAGTTAGAGGTCGAACCACAAAGACTCAAGATATCACTCAATAGATTGCAAGATTTGAATTAAGTTAAGTCAATAGATTAAACAGAAAACAACTAAGATTATCAAGTGGGTTGTAAATTCAATGGGAAAAACTAGGCTCAGGGTAATCTCTCAGGAAATCAGAGAAAGCAGACAAATCAATCTATCAGGATTCAGATTTAGCACGGTTCTTGAACTCAAAACACAAAATTATAATTAACCAACTTTCGTTGCGAGAATTATTTAAGTCTAAGTCCTAGAATTCCAAATTTATTTGCTAATCCTAACGATCTAAACCAGCTTTAGAGTTCATGTTTGATATGTTCACAAAGCAACTAAACCAAATTTCTTTGCGGATAGTTATTTTGCTCACCCTAGGTTCTGTCAGGTTATTCAATTGCACTTTCGTGCCTAATCAATTAACCTAAGATCTAAGTTCTAGGTGATCAGACTAGAATTAGCGCTAGGAACAACCTATGGTGAAGAATTTAATTGATTATGAACCCTAATAAATCGATCTATCTAACATTTAGAGAAATCATTTTATGAGAACCCTAAACCTAAAAGAGAACTACTCAGACATGGTAATTGAATCAATAAACATGACTGAAATAATACTCAGATAAATAAAAAGTAGAGTAACAAGAGGGTTCAAAATCTTCTCTCGGACGAAACAGAGTCTCACACTTGTCTCCCTTAGAAAGCTCTCTCACAAAACTCAGAATAGAATAAAGCGTAATGAAGTCTCATTAGCCAAAGTGGCTTAAAAACCTAACTTAAACTCCTAAAACACGTTCTGGGCTTAATTGTAAATAATAAAGTCTTCTAGGCAATTTTGCAATTTTTCAACTCTTCATAAAAGTCGCGACTTGTGTCTTGCTGCAGTGAGTATCGACCGATACTAAGGTAGTATTGATCGATACTAAGGCTTCAAATCGGGTACTCAGCTACACGAACTTCTGCTTTGCTCCAAAATGCTCCAGAAAGCTCCAATATCTCCAATTATGCTCCAAACGTGCTAAAACCTGTAAAAGACTCTAAAAGACTCTAAAATAGTAGAAATACTCTATAAAACGGACTTATATCATGACCTAAAAGGGGTAAAAACCATGATATATCACAGTTCTACACCAAAACCTAAACAACTTCACTTCGGATTAAGATCACCGAATTTCAGCAGAACATTGGAGAACCTTTTAATGAAGCTTGGGAGAGGTTCATAGAGTATCTCAGGGAATGTCCTCATCATGGCTATTCGGATGAGTAGGTGCTGAACATTTTCTATGATGGAGTAGATTGGGATTCCAAGAATTGTCTGAATGTAGCCAGCAATGGTACTTCATGACAAAGACCAAGGAGGAGGCGTATGAACTTATTGAGAATCTTTATGCGAGTTCAAGTCATCGTAATCCTGAGTATGATAGAACACGGGGTGTTAACAGTGTTGAGACACAGAGGATGGATGAGCTTTTCGCAAAAGTTAATGGTATAGCTGCGCTCCTTAAGGGAAATCAACATGCTGTTAACTATTGTGAGGACACTAGAGAAGATGGATTCTACCAGGAGGTTGCCGAAGAAGAGCCAGAAAATGAGGATGAGGTGAACTACGTGCAGAATCAGGAATTTTTCAACAAGGGGTTCGACCAGAACTACAAAAATCATCCCAACATGTCTTACAGAAGCACAAATGTTGAGGATCCTTAAGATCAAGTTTATCCACAGCAGACTGGCGTTCAAAATCAGGGAGTGCACAATTTTCAGTCGAAACCGTCCGTGCAAAATCAGGGACAGAGTCCATTTGCACAGAATTTTCAGGGAAAATCGTTCGTGCAAAATCAGGGGCAGAACAATTTTTAGAATCAGGGTGGTTTCCAGCAGAAACAGCAATTCTCTAACTCTCAGCCTAACCAGGAGTCTAAGTTTGAAGCAATGATGCAGAAACTAATGATAAATCAACAGAAGACGGCTAATGAGATGAATGTCAAGGTAGATGGGATGTACAAGGATCTCAACAACAAGTTTGAAGCCATCCAGACTCATGTGAAAAAGCTTCACACACAGGTAGCTCAGACAGCAGAAGCGATTTAGAGGCCTAGTGGAGTTCTTCCAGGAAAAGGTGAACAGAATCCAAGAAATGAGTTTGTCCAAGCAATCACATTAAGGAATGGGAAGGAGATTGAAACTGTGGTTGATCCTGAAAAGAACAAGAAGAACCATGAGATCATAGACTTAGAAGACGATGGTGCAGCAGAAGAGACAAAAATGCTTCGTTTAAACCTCAGGTGGTCGTTGAGGAACCTCTAGCTCCACCATCACGTGTTTACGTGCCTAAGGTTCCTTATCCTAAATGCCCAAAGAAGTCACAGAAAGATCTTGAGCAGGAAAAATGCAAGGCGCTTGTGAATGAGCTTTCGGTGAGACTTCCTTTTGTTGATGCAGTTCAGATGGTGCCTGCCTTGAAGAAGTATGTGAAAGACATGGTCACCAACAAGATCACTAGCGAGGAAGGTGTGATGATGATCACAGAGGAGTGCAGCGCTTTGTTGCAAGGTAGGATGCCTAAGAAATTGGGTGATCCAGGGAGATTTGTGCTTTCTGTGCAAATTGGAGCGATAACCTTTGAGCGCTCTCCTGCGATTTGGGAGCTAGTGTGAATCTCATGCCTTATTATGTAGCTAAGCGACTTGGTCTTACCTCGTTCAAGCCAGCCAGAGTCTCCTTGGTTTTTGCTGATCATTCTGTTAAGATACCACTGGGTATTCTAGAGGATTTGCCGGTAAAGATTGGTAATGGCTATATTCCAGCAAATTTTGTGGTTCTTGAGTTAGACACAGAACCAAAAGATCCTCTGATTTTGGGAAGACCCTTCTTGGCTACAGCAGAAGCCATTATTGACATGCAAAAAGGCAAGATCGATCTTCATTTGGGAGACTTGGTAATGAAGTTCGAGGTGGATAAGCTGCTGAAAAAGCCAACGATAGATGGACAAATATTCTGGATTGACTGCATTTCTGAAGCCACTGAGGAAGTGTCATACGAGATGCTGGTAGATGATCCTCTTGAGATCGATTTGACATAGTCTGAGAGTAGAGAAGATAGTAGCTTTCGTTGCACTTGATGGAGCTGCAGAGAAATCGCCAACTGCCAAGCCTCCTGCACCTGTTGTCAATCCATGGAGCGAGCTGAAAGCTCCAAAAATTGAGCTCAAACCACTTCCCATTGGGCTAAGGTACACATTTCTTGGTCCTTACTCCACATATCATGTAATCATCAATGCTGAGACTGCCTTACTTTGTGCGAACTGAGGAAATATCGTAGAGCATTAGGCTATTCTCTAGATGACATTACAGGAATCTCACCTGATCTTTGCATGCATATGATACATCTAGAAGATGAATCGAGGACTTCTATAGAACATCAGAAACGGTTAAACCTGAATCTAAAAGATGTTGTAAAGAAAGAGATAATGAAACTTCTAGAGGCTGGTATCATATACGTTATTGATAAAGGATTTGTGTGTTATATTCATATCAATTCCTCTATGCTTGTCATTGTAGCATAAGAGGTGTCAATCCATAGGGGTTAAGATCAATGCACTAAGAATACATGAACCTTCCTAAGCTAGAGCAAATGTTTTTGGGTTTTTATGTTTTTAGATTAAGAAAGTAAAATGCAAGAAAGAAAACAAAAGATATAAGTGTTGGATCACGGATTGAACAAGCAAATGAATGATTAACAATCAAATAACGATGACAAAGATTGCATTAAACACTATCCTAGAACATGAAATTCACAAATATGACTAATCCATTCTCATGGCACTAATCACTTCACTAATCACCTAATTGACATAAACTCTCGTTTGCAATTAGAAAATCAATGAGCATTAATCTCCAATCCCAATTAGTTCACTAATCACCCTTGACATCAACTCTCATTGGCAAGGATGTGAAAAGCTCACGAAAGGCTTGGTTCAAGCATTTCATCGAACACCTCTCGGGCGTGAAATGCCTTAGTTCTAGATTTGACCTCTCAATCTAAATCTAGCATTAAAAGCTAACCTATGTGAAGGATCTAACAAGGATCAACTTAATTCATCATCATCTAACCATCAAGACAATTGACTAACGATGCTAATACACACAATCAATGCTATTCCTTAGGTTAAGATCACTAATTATGACTAATCCTCTCTCAAGGCACTAATCACTTTGCTAATCACTAAATCAAGATCAAACTCTCATTTGTGATGAAATGATTAGCAAGCATTAAGATCAATATTCAAATCAACCAATAAACACCTTAAGCAACTACTCTCATAGGTTAAGAGTGTTTATCTCTTTCTAAGTTCTTTGGGGAATTTCATCAAACACCTTGTGGGTGTGAAATTCCCAAAGATCTAGATTGACTCTCTCAAGCCCAATCTAGCATTAAGATCACTTAGAAAGAAAGGAAAGCAATGATTAAGAACATAAGCAACACAAATCAATCATCAAATCATCAAAATCAAGCCATCCATAATCCAACAAAAAACCTTAAAGTCTAAACATGAAGAACAAAAGAGAAAAAGAAATAAAGATAAATAAATTGCATAAATAAAAGATAGAGTTGAAGAAATCTTCTCTAGAGTGGCATTTGTATGAAGAACAATCAAAATCCCTCAAAAATCATAAGAAGAGTTTGGGATAAAACCCAACTCTAGAAAGAAGAAAGCTTGCTACAAAAATTAGGTTTCAAGAGTATTTAAAGCAAAAAG
This sequence comes from Eutrema heterophyllum, assembly GCA_002933915.1. Lineage (NCBI taxonomy): Eukaryota > Viridiplantae > Streptophyta > Magnoliopsida > Brassicales > Brassicaceae > Eutrema > Eutrema heterophyllum. Next base: position 268,914 of record PKMM01028239.1, on the reverse strand, counting down.
GGCGAACCGGGTATTGACCCGGTCAAATCTGGGTTTTTGCTGGTTCTGGTGGTCTGTACCGACCAGTCCTGGGTCGGTACAGTGGATCGGCACAAGTCCTTGGTGTCATACCGGTCGGAGTGTGCCGCACGGGAGTCGGTCGGTACCTGAAACCACCTGCAGGCGACAGCTAACTCATATATCAACGACTTTCATGAAGAACGTAGAAGCTGAATCGGATTGGAAACCCTTCGTATGGGTTGATCTTTCAGAAGTCGTATTGGGAGCAGCACTCGTTTGGACGCCAGACAGACATGTCTCAGATAAATCTGATGTATCTTTCTAACCACGGATCATAATGACATGCAACAACTTCCAGAAGTCAGCTAACTCAATCAGCTACAACTTCTATGAAGACTTCCGAAGCTAAATCCGAGTGTAAGTTCGTCATTCGGCCTGATCTTTGAGTCACTTTGGCTGGCTTCACGGGGACGAATTAGGAAGTTGCTTTGTACCGACCAAGTGTACCGAGCTAGGACAGGTCGGTACTAATCTTTGCCTTTGTACCGACCAGTTAGTACCGGTCCAGAACAGGTCGGTACTAATCTTTCTTGTGTCGATCCAATGCTGGTCGGTGTTGGTCTCGCGGCCAGACAGACATATCTTCGGTAAAATCGCGATATCTTCTGGGATACATGTCCTAATGACCTCAAAACATTTCATTAGACATAGTACTCATCTGGCTACATCTTTCATGAAGATCATGGACGATGAATCTGACTGTAACCCCTTCGTTCTGCCGGATCTTCAAGACACTTCGGCTCGCTTCATGGGACGGATTTGGAAGTGGATTTGTACCGACCAAGTGTACCGAGCTAGGACAGGTCGGTACTAATCTTTTCTTGTGTCGATCCAATGCTGGTCGGCGTTGGTCTCGCGGCCAGACGGATACACCTTCGGTAAACTCGCTATATCTCTTGAACCGCTTATCCAAATGCCCTCATTCCAACTGCTCTGGCAAGCTAACCCATTCCTCGACAATTTCCATGAAGACAGCCGAGGCTAAATCGGACTGTATCCACTTCGTTTTGCCGATACAAATAGGTTGGTCTGCACTGCCGTGTTTGTGCCGCTTGGTTTGTGCCGACCCATAATGGGTCGGTACAAATCTTCCTGATCCTTCATGCCGAGCAGATTTAGACCTAATGAAAACACCTAGTACTCTAATTTAGACCAAAACACTAAGAAATCTATAGGAAATACATGCATGGGACCAAAAACACTAACATAAATGCATGCTAGAACATGTAAAGTATGAGTATATCAACTTTATCTCTGATAGTACATGGGTGAGTCCAGTGCATGTAGTTCTTAAAAAAGGTGGTGTGACAGTAGTTAAGAACGATATGAATGAGTTGATCCCATCTAGAACTGTCACTGGTCATAGAATGTGCATTGATTATAGGAAATTGAATGCTACAACTCGCAAAGATCATTTTCCTCTGCCTTTTATTGATCAGATGCTTGAGAGATTGGCTAACCACCCGTACTACTATTTTCTAGATGGTTATTTTGGTTTCTTTCAGATTCTCATTCATCTAGACGACCAGGAGAAGACCACATTAACCTGTCCTTATGGCACTTTTACTTATCGCAGAATACCATTTGACTTGTGTAATGCGCCAGCCACGTTCCAGCGCTGCCTGATGTCAATTTTCACTGACATGATTGAAGACATAATGGAGGTTTTCATGGACGACTTTTCTGTATATGGCTCCTCCTTTGCTGTTTGCCTTTCTAATTTGTGCAGGGTACTCAGGCGCTGTGAGGAGAAGCATTTGGTCTTGAACTGGGAGAAATGCCATTTCATGGTGAAGGATGAGATTGTCTTAGGCCACAAGATTTCAGAAAAGGGGATCGAGGTTGAAAAAGCCAAGATTGAGGTTATGACAAGCTTGCAACCACCGAATTCTGTCAAGGGCATCATGAGTTTTCTTGGGCATGCTGGTTTCTACAAGAGGTTCTCAAGGACTTCTTAAAGATTGCTAGACCTTTGACGTAGCTATTGTGCAAGGATGTGAAGATCGACTTCCATGATGAGTGCTTGCAAGTGATATATCATGGTTTTTACCCCTTTTAAGCCATGATATAAGTCCGTTTTATAGAGTCTTTATACTATTTTGTAGTGTTTTAGAGTCTTTTCAGGTTTTAGGAACGTTTGGAGCATAATTGGAGATATTGGAGCTTTCTGGAGCATTTTGGAGCAAAACAGAAGTTCGTGTAGCTGAGTACCTGATTTGAAGCCTCAGTATCGATCGATACTACCCTAGTATCGATCGATACTCACTGCAGCAAGACACAAGTCGCAACTTTTATGAAGAGTTGAAGAATTGCGAAATTGCCCAGAAGACTTTAATAATTGCAATAAGCCCCAAAACGTGTTTTAGCACTATAATTAGGTTTTTCAGCCACTTTGGCTAGGACGCTTTAATTAAGACTTGATTAAGCTTTATTTTACTCTGGTTTTTGGAGAGACAACTCTGAACTCCTGTTTCTTATTGATTTTTTTGATGATCTATTCAATCATGTTGCTTGTTTCAATCTCCATGTCTGAGTAGATCCACTGTTAGGTTCAAGGTTCTCATTAGGGTTTTCTCTGAATGTTAGGTTAATTGAATAATTAGGATTCACCATCTGAATTAGTTCTTCACCATAGGTTGTTCTCATAGCTAATTCTAGGTTGACGAATCTAGAACTTAGATCTTAGGATAATTGGTTAGGCACGAGAGTGAGATTAATTACCTGACAGAACCTAGGGTGAGCAAAATAAATATTCGCACTTGAACTAAAAGCTTGGTTTAGACTTTAGGATTTGGTTTAGTTGTTTTGTGAACAAATCAAACTTGAACTAAAAGCTGGTTTAGATTTTAGGATTTCCAAAGAGATTTGAAATTCTAGGATTTAGATTTAGATAGTTTTCGCAACGAGAGTTGGTTAGCTATACTTTAGTGATTTGAGTTCAAGAACCGCGCTAAATCTGAATCCTTTTAGTTAGTTTATCTACATTCATTGAATTCCTGAGAAATACCCTGAGCCTATCTTCTTTCCAATTGATTCACAACTTGTTTAATTTACGCACTCGCGTTTAATTTCATTGTTTGGTTTAGCTTAATTCGGATCTATATAATCTGTTGCGTGAATTCTGGAGTTCTTGTGTTCGACCCCTACATATACTACAACAACTGCTTTAGTACTTATAGGGTATTAATTTGAGCATATCAGCAAGCCTTCAACACAATCAAGGGAGCACTTGTGAGCGCACCCATTGTGCAGCCACCAGACTGAGAATTACCTTTCGAGGTGATGTGTGATGCCAGTGATTATGCTGTAGGAGCTGTTCTGCACTACAAGAAAACAAGGTTTTCGCGACTACATAAACAGTCGTAATGTAGTCGCTAAAACTTGTTTTACGACTACATTACGACTATGTGACATAGTCGGAAATGTTGAGTCGTAAAAACATGTATTAGCAAAGCAGTCGTAAATTTACGACTGATTTGCAACTTTGATGCGATTACATAATTCAGTCGCATACCAGACGCAAATCAGTCGTAAATATATGCGACCATGTACCGACTAATGAACGACCAACATGCGACTATATATTGTGTCGTGTGGAAGTCGTTTTTATTTAGTCGTTAAAGAGTCGTGAAGTTGTGCCACTACGTCCCGACTAATATGCGTCTATATTAGCAACTGATTTGCGACTAATATGTTCATCGGAATAGTGATTTGGTCATCTTTTACGACTGTTTTGCGACTACACAGCGACTAATTTGCGACTACATAGCGACTGATTTTATTGACGAAATTCAAAATGGTAATACTGTACCATATTTGTATTACCTAGCAATTTGGAAATCATATGCAAACTAATAAAAAGACTACACACGTTAAAATAAAAGAAACATTAATACAAAGAAATCATCATATATTATTTTAACATATCAAGTACAAACCAATACAAAGAAAACTTAATGTTCTAAAGTTCAAAAATATGAAATAAAATGATAGACTAGGGTGTAGAATCATGCTGCCGACCAGATTGAGAAGCCATGAAGTCCAGAAAATTTGGATCGGTTTCACGAAGATACCTTTCCACCAGTGAATAATGCTCGAATTTGTCTTTGTGGTCAGCTGCAAGTTGGGTAAGCTTGCTTTGATTGTCAGCTGCAAGTTTGGTAAGCTCTGCCTCACGCCGAGCATTAGAAGCAGCTTGTTCTTCTATTTGGCGTTGAGCTTCTTCCAACTTGTCTTGTAGAGCTTGAAATGATGAAGAGCTATCCTCAAACTTGCGTTTTCCACCAACATGAGACTCTGCGAGGCTTCCTATTCCATATGGCCTGCCTCTTTCATCCGTGAAAGTTGACTGCATAAATATTACATATATTTATGAAACGCAAAGGACAGAAAACCAAAGATAACAAAGATAACATGTATTTACCTGAAGAAAGAGGTCGTTGTAGTCCTCTGTGGTTAGCTCTCGCTGCTACGACCTACCGTCTGAAGTTGTAGGCCCGATCTCTTGCATCTTAGCTTGCAAGTTCTTCTCATAAGTTTGCGCGATCCTCTCAGCCTTCAGATCAACAAACGTCCCATCTGATTTTGTGTGAGTCTTCACAAAAACCTCACCGATACTAACCGGTCTTCCCAATTCCTCTTCCTGAAAATGTAACATATAAATTTGTTAAATAATAGAAAGTTGCAAAAGTATTAGATAGTGAATTTACACTTACCATTTCTTGTTGGATTTGTTGATATGACTTTTGGCCTGATACGTGCTTGTGCACACGAAGGCCTTTACGGTCAGATTTCCGAGCAGCGGATGTGGTCTTACTCCTCTCTCGAGCTTCTTCAGTGTCCCAACACTCTGTCATTGTTGTCCAGAGAGTTGGGTTAATCCAGTGTGGTCGCTGTCGAGAAGTCCTCGCGGTGCTTACCATATCCTTCATTCGCCTTTGACAAATCCTCTCGAAATGTTGTTGTACTACCCCTGAGATTAAGGGATCCCAGGTGTGCGTTTTCTACAAGAGAAGTGTGATTCGGGTTAGTGGACAGAATAGAAAGAAAGGCATATAATAGCATGGACAGAAGAGAAATGCTTACCGCGAACTCGACGAAGTACCTTTCCTGTCTATCCCGAGGCACAACAGTCCAACTGTAGTATGGACCATCAAACTTGTTTGTGAACACCTTGGTGATCTTCCTTGTCAGCTTTCCCTTGTCACGACCAAACCTAGACAGAGACAAATAAGTGCCTTGAACATTAAAAACCTCACAATTACAGCAAAACAAAGAAGACACAATCCAAACCTGATATGAACTAAACCTTTCCCTAGCACATAATCTTCTTTACACCAAAACAAAGAAGACCGTAAACTAACCAAACAAATACATACATTCTAATCTTGAAAAAGAACTCTACCAGCAACGTCAGACAACAATTAACAAGCAAAAAGTTGTTCCTAGACACAGAAGAGACATAACTACTAGACACATAACTACTAGACACAAAACACAAAACACAAATACTAACAAGCAAAAAGTTGTTCTTGTTTCTGTAGTAATGCTACGAACCATAACTAGAGACACAAACCATAACAAGAGACACAAAAGACTACACACATCATCGCCAACCATCAACAGAGACAAAGAAAACTACACACATTAAGACATGAATTTAGACAGGAATGGAAACACTTACCATGTGGTGTTTGGCAGCTGAGGGCGTGTCGGAGACAACACCGTTGTAAACTCATGCCGGTTAGGCACCCTTAGCAGCGCCTCAAGGACCCTAAGTTGCTCATCCTGGAGGTCGGCTTGAAACTGTGCATTGTCGTCAATCGTATCATCTTCGAAGTGGTTGACTGAGTGGTTGCTATGACCGTCGGAGTTCTGCAGAGGAACACTCGAATTGGAAGATCTTGGAGCCGGCAGCGCTTGAGGTTCAGATGATTGTCGATGGATTGTCGGACCTTGAGATGGAGAGCATTCAGGTGGTTGCTCTGAGGTGCTCTGGAAGAGCTGGGTCGGAGGTGGAAAGTCCCGGACATTGACGGTTGCTGCTGGCGTTGACGGTTGACGGTTCATAGGAGGTGACGACAGATTCGGAAGAGATTGGGCCGCCGGCGTGAAGGTGTACTGCGGCGGTAGAGGGTTCACTTGCCGCGACGAAGCTCCGGCTCTCTGAGAGATGTTGGGAACGAATTTCTTCCGGCGTTTACCACCGTTCTTATCTTCCGGCATCGTGTGCTTCGATTGAAAGGGGATGAAGATGAAAGGCGAAAAGATTGAAGAAGATGAAGAGATTGAAGAAGATTGAAGAAGATGAAGATGAAAGGTGAAGAGATTGGAAGAAGAAGAGCAAAATGGTTCTCGATTGAAAGGAGACGAAGGAGATGAAAGTTTTGATTTTGGGACTTAGGTTTTGTTTTTGGGACTTAGAATTTCGTAGGTTTTGTTTTTTAATCTGAATAAAAAAAGATCTAGTTAAGGATTTGTATGTGTGGCTTATACCAATTAGTTATTCTAGCCCACTGGTAAATCTCGCACAAATGATCTTCTCCCCCCACGGTTCGAGTTGGGTGAGAGGAAAAAAATGTTGTTTTTTTAATTTGAATAAAAAAATATCTAGTTAAGAATTATTTGGTGTGTTAAATACCAATTAAACACTATGGCTTACCGGTAAAGATCTCACACTTGTTTCTTTTCACCCGCGGGTTCGAGTCCTGGTGAGGAATTTTTTATTTTTTACTCAAAACGAGAAATAAATACTGATTAATAATGTAAAAGACAAATTACACCGAAATAATGTAAAAGACAAATTACACCGAAATAATGTAAAAGACAAATTACAACGAAATTGTGACATAAGTAACATAGTGAATTAGAAGGGTTCTTCGTCATCTGATTCTTCATCAGAAGACAAATTACACCGAAATTCATCTTCTGGTTCTGCATCTCCGACTTCGTAATCGAGGTTTATTTGGTCTCCTTGTACGAAATTGTCGAGTACGAGATCTTCAATTGTAGTCATCAATACAGCATCATCATTTTCTGTTTGCAAAAGAGTCGGTTTTTTTTTTCATATTCCCCTGAAATGTTACCCCTCGGATTCACTTTTGGAACATTGAGCCACAACACATACCCCATAGTTACATTTCTTTCGTCCAGCGCCGTGATTCTGCGTATGAAACAAATAGCCTCTTGTAAAATATATTGGCCAGGTTTTGACCTTATTCAAAGGTCCATGCACTATCTCTTGAACCCAAGTAGGAAATGGATTTGTGGCGTTCCAGTATGTAACCTGCATATATATAAAAAATAGTGTAAATATATATAAGTATAAATTTACGCAAAGTTATGAATATTTTTTAGACATACATATTCTTTCACCCATAAATGATATTCGTCAGCTCTTTTCGTAGAGAGTTCTTTTTCGGAAAGTCCTGGATATTTTGCAGAAATAAATTCCTCAAACATTCTACACAAGACCAACACAAATTATATGAGAAATTAAACAAAGATTATATATATTAAAACGCAACCTGGGAGAGATGCCAACTTATATACCTCTCAATTGGCTGAAAATAGTCACAATTTCGTAAAACATATGCATGTGCGCATTGATAGTCTCTCTCTGAGAGCCATATTTCATGCATTTCTCCACTTGGACGGCCTACTTGAGTAAATATAGAAGGTACTCCAAGGACATGATATACAGGGACTTCACCTTCATCGAATCTTGTTAACCTGATCAAATGAGTTGAAAAGTAATTCACATTATAATACATATATAGCATGTGTATACAAAAAGTTAATTGGCAAAGTGGATATGATGTGATTGATTTTAGCATTTACCTTGATTTCGTTTGTATATTCCCACCAAAGTAGTGCTCTGATAAATAAGCAATCTCGTCATTGATATATGATTCAACAATCGATCCTGCCGCATATCTTTTGTTCTTTGCTTTCCCTTTCAACTTTTTGAAAAACCTTTCAAAAGGATACATCCACCTATACTGGACAGGGCCTCCTAATTCAACTTCGTAGGGGAGATGTATAGGCAGGTGTTCCATCACATCGAAAAATGAAAGTGGGAAGATCTTTTCCAAATTGCATAGGATTAAAACGATGTTCTGTTTTAGAATTTGAAGGCGGCTCTTATGCAAAGTTCTTGAACATAAGTCCCGAAAAAATGCTCCAACCCCTAGAATATACGTGAAAATTGTATGAAGTTAATATATAAATTACTATAATCAATTTTTTTAAAAATTGTCGTAATAAGTACCTGATAACGCAAGGTGGACATTCCGGTCTAGGAGATCTGCAAAGATAAATGGAAGTAACCGCTCCATGAAAACATGGCAGTCATGACTCTTCATGCCTGAAAACTTTTGGTTGTCCATATCAACACAAGTAGCTAAGTCTGACGAATAACCATCTGGGAACTTAACCGCATGTTTCACACATTCCAGTAAACTTTTTCTAGCTTCCTCTGTCAATGTGAAGGATGGGAAAGGAGCTTTACCCTCACTATCAATATGTAAGTGTGGCCGAGAACAAAATTGTTCTATATCCAATCTTGACATGATGTTGTCTTTCGATTTACCTTTCACACTCATAAGAGTATTCATGATGTTGTCAAAAAAGTTCTTCTCTATATGCATCACATCAAGACAATGACGGAGATTGAGGTCCCTCCAGTACGGTAGCTCCCAGAATATGCTTTCCTTGTGCCAGTTATGTTGCTTCCCATAGCCCGACTTCTTATTTTCATGACCGTTTCCACCAACGTCTTTTGTTTTCGATGGATTTACACCAACCAACCGCTCGTAATAAACTTGCTCACCGGTCAAAGACGGAGGTGGATACTCTCTCGAAACGTCTTTTCCCTTTAGGAAGTCTTTTTTATTCCTCCTCATCGGATGACCATGAGGAAGAAATCTTCGGTGACAATCAAACCAACACGTCTTCCTTCCCTTAGGTAGATAAAAAGACTTTGTATCTTCCATGCAAATTGGACAAGACAATTTACCATGGGTTGTCCATCCGGATAACATGCTATACGCCGGAAAGTCGCTTATCGTCCACATTAGCACTGCTTTTAGATTGAAATTTTGATTCAAGGACACATCGTATGCATCGACGCCATTAGACCACAACTCTTTTAGCTCCTCAATAAGAGGTTGGAGAAAGATATCGAGACTAGCTCGCGGATGATTTGGCCCAGAATTCAGAATAGTAAGAAATAAATACTATGTATTCATGCACATACCCAGGGGTAAATTATATGGAGTCAAGATCACAGGCCACAACGAATGATTACGAGACATGCCAAATGGATTGAACCCATCCGTACATAATCCAAGATAAACGTTACGGGGTTCTTCAGCAAACCCGGGATATAGACCTTGAAAATATCTCCACTCCGCCGCATTAGAAGGATGACCCATTTCTCCCTCCTTTGCTTAGTGCTCGGCATGCCATCTCATTGCCGCTGCAGTCTTCTCGCTTTGATACATTCTCTTTAAACTGTCAGCAATAGGTAGAACCCACATACGACTGTATGGTACTTTGGTTCTACGCCGATCGTTCTGAGGCTTCCATCTTTGTTTACCACAAAACAGACATTTAGCTTCCTTCTCGTCTTCTTTCCAGAAGATCATACAATTGTTAATACAAACATCAATTGTATGATATGGGAGACCTAAATTGCGCATCAATTTGTCTGTCTCGTAATGTGAACCGGTTGCCTGGTTTCCTTATGGTAAATAGTCTGTCAAGATTCCGCAAACCGAATCCACTAACTTTTCACTCATACTATATTCTGCCTTATCTTGCATGACTCGAGCGGCTAAAGATAACTTCGAGTGACCTTCACGACAACCATCATATAATGGAGTATTCGCTCCTTCTAACAAGTCGTAGAATTTCTTTGAATGGTTACGTACCGGTTCTTCTACATTCTGATAACTAATACCACCTTGATGATAGTTATCAAAACTCACGTTATCACGAAATGCATCATTCACCATATCCACATATCTATCTTCTACTACATTACCCAATTCACTACTCCCACTTAAATGCGTAGGATCAACATAACTCGGACCTAAATCAATAGAGATTTCTTCTCCATGCTTATACCATACATAATAATCTGGCATAAATCCTCTACTATACAGATGATTCCAAATTCTAGGCCCCGGGAGATATTTGTCGTTCTTGCAAACACTACAAGGACAGTAAAACTTACCGCCATTGTTCTGCGCTAGAGACTGGCTATTTGCAAATGCCATGAATTGATCCACCCCCGTGGTGAACTCTACCGAGAAATTTCCCGTCTCTTCATCGATTCGCTTATACATCCACTCCCGAAAATTACTGTAATTGTAATTTCCCGACATTATAAAAACAAAAAACGGTTTCTCTTCTAAAATTCGATTTTTTTCGTTTATGAGAATGAGGAGATTGTGAGAATGAGGAGAACGATGGTCTCAAGTTTTTATTTATAGACATTTTTACGACTGATTTGCGACTACATAGCGACTGTTGTCCGACTACGAGTGGTAGTCGCAAAAAGTAGATACAAGTAGGTGCAACAAGAATAAACGTGTTTAATGCTGTTATTTTACGACCAACATACGACTGTTTTGCGACTACATAGCGACTGCTGCCCGACTACGAGTGGTAGTCGCAAAAAGTAGATACAAGTAGGTGCAACAAGAATAAACGTGTTTAATGCTGTTATTTTACGACCAACATACGACTGTTTTGCGACCCGCCGCAAAAGTCGTAATTTAGTCGCAAACGTAGCGACTATGTTGCGACTAAAGTTTTTTGACTCGACGGAAGTCGTAGAGTGGTCGTAAATTAACGACCAATATGCGACTAATACGGTTGGTCGCAAATGACCGTCTATGGTGCGACTGTATTTTTGAAGTCGTAACCTAGTCGCAAAATAGTCGCTAAGTAGTCGTAAAACTTTACGACTGTGTGTGTAGTCGCAAACTGTAGTCGCGAAAACGCTGTTTTCTTGTAGTGCTGGGACAGCAAAAGGAGAAGAGGCTGCATGTCATTTATTATGCAAGCAGAACTCTTGATGATGCATAGTGGAAGTATGCTACTACATAGAAGGAGCTTCTTGCAGTTGTCTATGCTTGTGAGAAATTCTGGACGTATCTTGTGGACTCCAAGGTCATCGTTCATACAGACCTTGCTGTCTTGAGGTATATATTCTCTAAGAAAGATACCAAGCCTAGACTGTTGCAATGGATGCTTTTGCTGCATGAATTTGACATTGAGGTTAAGGACAAGAAGAGGATCAAAAATGGGGTTGCAGATCACTTGTCCAGGCTGCACATAGAAGAGGAAGTCCCCATCAATGTCTTTCTCCGTGAAGAAAACATTTACGCAATTGATGTTGCACCTCCTCGAGATGCTAAGTTTCTTGAGATTCCTTGGTTTGATGAGATAAGCAATTAGATAGCTGCAGAGGTGAAGCCAGAAGGTTTTGCAGGGTACAAGAAGAAGAAATTCGGCGCGATATAAGACGTAATGAGCCGTACCTGTACAAGAAGTATTTGATATATCATGGTTTTTACCCCTTTTAAGCCATGATATAAGTCCGTTTTATAGAGTCTTTCTAATATTTTGTAGTGTTTTAGAGTTTTTTACAGGTTTTAGCACGTTTGGAGCATAATTGGAGATACTGGAGCTTTTTGGAGCATTTTGGAGCAAAGCAGAAGTTTGTGAAGCTGAGTACCCGATTTGAAGCCTCAGTATCGATCGACACTACCCTAGTATCGGTCGATACTCACTGCAGCAAGACACAAGTCGCGACTTTTATGAAAAGTTGAAGAATTGCAAAATTGTCCAGAAGACTTTATTATTTATAATTTAGCCCAAAACGTGTTTTAGGTTATTAATTAGGTTTTTGAGCCACTTTTGTTGGCTACACTTGATTCTATTCTGGTTTCTGGTTGAGGGAGATTTTGAGGGAGAAAAATCAGAACTCTGTTCATCTGAGAGAAGATTTCGAACCCTTTTGTTACTCTTTTTCTTATTATTTATCTGAGTATTATTTCAGTCATTTTTATTGTTTCAATTACCATGTCTGAGTAGTTCTCTTGTTAGGTTCAGGGTTCTCATAAGAGTTTTCTCTGAATGTTAGGTTAATTGAATGATTAGGATTCACCATCTGAATTAGTTTTTCGCCTTAGATTGTTATCAAAGCTAATTCTAGACTGATCACCTAGAACTTAGATCTTAGGATAATTGGTTAGGAACGAGAGTGTGATTAATTACCTGATAGAATTTAGGGTGAGCAAATAACTATTCGCAAAAAGATTTGGTTTAGTTGTTTTGTGAACAAATTAAACTTGAACTAAAAGCTGGTTTAGACTTTAGGATTCGCAAAGAGATTTGGAATTCTAGGATTTAGACTTAAATAGTTTTCGCAACGAGAGTTGGTTAGCTATACTTTAGTGATTTGAGTTCAAGAACCGCGCTAAATCTGAATCTTGTTAGCTAGTTTATCTACATTCATTGAATTCCTGAGAAATACCCTGAGTCTATATTTCTTCCAATCGACTTACAACACTTTTGATTTACGTATTGCTTTCGATTACATCTTTTGGTTTAGCTTAATTCAAATCTATATAATCAATTGCCTGATATTTGGAGTTATTGTGTTTGACCCCTACATATACTACAACAACTGCTTTAGTACTTATAGGGTATTAATTTGAGCATATCAAATTTGGCGCCGTTGCCGGGGACTCAATTTCGCCATTAGATTTTAGCTAAGAATTTCGTCTAAATCGTTGAGTATCGATCGACACCCTAGTGGTATCGGTCGATACCCGTCGTGAATTTCAGTTACTTACGTTCTTGATCTTTTGTGTTTCAGGTTGCATGCCTAATCGCGAAACCAGGAGAAACAAGAATACTCAACTAGTTGATCTGTCAAACGAGCAGCTAGCACTTTTGGAACGCACACTCAGAAAAGCAAAGAAGCCAGCAAAGATGAACAACAATCCAGTGGTTTTGATTCAGGATGATGCTAAAGATTTTAGAGACCGAGAGGGTCATTTGTGCAATGAGAGAGGGCAACGATTTGATGGAGATGGAAACGTTATTGCCCCTCCAGCTGCAGCGAATGCCAGGAATGGGAAGATAGCTCTTAACATCGGTGATTTGGTCATGACTTTTAACATGGAGAAGATGATGAAGAGACCAACCATCGATGGGCAGACTCTCTTCGTTGATACTTTCACGGACATTGCTGAAGAGTACTTCTTGGAGATGCATCCTGAGGATCCGTTGGAGAGGGCATTGGTCTGTTCAGCTAAGTATGAGGTTTGCTTGAGTGAAGACGCTGCTGGTTACTCGAAGATGCTCGACACTGCACCATCAGTATTGATCGATACTCCTTTAGTATCGGTCGATACCCTACGACCAGACAGAGAGTTGGCTGAATGTTCCAAGCAAGCTGCTAAGCTTGGAGATTGGAGCGAGGAGAAAGCTCCTAAGGTGGAACTCAAGCCACTTCCAGCCAATATGAGGTATGGTTTTCTTGGTCCTAATTCCACATACCCTGTGATTATTAATGCTTCTTTGAACAACGCAGAGGTTGCCTTACTGCTAAGCAAGCTGCGCATGTATCGCAAAGCTCTTGGCTATTATCTTGATGACATTTTAGGTATATCACCGGATCTGTGCATGCATATGATTCATCTTGAGGACGAGTCAAAGGCTGTCATTGAGCAAAAAAGGAGGCTGAATCCAAATCTGAAAGAAGTGGTTAAGAAGGAGGTTATGAAGCTCTTGGATGCAGGGGTTATCTATGCCATCTCAGACAGTTCTTGGGTTAGTCCAGTGCACGTTGTTCCTAAGAAAGGAGGGATAACTGTGGTGAAGAATGAGAAGGATGAGTTGATTCCGACCAGGACTATCATTGGGCATCGAATGTGCATTGACTACAGGAAGTTGAATGCAGCCACAAGGAAAGATCACTTCCCATTGCCTTTCATTGACCAGATGTTAGAGAGGTTGGCTGGTCATCCCTACTACTGTTTTCTCGATGGGTATTCAGGTTTCTTCCAGATTCCGATTCATCCAGATGATCAAGGGAAGACGTCTTTTACATGTCCTTATGGCACATTCGCATACATGAGAATGCCATTTGAATTGTGTAATGCTCCAGCTCCTTTTCAGAAATGCATGATGTCTATCTTCACAGACATGAATGAGGACTTTATGGAGGTGTTCATGGATGATTTTTCAGTATATGGATCATCGTTCAAGGACTGTTTGGCTAACTTGCGTAAGGTGCTACAGAGGTGTGAAGAGAAACACTTGATCCTTAATTAGGAAAAGTGTCACTTTATGGTTCAGGATGGCATCGTTCTTGGGCACAAGGTCTCTAAAGCTGGGATCGAGGTTGATAAGGCTAAGATTCAGGTTATGACAGGTCTGCCACCACCGACTTCTGTGAAGGATATTAAAAGTTTTCTGGGTCATGCTGGGTTTTACAGGAGATTTATCAAGGATTTCTCCAAGATAACCCGCCCACTCACCGCCCTATTATGCAAGGAGACCAAATTCGATTTCACACCAGAGTGTCTTGCAGCCTTTGAGGCGATTAGGAAGGCATTAGTGAGTGCTCCTATTGTGCAACCTCTTGATTGGACTTTGCCTTTCGAGATTATGTGCGACGCCATCGATTTTGCTGTAGGTTCTGTTCTGGGTCAGAGGAAGGATAAGAAGCTGCATGTCATCCACTACGCCAGCAAAACATTGGACGATGCTCAGGGGAACTACAGCACAACAGCGAAGGAATTACTTGCAGTCGTTTTCTCTTTTGACAAATTTCGACCATACTTGCTTGGGAGCGAAGTAATTGTTCACACAGATCATGCTGCTCTCAAGTATCTGATGCAGAACAAGGATCTCAAGCCTCGTCTTTGTCGTTGGGTTCTTTTGCTCCAAGGGTTTGATATTGAGATAAAGGACATGAAATAAGTAGATAATGGAGTTACTGATCATCTTTCGAGGTTAAATCTCGATGCCGACGTGCCTATTGATGATCAACTACCTGAGGAGTCAATTTACTTCATTGAAATTGGGTTTCAAAGTGGCTTCACCGAAAATATGCAATTCCCACGAATTGCAGGTTTCGGTATCGATCGACACTCTCCTGGTGTCGGTCGATACCCGTCGGTTTTTGAACCTGTTTTGACCGTGGAACACCTTGGTTCTTCTGAGGAGTATCTCGTTGCTGCAGTTGATTCTGATCTACCATGGTATGCTGATATTGCCAACTTCCTCGCTGCAGATACAGAGCCAAAACACCTAAAGAAATATGCCAAGAAGAAGTTTCTGCGAGACGTAAGGCGCTACTTTTGGGATGAGCCTTACCTGTATAAGCATTGCTCTGATGGTATCTACAGGAGATGCATTGCTGAATCGGAGGTACCTGAGGTTTTGTTTCACTGTCATGGTTCTGAGTATGCTGGACACTTTGCTACTTTCAAGACGGTGTCCAAGGTTCTTCAAGCAGGCTTCTGGTGGCCTATTATGTTTAAAGATGCTCATACCTTCATCTTGCGGTGTGATGTGTGTTAGAGGAGAGGGAAGATCAGTAAGAGACATGAGATGCCACAAAATTTCATCCTTGAGGTTGAGGTTTTTGATTGCTGGGGTATCGATTTTATTGGTCATTTTCCTTCGTCATACAAGAACAAGTACATTCTAGTTGCAGTGGATTATGTCTCCAAATGGGTGGAGGCAATTGCTAGTCCAACCAACGACTCTTCGGTGGTTCTTAAGTTGTTTAAGACCATCATCTTTCCACGATTTGGCGTGCCTCGTACTGTTATAAGTGATGGTGGCAGTCATTTCATCAACAGAGTTTTCGAGAAGTTACTGAAGAAGCATGGTGTGAATCATCGTGTGGCTACTCCATATCACCCTCAGACCAGTGGACAAGTCGAGGTCTCCAACACGCAAATCAAGGAGATTCTGGAGAAGATAGTGGGTACTTCTAGGAAGGATTGGTCTACAAAGCTGGATGATGCGCTGTGGGCTTACAGAACTGCTTATAAGACACCATTGGGCACTACACCTTTTCACTTGCTGTATGGGAAAGCATGTCACCTTTCGGTGGAGATCGAGCATAAGGAAGCATGGGCTACAAAGTTGCTGAACTTCGACATCAAACCTGCTGCTGAGAAGCGATTGTTCCAGCTGAACGAGCTGGATGAGATTAGGCATCATGCCTATGAGAACTCGAAGCTGTACAAGGAGAGGACTAAGGCGTACCACGACAAGAAAATCCTCGACAGAATTTTTGAACCCAATGATCAGGTACTTCTGTATAACTCTCGTTTGCATTTGTTTCCTAGTAAATTGCGTTCTCGTTGGTCAGGTCCCTTCACAATCAAGGAAGTTAGACCACATGGTGCACTTGTCCTGACTAACCCCTCCGGCGAAGAGTTCACTGTCAATGGACAAAAGGTGAAACACTACATTATGAGAACTGAGATTCCAGATGGACACATGATGCCTCTGGATGATGCACCCACTGCCTGAAAGGCGGTACAATCAAGCTAATGACGTTAAACGAGCGCTTGGTGGGAGGCAACCCACTGGTAAGTTTGTACATAAGTTTCTCTATTATTTTGTTTTTGGTTTTTGGTTTTTGGTTTTGTGTTTCACGTGAAGAAACAGATTCAGAAGAGCAGTATCGATCGACACCCACCCGGTATCGATCGATACCATCCACACGACAAAGGAGCTGAGTATTTCTTAAGAGACCGTGAGCAACAGATCGATCGATACCAACATGGTATCGGTCGATACCCGTCACCCAGGTACGTTGATATGCTCAAATTAATACCCTATAAGTACTAAAGCAGTTGTTGTAGTATATGTAGGGGTCGAACACAAGAACTCAAGAAAGTCTCACAATAGATTATATACACTCGAATTAAGCTAAACCAAACAATGTAATTAAATGCGAATGCGTAAATTAAACAAGTTGTAAGTCAATTGGAAAGAAGATAGGCTCATGGTATTTCTCAGGAATTCAATGAATGTAGATAAACTAACTAACATGATTCAGATTTGGCGCGGTTCTTGAACTCAAATCACTAAAGTATAGCTAACCAACTCTCGTTGCGAAAACTATCTAAGTCTAAATCCTAGAATTCCAAATTTCTTTGCGAATCATAAAGTCTAAACCAGCTTTTAGTTCAAGTTTGATTTGTTCACAAAACAACTAAACCAAATCTCTTTGCGAATAGTTATTTTGCTCACCCTAAGTTCTATCAGGTAATTAATCGCACTCTCGTGCCTAATCAATTATCCTAAGATCTAAGTTCCAGATTCGTCAACCTAGAATTAGCTATGAGAACAACCTAAGGTGAAGAACTAATTCAGATGGTGAATCCTAATTAACTAATTAACCTAACATTCAGAGAAAATCCTTACGAGAACCCTGAACCTAATAAGGGATCTACTCAGACATGGAGATTGAAACAAGCAACATGATTGAATAGATCATCAAATAAAATAAATAGAGGAGAGTAAAAAAAGGGTTCGAAATCTTCTCTCAGGCGAACAGAGTTTCAGACTTGTCTCCCTCAGAAAGTGATATTCCCATATTTTACCCGTTTTAGCATGCATATTATTTAGTGTTTCGGGTCTCATGCATGTGTCTTTCATAGTTTTTATAGCATTTTGGTCTAAATTAGAGTTTAGGATGTTGCATTAGGTCCTAGGGAGTTCTTGCATGTTTTGGAGTATATTCTAGGTGTTTGGAAGCAATTTGGAAACAATTGGGGTTATGGACCAAAAAAGAGATATAGGGGTCGCACCAAGTTCCCGAGAGCACAGGCTGGACGAAGGGCATACAATCGGATTTGGCGTAGAGGAAAGACTCACCTTGCCGTAGGAGGTGAAATCAGGTCATTCGGATGAACGGTTGAAGAGATATGGCCGATTCCCTCTAGAGTATCTGACTGACCGCCGATCCACACGTCTACACCGATCACCACAGACCGGTGCAACAAACCGGTGTGAGGCCAGAAGCTAAGCACCGAACCAGGGCTTCCCTACACCGTTCCGTTGCGTCCGGTGTGCAGCTTCAGAATTCACACCGACCCCAACAAACCGGTGCAACAAAACGGTGTAGCACTTACCAGCCGAGCTCACCCGAGGGGTCTGAAAGATCGGCCCGAAATAAGGCTCTCCAATCCGAATTAGCTTCGGAGGTCTTCATAGAAGTTCTAGATAAGCGAGTTAGCTATCATCTAGAGGTGGTTTCACATCGTTTGGAGCTGTATTTCAAAAGATACATCAGATTTAGCAAAGACATGTATGTCTGCCGCCCAAACGAGTTCCGCCCGGAGTTGAAACCCAGCAGCAACACCGACCCACATCATCAGGTGCAACAGGTCGGTGTGAAACCACTCAAGACTAGATTTGACCCATTTCAACCGGGTCAATACCCGGTTTGTCCCGGGTTGACCCGGTTCGCCCTTTTTCCTATAAATACTTATAAAACCTAATTTTTTAGTTAAGTCTTCTTCTCCCAAGGGTTGGGCACGACCCAAACTCTCTTTTGGAGGATTTGATTGCTTTTCATAACAAATGCCACTCTAGAGAAGATTTCTTCAACTCTATCTTTTATTTATGCAATTTCCTTATTTTTATGTCTTTTTCCCATTTGTTCTTCTTGTTCTTTAGATTTTAGACTTTAGACTTTTTGTTGGATCATGATTTGCTTGATTATGATGATTTGATGATTGATTTATGATGCTTATGTTATGAATCCTTGCTTTCCTTTCTTATTTAGTGTTCTTAACGCTAGATTAGGCTTGAGAAAGTTAATCTAGAACTAAGAGAATTTCATGCACACCAAGTGTTTGATGAAATTCCCCGAAGAACTAAATAAGAGATTTGCATATCTTAGCTCATGAGAATGGTTGTCTTAGGTGTATTTTGGTTATTGGAACTTGATATTAATGCTTGTTAATCATTTAATCACAAATGAGAATTTGATCTTGATTAAGTGATTAATAAAGAGGTTAGTGTCATGAGAGTGAATTAACTTTATTCAAGTGTTCTAGACCTAAGGAATAGCATAGATTGTGTGCATTAGTGTCATAAATGATGATGATTTGGATTGCATCTTGTTAGATCCTTCACATAGGTTGATATTAATGCTAGTTTAGAATTGAGAGATCAAAACTAGGGCTTAAGCATTTCACGCCCGAGAGGTGTTCGATGAAATGCTTGAACCAAACCTATTGTGAGCTTTTCACATCCTTGCCAATGAGAGTTGATGTCTAGGGTGATTAGTGAACTAAATGGAATTGGAGATTAATGCTCATTGATTATCTAATTGCAAACGAGAGTTTATGTCAATTGGGTGATTAGTGAAGTGATTAGTGCCATGAGAATGGATTAGTCATATTTATGAATTCCATGTTCTAGGGTAGTGTTTTATGCAATCTTTGTCATCATTATTTGATTGTTAATCATTCATTTGCTTGTTTAGTCCATGATCCAACATTTCTATCTTTGTTTTCTTTCTTGCATTTTACTTTCTTAATTCAAAAACATAAAAACCCAAAACATTTGCTCTAGCTTAAGTCATTTTTTGCATTCTTAGTGTGTTGTTCTTTTTGCCTCCCTTGGATTGATCCCCAAGTGCTACAACAATAGCATTTGGGTAATTGGTATTAGATACAAATTATCCATCATCAGAAAGCTCTCTCAACCAAAAACCAGAGTAGAATAAAGCTTAGCCAACAAAAGTGGCTGAAAAAACCTAATTATAATCATAAAACACGTTTTGGGCTAAATTGTAAATAATAAAATCTTCAGGGCAATTTTGCAATTTTGCAATTCTTCAACTCTTCATAAAAGTCGCGACTCGTGTCTTGCTGCAGTGAGTATCGACCGATATTAGGGTAGTGTCGATCGATACTGGGGTTTCAAATCGGGTACTCAGCTACACAAACTTCTGCTTTGCTCCAAAAAGCTCCAATATCTTAAATTATGTTCCAAACGTGCTAAAACATGTAAAAGACTCTAAAACACTACAAAATAGTAGAAAGACTCTATAAAACGGACTTATATCATGGCTTAAAAGGGGTAAAAACCATGATATATCAACTCCCCCAGACTTAGCCTTTGCTTGCCCTCAAGCAAACATAAAGCTAAACCGGAGAAAGAGGTTTGAAAACAACTGAGACTCACATGTTCTTGAAACATTGCAATGACCCTTTCCCCAAGCACCCAAATGTCACCTAACCAGTTCCAAGACTAACCACCATGTACTTCTCCGTAGACATTCGCAGCTTCCCCAGACTACACACATTATTTCGCAGCTTCATTCAATTAAACCCATCATCGCCAGTTTCATCGCTGTGATTAATACCAAAAACCTTCTAGATTATTTCCCATACAATATCATGACAAGGAACCACCAAATTTCACACTTTTTGTATCACTTTCTCTCCCCCATACTTATTTCTTATTTTGCTCTCTTCTTTTTTTTTTCTTTTTTTTTTCTTTTTTTTTTTAGATTCGCACATACACATCAAGGTATGAGACGCGAGTATTGATAGTGTTTGCCACCAAATCCCCGGTTCTTCCCTCTCAATGTATCAAAGGGTGTAGACAAATAATGACATCATAAGAAAATCCTAGCCTCGCTTCCAATCCTCTGTGTGATCATCCCTCACCAAGTAGAATAATAGGATCGCTGGAAACATTCATAACCCTCTACTCAGAAGAAAATCATTTCATCTTTTATGCTCTTATTTATTAACTTATAATAGGGGAGAGAGATACTGTCACTTTTAAACACATGGGTTCCTTTGTCATATATGAATGAGGAATCAAGCTCTATGAATACTAATCACGTCGATGAAGTGTAGAAATTTGGCTCAGACTTTAAAAGAACTCTGTTGGAAACATATGTGTCTTCTAGTTAACTGGTCAGCCTTTGGATTTTTCATTAGTCGATCTGTAACTGATTCTGTAACAATGATAACTTAGAAGCAAAGTCAAAACAGTAGATTCAAGAACAAGATCATGATCTCCAACAAAATTTTGACTCAATAAAACAAATTTGACACAAAAACGACTGACTCTAAGAAAAACAAACATGTTGTCAGCAACTACCTCCCGCAGACTTAAACAACACTGTCCCCAGTGTTATCTAGTCTAGAGTTGGTAAAAGAAATCAGAAGAGCTGAGTGGATTGGTGAAAGAGCGAAGATGTACTTCTCCTTAGGCATTCACAGCTTCCCCAGACTACACACATTATTTCGCAGCTTCATTCAATTAAACCCATCATCTCCAGTTTCATCGCTTTGATTAATACCAAGAACCTTTTAGATTCTTTCCCATACAATATCATGACAAGGAACCACCCAATTTCACACTTTTGTATCACTTTCTCTCTCCCCAAGACTTATTTCTTATCATATTCTCTTCTTTTTTTTTTTTCGTTTTTTTTTAAATTCGCATATACACATCAAGGTATGAGACGCGAGTATTGATGGTGTTTGCCACCGAATCCCCGGTTCTTCCCTCTGAATGTATCAAAGGGTGTAGGCGAATAATGGCATCATAGGAAAATCCTAACCTCGCTTCCAACTTTTGTGTGATCATTCCTCACCAAGTAGAATAATAGGATCGCTGGAAACATTCCTAACCCTCTACTTAGGAGAAAATCATCTCATCTTTTCATGCACTTATTTATTAACTTATAATAGGGGAGAGAGATACCGTCACTTTTAAACACATGGGTTCCTTTGTCAAATATGAATGAGGAATCAAGCTCTAATGAATACTAACCACATCGATGAAGTGCAGAAATTTGGCTCAGGCTTTAAAAGAACTCTGCTGGACACATGTGTGTCTTCTAGTTAACTGGTCAGCCTTTAGATCTTTCATTAGTCGATCTAGAACTGATTCTGTAACAGTGGACACTCAGAAGCAAAATCAAAACAGTAGATTCAAGAACAAGATCATAATCTCCAACAAATTTTGACTCAATAAAACAAATTTGACACAAAAACGATTGACTCTAAGAAAAACAAACACGTTGTCAGCAACTACCTCCCCTAGACTTAAACAACACTGTCCCCAGTGTTATTTAGCCTAGAGTTGGTAAAAGAAAAACAGAAGAGCTGAGTGGATTGGTGAAAATCGAAGGAAACGTACCTGGGTGACGGGTATCGACCGATACCGTGCTGGTATCGATCGATACAAGGGATATTGGTCGATGCAATTTTGACATCAATCGATATGTAGCTCACGGTCCCTTAAGAAATACCCAGCTCATTTGTCGTGTGTATGGTGTCGATCGATACCGGGT
Source organism: Eutrema heterophyllum (assembly GCA_002933915.1). Taxonomy (NCBI): domain Eukaryota; kingdom Viridiplantae; phylum Streptophyta; class Magnoliopsida; order Brassicales; family Brassicaceae; genus Eutrema; species Eutrema heterophyllum. The sequence goes on along the minus strand of PKMM01028239.1, from coordinate 246,473 downwards.
GGGTGTCGATCGATACTGCTCTTCTGAATCTACTGCACGTGAAACACAAGACACAAAACCAAAAACAAAAATAATAGAAAAACGTATGTACAGACTTACCAGTGGGTTGCCTCCCACCAAGCGCTTGTTTTACGTCACGAGCATGACTTTGCTCAGGTGATTAATCAGAGCGAGGTTGAGAACTCACTCCCATGGAAGTTCTACAACTACACACTTGCAGACTCAGAGTTCTACTCAACATGCTCTCTATAACCTCTTTTTCTTTCTCTTTCAGCTCCGGAGTAAGAATGATTCTAGCCTTGGAGAATGGTTTTGAGGTTCCTTTGCACTTCACCTTGCACTCAATCGAGTCCCCATCACATTTCTGAGGGATTAAAGTCATAGAGGGAACACCTTTTACTCCTTTGCTCTTTACCTTCTTCTTTGCCTTAGCTGTTTTGACGTCTTTCTTGGTGATGACAGAAGGACTATCTAGAATGTCCATGACAGTTGGCACGTCAGAAGGTTCTTCCAAAGGATCAGCTACCAACGTCTCTCCTGTGACAACAACGATGCAAGAGACATGCGTGGTAGCTCCTCTAGTAGGAATGACTTTGTAGTACACCCCTTTGTCAATGTATGAGAACGAGATCCTCTTGATGGGTGTGTCCATAATGGCACCAACTGTAGCCATAAACGGTCTTCCAAGAATCAACTGCGTATTAGATTGTGAACTCATCTCCACAACCTGAAAATCAGTAGGAACCAGACAATCTCATACTTCAACCATCAAATCAGGGATTGTACCGTATGGAAGTGAGGTGTAACAGTTCGCGAATGTGAGAGATGTCTTGGGAGATCGAATATCAGCTTCCAATCTTTCTGTAATTGCCCTTGACATGACATTGACGCTAGCCCCCCGAGTCAACGATAGACTCTTTGAATTTAACTCCAGAGATAGAGCATGAAACTGAGAATATTCCTAGGTCTTCCCTCTTAATCAGCTGTTTCATCGGAGGTGGTGTACTTCTGGCTTTGATAAAGAGTGTCTTGATCTCTTCCTCAGTTTCTCTGCAATTTTGGAAGTAACACTCCAAAGGACGGTTTTCAAAAGCTTCTTCAAAAGATATAGTGTGGGGAATCCTCCTGACCATCTTCTCAAAAGCGAGCAACTTCTCCGCAGTAATAGGGTTCATGAGATGTCTAGGTGGTCGAGGATATGGAACCTTAGGTTTGTACACCCTCTCTGGCATCACATCAGGTGTCTTCTTGACTGCAGGGTCAGTGTCGATCGATACAGTGTGGGTATCGATCGACACACGAGGGCTTGAGATGTCCCGTGAAAGTATATGCATTGGTGTCGATCGACACTGGCTGGTGTCGGTCAATGCTTGTTGTTTCGAAACGTCTTTGGCAGATCCTTAGACGAGTATCGACCGATGCTGGGTGGTATCGATCGATACTGGGGCGATTTCGGGAGCCTCATCGTCGTCATCTTCAGCAAGATCGACGAGATTCTTTGCAGTTAGGCCAATTTTCACTCCTGGATCGACCTCTTCATCACTTCTTAAGGTGATTGCATTGACGTGTTCATTCTGTGCATGAACCATCTTTCCCTTGACAGCTGCTGCAGTCTGAGCTACCTGAGTTTCCAGCATCTTCTGATGAATGCTAATAGCTTCGATTTTCCCATTCAGGTCTGTGTACATAGCATCTATATTCCCATTAAAATCTACTGTCATCTCCTGCTGGCCCTCAAAAATCTGTTGAAGCATGGATTCAACCTTGTTCTCTGGAGATTTGGGTGGGTGAGGTGGGTATTGACACCTTTGACTTTGAAATCCAGCACCACCAATGTAGTTAACACCTTTCACTTCATCCTCATCGGCAAAATAAACAGCTTTCCTCGTCTTTCCCATCAGAAGATTGTGCACTGAATCCAGCTTGGTTTGAACCTCAGCAATCTGCGATCCATCCAAATTCCCAGCATGCTTCTTCCGCTCAAAGTCTGCATTCTTGGTGCTATTGCTAGACGCCAAGTTCTCAATAAGCACATAAGCATCGTCAGGATACCTGGTGTTGAAATTCCCATTACTCGCAGCATCCAAAGCCATATGATACCTCCAGTCAATCCCTCTGAAGAAGATACCCAGCAACTAAACCTTAGTGAAACCATGATGTGGACAATCTCTCTGATATGATCTGAATCTGATCCAAGTAGCCTTAAATGCCTCAGTTGGTACTTGAGAAAATTGGGAGACCTTGTTCCTAAGCTCCTCGAATCTTGCATCATCATAGAAATTATTGAGGAAGACATTCTTAGTCTCTTCCCAAGTAGTCAGTGATGCAGGAGGCAACTGCTTAAGCCAATAAGCTGCTTCCCCACCAAGAGAGTATGGGAAAAGCTTACAGAGGAGGTAATCGTTGGACACTCCATTGTATTTGATGCTAGTGACCAAGTCCTCAAACCTTTCAATATGATCCATGGGGTGCTCATGAGGAAGACCATGAAAAGGGTGCTGACCCACAAGAGTGAAGTATGTAGGTTTCAGCTCAAAGTCATTCCTCTGAAAAGCAGGTGGACGAATCGCTGATCGATTGGCATAGAACTGATCAGGCCTGCTGTACTCTCCAATTGTCCTACCACGATCAACCACATTATTCCCAACATTCACAACAGCTGGAGGGACAATGATGTTTCCATCTCCATCAAGTCGTTGCCCTCTCTCATTGCACAAATGACCCTTGTGGTCTCTCAAAACTCCAGCATCGTCACGAATCAAAACCACTGGATTGTTCATCTCTGCTGGCGTCTTTGCTTTCCTGTTTGGGCGTTCCAAAAGTGCTAGTTGCTCGTTTGACAGATTAACTAGCAGAGTGTTCTTGCTCCTTCTGGTTTCACGAAGAGGCATGCACCTGAAACACGAAAGTCAAGAACGTAAGTAACAAAAAAACGCGACGGGTATCGATCGATACCACTAGGGTGTCGATCGATACTCGTCGATTTAGACGAAATTCTTAGCTAAAATCTAATGGCGAAATTGATTCCCCGGTAACGGCGCCAAATTTGATATGCTCAAATTAATACCCTATAAGTACTAAAGCAGTTGTTGTAGTATATGTAGGGGTCGAACACAAGAACTCAAGAAAGTCACACAATATATTATATACACTCGAATTAAGCTAAACCAAACAATGTAGTTAAATGCGAATGCGTAAATTAAACAAGTTGTAAGTCAATTGGAAAGAAGATAGGCTCAGGGTATTTCTCAGGAATTCAATGAATGTAGATAAACTAACTAACATGATTCAGATTTAGCACGGTTCTTGAACTCAAATCACTAAAGTATAGCTAACCAACTCTCGTTGCGAAAACTATCTAAGTCTAAATCCTAGAATTCCAAATCTCTTTGCGAATCCTAAAGTCTAAACCAGCTTTTAGTTCAAGTTTGATTTGTTCACAAAACAACTAAACCAAATCTCTTTGCGAATAGTTATTTTGCTCACCCTAAGTTCTATCAGGTAATTAATTGCACTCTCGTGCCTAATCAATTATCCTAAGATCTAAGTTCCAGATTCGTCAACCTAGAATTAGCTATGAGAACAACCTAAGGTGAAGAACTAATTCAAATGGTGAATCCTAATTTACTAATTAACCTAACATTCAGAGAAAATCCTTATGAGAACACTGAACCTAACAAGGGATCTACTCAGACATGGAGATTGAAACAAGCAACATGATTGAATAGATCATCAAATAAAATAAATAGAGGAGAGTAAAACAAGGGTTCGAAATCTTCTCTCAGACGAACAGAGTTTCAGACTTGTCTCCCTCAGAAAGCTCTCTCAACCAAAAACCAGAGTAAATTAAAGCTTAGCCAACAAAAGTGGCTGAAACAACCTAATTATAATCCTAAAACACGTTTTGGGCTAAATTGTAAATAGTAAAGTCTTTTGGGCAATTTTGCAATTCTTCAACTCTTCATAAAAGTCGCGACTCGTGTCTTGCTGCAGTGAGTATCGATCGATACTAGGGTAGTGTCGATCGATACTGGGGCTTCAAATCGTGTACTCAGCTACACAAACTTCTACTTTGCTCCAAAATGCTCCAAAAAGCTCCAATATCTCCAATTATGCTCCAAACGTGCTAAAACCTGTAAAAAACTCTAAAACACTACAAAATAGTAGAAAGACTCTATAAAACAGACTTATATCATGGCTTAAAAGGGGTAAAAACCATGATATATCATACGTCTCCTTCGATTTTCACCAATCCACTAAACTCTTATGTTTTCTTTTACCAACTCTAGGCTAGATAACACTGGGGACAGTGTTGTTTAAGTCTGGGGGAGGTAGTTGCTGACAACGTTTTTGTTTTTCTTAGAGTCAGTCGTTTTTGTGTCAAATTTGTTTTATTGAGTCAAAATTTTGTTGGAGATTATGATCTTGTTCTTGAATCTACTGTTTTGATTTTGCTTATGAGTGTCCACTGTTACAGAATCAGTTCTAGATCGACTAATGAAAAATCCAAAGGCCGACCAGTTAACTAGAAGACACACATGTTTCCAGCAGAGTTCTTTTAAAGCCTGAGCCAAATTTCTGCACTTCATCGATGTGGTTAGTATTCACAGAGCTTGATTCCTCATTCATATCTGACAAAGGAACCCATGTGTTTAAAAGTGACAATATCTCTCTCCCCTATTATAAGTTAATAATTAAGTGCATGAAATGATGAGATGATTTTCTCCTAAGTAGAGGGTTAGGAATGTTTCCAGCGATCCCATTATTCTACTTGGTGAGGAATGGTCACACAAAGGTTGGAAGCAAGGCTATGAGTTTCCTATGATGCCATTATTCGCCTACACCCTTTGATACATTGAGAGGGAAGAACCGGGGATTCGGTGGCAAACACCATCAATACTCGCGTCTCATACCTTGATGTGTATATGCGAATCTAAAAAAAAAAAAAAAAAAAAAAAAAAAGAGAACAAAATAAGAAATAAGTCTAGGGGAGAAAAAGTGATACAAAAAGTGTGAAATTGGGTGGTTCCTTGTCCTGATATTGTATGAGAAAGAATCTAGAAGGTTCTTGGTATTAATCACAGCGATGAAACTGGCGATGATGGGTTTAATTGAAGGAAGCTGCGAAATAATGTGTGTAGTCTGGGGAAGCTGCGAATGCCTAAGGAGAAGTACATGGTGGTTAGTCTTGGAACTGGTTAGGTGACATTTGAGTGCTTGGGAAAAGGGTCATTGCAATGTTTCATGAACATGTGAGTCTCCGTGTTTTCAAACCTCTTTCTCTGGTTTAGTCTTCTATTTGCTTGAGAGCAAGCAAAGGCTAAGTCTGGGGGAGTTGATATATCATGGTTTTTACCCCTTTTAAGCGATGATATAAGTCCGTTTTATAGAGCCTTTCTACTATTTTGTAGTGTTTTAGAGTCTTTTACAGGTTTTAGCACGTTTGGAGCATAATTGGAGATATTGGAGCTTTTTAGAGCATTTTGGAGCAAAGCAGAAGTTTGTGTAGCTGAGTACCCGATTTGAAGCCTCAGTATCGATCGACACTACCCTAGTATCGGTCGATACTCACTGCAGCAAGACACAAGTCGCGAATTTTATGAAGAGTTGAAGAATTGTAAAATTGCCCAGAAGACTTTATTATTTACAATTTAGCCCAAAACGTATTTTAGGTTATTAATTAGGTTTTTGAGCCACTTTTGTTGGCTACACTTGATTCTATTCTAGTTTCTGGTTGAGGGAGATTTTGAGGGAGACAAATCAGAACTCTGTTCATCTGAGAGAAGATTTCGAACCCTCTTGTTACTCTACTTCTTATTATTTATATGAGTATTATTTCAGTCATGTTTATTGTTTCAATTACCATGTCTGAGTAGTTCTCTTGTTAGGTTCAGGGTTCTCATAAGGGTTTTCTCTGAATGTTAGGTTAATTGAATGATTATGATTCACCATCTGAATTAGTTCTTCGCCTTAGGTTGTTCTCAAAGCTAATTCTAGACTGATCACCTAGAACTTAGATCTTATGATAATTGGTTAGGCACGAGAGTGCGATTAATTACCTGATAGAATTTAGGGTGAGCAAAATAACTATTCGCAAAGAGATTTGGTTTAGTTGTTTTGTGAACAAATCAAACTTGAACTAAAAGCTGGTTTAGACTTTAGGATTCGCAAAGAGATTTGGAATTCTAAGATTTAGACTTAGATAGTTTTCGCAACGAGAGTTGGTTAGCTATACTTTAGTGATTTGAGTTCAAGAACCGCGCTAAATCTGAATCATGTTAGCTAGTTTATCTACATTCATTGAATTCCTGAGAAATACTTTGAGCCTATCTTTCTTCCAATCGACTTACAATACTTTTAATTTACGTATTGCTTTCGATTACATCTTTTGGTTTAGCTTAATTCAAATCTATATAATCTATTGCGTGATATCTGGAGTTCTTGTGTTCGACCCCTACATATACTACAACAATTGCTTTAGTACTTATAGGATATTAATTTGAGCATATCAGTATTCTGATGGCATTTTTCGGCAATGTGTTTCAGAGGAAGAAATTCTAGGTATTCTCTTCCATTGCCATGGGTCGAATTACGCATGACATTTTGCTACCTTCAAGACGATGTCTAAGGTGTTGCAGGCTGGTTTCTGGTGGCCTACCATGTTCCAAGATGCTCGTGCTTTTGTTTCTAAGTGTGATGCCTGTCAAAGGCAAGGAAACATTAGCAAGAGAAATGAGATGCCTCAGAATTGCATACTGGTGGTTGAGGTGTTTGACTGCTGGGGAATTGACTTAATGGGTCCGTTTCCATCTTCTTATGGGAATAAATACATTCTTGTTGCTGTTGACTATGTGTCAAAGTGGGTGGAAGCAATGGCCAGTCCTACAAATGACTCCAAGGTGGTTTTTAAGATGTTCAAATCAGTCATTTTCCCAAGGTTTGGAGTACCAAGAGTTGTGATAAGTGATGGTGGATCTCATTTCATCAACAAAGTCTTTGAGAATCTCTTGAAGAAGAATGGTGTAAAGCACAAGGTAGCCACTCCTTACTATCCTCCTACGAGTGGCCAAGTTGAGATTTCCAACAGGGAAATAAAGAGTATTCTCCAAAAGACCGTGACAACTATGTGAAAGGATTGGGCTGTGAAGCTTGATGACGGACTATGGGCGTATAGGACTGCGTACAAGACACATCTTGGCACGACCCCATTTCATCTTATCTATGGGAAGCCATGTCACATTCCGGTGGAACTCGAGTACAAAGCAGCGTGGGCAGTGAAGTCGTTGAATTTCAACATCAAATCTGCTTATGAGAGAAGGATGATTCAGCTGAACGAGTTGGATGAGATTCGTCACAAGGCATATGAGAACTCAAAGATTTACAAGGAGAGGACGAAGGCTTATCATGACAGGAAGATCATCCGTAAGACTTTTGCTGCAATTGATCAGGTGTTGCTCTTCAACTCTTGCATGCGACTTTTTCCAAGCAAACTTAAGTCAAGATGGTCTGGCCCTTTCCCGGTAAAGAAGGTTTGCCCATATGGAGCAATCGTGTTGTGGAACAGACAAGGTGGTGAATTTGTGGTCAATGGTTAGCGCCTAAAGCCATATCTTGCTGACACCAAACTCACTGAGGAAGACTTCATTCCCCTCAGTGATCCACCTCTAGCCTAAGAGGCTCCAAAGTCAAGCTATCAACTTAAAACAAGCGTTTGGTGGGAGGCAACCCACCGGTAAGTGTACATATCTTTTTCTTTTCTTACCCTTTTCACTAACTTGTTTAAATTTTAGCTTTGAGTCTAAGTGTGTCAGGTCTTCAAAAAAAAAAAAAAAAATCACAGGGACGAACAGAACATGATCGATTGATACCACTTCGGTATCGATCGATGCCAAGGGTCCAGAGAATCGGAAATCGATCGATGTAGTATACGAATCGATCGATGCAGGCCATCCAGAGAAACATAAATCAATCGATGCATATCTTGCATCGACCGATACAGACCCAAGTAAGTAAATTCAGTTATCAAACCCGGTTTATTTCTCTATAATTGGACGGGATTTCCTTTTCTCTTCTTCTTCCCTGTTTTTTTCTCTCTTCTTCTACAAAAAAATTGATCGATGTCTTTTATTTCCAAACACCCTAAAATCTTCAATCCTTCTTCTTTGATTCTTCACGGATTTGAACGATTTTGGTGCCTATCTCCATCGATTTTTCATGCTCTACAAAACCCCCAACCCATTTTCTATGATTAGCAAAGGTATGAACCCCGAAACCCTTATTTACAGTAGCGATTTTTGTTGAAGAGCTCGCCCAAGGTTTGTTGCTTTGTCTCGTGAATCCATGATATCTTGTGTTACTCGACCTTGCTAGACTGTTGAGGAATGAATTCGACCGCCCTACAGCTTTGATTGATGAGATTTTGTGCAATTTTCAAATATCTAGGGTTTATGTGTTATGTTTGGAAGAATTTCGGGTTTCCCAAACACATGTGCGAATTTGATGAGTTCTTGGTGGGATTGAGTTTGTCTTTAGCCATATGTTACATTGTATATGCCTGAATACTCACTTTCCATGAATTTACAAGTTTTTGAGAATGTCTTGGTCCGTAAAGATCATACACTTCGCGAATTATGGAATTGTGTTGTTGTGATGGACTGTTGTGGCTAATTGATGATGATATATGGCTATTTGCTATCCCATTACAACATCTTGATATGATTGTGTGCTACTTATAGCATTTGGAACTCACTTTGCAAAGTTTTTGATGTTCGTTTTTCAGGACAATGGGAAAGACTAACCAACATAGCATACCGAAGAAACATACCACAGATAAGAACAAGGATAAGGGCAAGGGACAAGCACATGTAGTTGAGAGTAAGGCACTTTGGCCTAGACCCGTTGGATTAGTTTTTTTGGTTATGAAATTGTCCAAGAAGGAGATACAGAAAGATAGTGTCTAACAAAACCGGACACTGTCCAACAAATGGGGAAAGTATGAGAGTGTGTTCTACAATGGGTTGCTAACCGTGGAGATGTGTCCCATGCAATTTGCAAGTACCTACACATTGGTTCGGATGGGTATCCGGCAAGAAATTGAGACCTTGATTGCACGTGTTGGCTTGGGACGGTTAGCCACTCTTGACCAATTTTTCGATGTCGATCTCACTCGCCAATTCTTGGCATCCGCTGAGCTACGCTATGATAACCCGAAGGAACCCGTCGCTAGTGCAGGGACACTCTTCTTCTTTGTATATGGCATCCTCCACCAGATTACGATCCCATATCTCTACACTCTATATGGTTTCGAGGTGAGACACATGGAGGTTTCTTTTGATGAATTCCCCAACGCCAAGAGCTTTTAATTTTGGAGGAAGATAGCCAATGGAGAATACGATGGTGCTTATTCCAAGCAGTCGAGAATTCGCAGTCCCGCACTCAGGGTGTTTGCAAAGATCCTTAGCCATATTCTCTTTGCTAGAGAAAAGCCTGGAGCTATGCGTACTGATGAGCTCCATATGCTCTACTACGGGATTGCACCCGCGATAGCTCATGAGCTCTCCTGTTCCTTCCCTACATCTCACCGTGTCAACCTTGGAGCCATTTTTGCTCAAGTTTTGGTAAGGAAGAAGATCCGCGGCCTTTCTGGGAAGGGCAAGAAAGAGTACGTCGGAAGCCTTCTTACACCCATTTTTGATCACTTCGATATACCACGACAGTCTTCCGGCGATGGAATAGCCTGCATGGATGCGAAGTACTTCCAGAATTTTCATGTCCTCAAGCCGACACTAGTCTTTCAGTTTCAGAATTCAAACGGAGAGATCTTGTATTTTCAGCTGCTAGATCGAGACTTTACCACATTGGATGATGCAGCGAACATCGACTGGATGCAACCAGAGCACAAGTTAGTACCTGGTCCTTCTGGTTCTCAGCACAGACGCAGAGGACCATCCGCTCGAGCTTTTCGCTCATCTCCCAGAGCATCTACATCTCCCATACAAGAGAACTTTCCTGAGAGCGTTCCTGATACAAACTCCCTTGAATCGCAACCTCTACGGTTTGGGTAAGGATTGGAATGCCTTGCAAACAACGGAATTGCTTCAAGGTGATGTGGATCGATTGGTCTCACAAAGGATGCGGAAGGCCTTTGATATTCCTCTTTGATTCTTACGGATATGACACACCATAAGCACCAAAGGATTTTGTTGGATATGACTCACCAACAAGATGATCTAGAAAATTCAGAGAATGTTTGATAAAAAAGTCTAGATAGTTTCGACAATGAGGAATACAAAGATTATAAAGAAAAATGCAACAGGCTGCATGAGGGAGAGAGAATGAGTAATTAAAGTCTTCTTGAAAAACAGCAAATAATTAAACTAAGTTTGAATAAAAATAAGACTCTTCACACGCTAACCCCTTGGTATTCTTGGTCGAGTTTTGCTTGCTAGGTTTCATGGGCTTAGATCAACAAATGGGTTTTATTGGAAGTGATCTACTTGCCTCGTTAAAAACCTCTCTTTGGAAAATCCATTGGGACAAAACCAAAGAGGAGGAAAGGAGCACAAGTAAATCACTTGAGCCATTTGTTGATCTACTTGAGCCTGTTTCCAAAACCAGTAAGGTTGGAAAACATCTTCTTCAGCCTGGCCCAAGTAGCTTGGTCGAGACCAACTTGATGAAATAGTTTCCCCGAGACTTTCTTAAATCGTTTGGCTTTGACTTTAATCTTCGAACCAGCTTGTCCAAGAGATTTCCTTCGCTTCCTAACAAGTTCATGCTTAGCTCCACACTCTGGTCCAAGCTGCTCATCCAGGATCATATCATCCTCTCCCACTTGAAAAGGATTTGACCTCAAATCCGAAAAATCTGCAAGAGAATGAACTAAGTTAGAATCATCAAAGTTTAAGATCATACAATACTTACCTTGCGAACTGGTCTTGCTAGAGTTGGTATGTGCTGGTTTTGGTCGTGGTTTAGGTTCTCTAGAAGTTGCAAAGGCAGAATGACCATAGCTTTTGTTTCGTGCCATTTCCTTTTGGACGGTTTGTTCTTCTTCGAGTTCGGTTTGCAAGTTGTAATCCAACTTTGAATTTGTAGGTTCGAACAGAAAAATACCACGATCGTTAGTCTTAAAATAGGTGTTTGGTCGAGAGAACTTAACTGACTTGTCAGCGGTTTGATTTTTTGAACGTGTCTTTTGCTCAGCATGCTTCTCCTTGGCCGTTGGTGTAGTTCTCAAAAGTAAACAAGATTCCTCTTGTGTCACTTGATTTATGCTTTTACCAGTCTCCCCCAGAGGTTCAGTTGGTTGGTGAAAATGCTTTGTAGAAAATCGTTGATCCAGCTCTTTCCTTAAGCGTTCCAAATAATTCACATGTTTGTAGACGGGATCAAGGTATCATCAATGCTGCAGGGTATCGATCGATACTGAGCTTTGGCTGGCTTGGATCGGTCGATACTGAGGGGTATCGATCGATACTGAGCTTTGGCTGACTTGGATCGGTCGATACGGAGGAGGTTTTCGTCTTCATGATTGGACGGCAACTCCTTTGGATCATCTCCTTTGATCATAGCCTGAGGTTTCTGCAAAAGAAAAGGTTTTTCACTCGGATTTGGAATATCCGGTGCACGGTTAGTTAAACTCGACGGAGTTTGCTTGAAGTCCATCACTTACAACCTGTTTGCCCTTGTGTTTGAGGAGTAGTTGATCCTGATAGATTTCTTGTGGCGACATAGGAACCAAAGTGATCTTCTTTCCTTCGTAGTCAAATGAATACCGATTGTTGAAACCGTCATGAAGAACTCTTCGATCATACTGCCATGGTCTTCCTAGAAGGATGTGACTTGCTTCCATGGGCATGACGTCACACAGAACCTCGTCTTTATATGTACCAATGGTTATAGGAACAGAAACTTGGTTACTAACTTTCATCTCCTCGTTGTTAAGCCATTGAAGTGAGTAAGGCTTGGGATGCTTCTTCATGGTCATCTCTAGTTTCTTGACCATTGTCTCACTAGCCACATTGGTACAGCTACCTCCATCTATGATAAGACTGCATACCTTTCCTTGGACGTGACACCTTGAGTGAAACATGTTATTCCTTTGCTCATGATCATCGGTTTTGATGTGAACATTCAAGGCTCTTTGAATCACCAAGAGATCTCCTTTAACAGCTACTTCTTCATGTTCCTCGGATGAATCAGTAAGGATTCCTTCTTCTTCTATCTCGCCATTGTCCAAGAGAACCATGATCTTCTGGTTTGGACATTCTTTTGCAAAGTGTCCTTTGCCTTGACACTTAAAACACCTTACATCACGACCCGTAGAAGTTGTGGCTTCGGTTCTACCTCGGTAGTTCTGAACATGTGTGATTGGTTTAGATTCAAGCTTGGGCTTAACAATCTGCTTCTCATCACTTGGATAGCTCGGTTTAGTAGAAGATGTTCCAGCACCATAAGTGGACCGAAAGGAAGAGCTCCTTCTCTTAAGTTGTTGCTCAATCAAAATCGCTTTGTGTAGCATCTCTTCTAACTCAACATAATGATGCATTTCCAATCTGTCTTGGATATCTCTGTTCAGGCCACCTAAAAATCGAGACATGGTTGCCTCTCTATCCTCAGCTATATCAGCACGGATCATAAGTGTCTCCATTTCTTGATAGTATTCTTCGACACTTCTATTTCCTTGAGCGAGTCTTCTAAGTTGACGGTGTAGCTCTCTATGATGATGACTTGGAACGAACCGCTTCCTCATGATGGTTTTCATTTCATTCCATGACTCTACTGGATTCTCACCGCTTCTTCTCCTAGAGGTAACAAGCTGATCCCACCAGCTTAGAGCGTAGTCATAGAACTCTGTTGCGGCTACACACACTCTATTGACTTCCGTAGTGTACTGACAATTGAATACCAGTTCGATCTTCTTTTCCCATTCCAAATAAGCATTTGGATCGTTCTTCCCATGGAAAGATGGGATTTTAAGCTTGAGGCCTCCGAGATTGTCCTGAGGTTGCGCTCTAACACGCCTCTGCCTTCCTTGACTGCCACGAGAGGAATTACCATTACTTGCGTAGTATTCGTCAGCTGCCTCATCTCTTTGCCGTCTTGGCAAGTTTCTCATCGGGCCTCTGCCTTGTTCTTCTCCTAATCGTGCTTGCCTTGGTTGAATCACTTCATCAAACCGTTGGTTAAGGGTTTCAACTTCTCCACGAAAAGCTCTAGCCAGTTATGCGATCATAGCTTCAAGCCGCGAAGTATTGGTTCCATTTTGTTGTTGATTAACGCTCTCTCCATTATGATCGGACATGGCTGGTACCTGAAAAGAAATCACAAACGAATCACCAGTACCAAATCCTTGTAAAGATAGTACAATAAAATTTCATAAACAACTCAAAAGATCGATCGATACACACCAAGAATCAATCGATGCCTGCAAAGAAACTACTAGTATCGGTCGATGCACCTAGGGAATCGATCGATGCCAGCAAAACAAAACACAACCTAATCGATCTAGTGGAATATGAAGAGATAAAAAGATGCAAAAAGTGATCGACAACTAGATGATCCCTACTAATTCTTTTTTTTTTATTGATTAAACGACAGAAACAACTAAACAATGATCTAAATGCGAGAATTACAAAAAAAAAAAACATAAGAACAGATGCGACACACACAATAGAAGATGAACAGACTCGAAAAAGCAAAGAAAAAAATTAAGAACAGCAATGATAAGAACGAAATTACCCAGATTGTGGAGTGGTGCTCTGTTACCACATGATACGAACTCCCTTGAATCGCAACCTCTACGGTTTGGGTAAGGATTGGAATGCCTTGCAAACAACGGAATTGCTTCAAGGTGATGTGGATCGATTGGTCTCACAAAGGATGCGGAAGGCCTTTGATATTCCTCTTTGATTCTTACGGATATGACACACCATAAGCACCAAAGGATTTTGTTGGATATGACTCACCAACAAGATGATCTAGAAAATTCAGAGAATGTTTGATAAAAAAGTCTAGATAGTTTCGACAATGAGGAATACAAAGATTATAAAGAAAAATGCAACAGGCTGCATGAGGGAGAGAGAATGAGTAATTAAAGTCTTCTTGAAAAACAGCAAATAATTAAACTAAGTTTGAATAAAAATAAGACTCTTCACACGCTAACCCCTTGGTATTCTTGGTCGAGTTTTGCTTGCTAGGTTTCATGGGCTTAGATCAACAAATGGGTTTTATTGGAAGTGATCTACTTGCCTCGTTAAAAACCTCTCTTTGGAAAATCCATTGGGACAAACCAAAGAGGAGGAAAGGAGCACAAGTAAATCACTTGAGCCATTTGTTGATCTACTTGAGCCTGTTTCCAAAACCAGTAAGGTTGGAAAACATCTTCTTCAGCCTGGCCCAAGTAGCTTGGTCGAGACCAACTTGATGAAATAGTTTCCCCGAGACTTTCTTAAATCGTTTGGCTTTGACTTTAATCTTCGAACCAGCTTGTCCAAGAGATTTCCTTCGCTTCCTAACAGGTTCATGCTTAGCTCCACACTCTGGTCCAAGCTGCTCATCCAGGATCATATCAGTTCCAGTTGACACAAATGATCAGACAGAGTACCTTCTTCCTCCACATTGCAGTTAGTACTATCTCACACCTTGCCCATTCGATACGAATGATGAGGAGAAGTGGAGATTTGTCAGTGAGGGATTGCAAGAGAACAATGCCATGCTGCAGAGGATTTGGGGATCACTTTCTAGGATACAGGTTCCCAGGAGACCTTCCTGTTTCAGGGCACCTGCCACTGCAGATGATCGTGATGATGAGCGCTCTGCTGGCATGCACGATTTTGAGCCCGAGCTTGTCGTTGCTGGACGCATGTCAGATGTTGCTGGATCCAATGGTTCACATCCATCCGATGCGAGACTTCCCAGGAGGAGGCGCGTGCTAGGACAGTATGCGAGCGGTAGTTCAGAGGACCAGTGATTCACCAATATCATTCTCTATCTTTATCTTTTATTTTATTTTCTCTTTCTTTTATTGAGTCTGTTCCATCCTCTCCTTAACTTTATTTCCCACCGGGACGGTGTGAAGTAAGTCTGGGGAGGGTACTTGTTGTTTACTAATGATGTTTTCTTTCTTTTGTTCTTTTGAGTCATTTTGATATTTTCTTTGAGTCGGTCGACCTTTAAATTCTTATGTGATTTTTCATCTAAATGACCATTGTTGCAGAGCTAGTTTCAGACCTGACTAATGGAAAATCTAAAAGCTGACCAGTTAATCAGAAGCATCCGTGTTTCCAGAAATTCAAAAGCTTGAGCTAATTTCTGAGCTCTTCCTTTTACCTAATCACTGTGATTGGTGTCTTTAGAGCTTGATTCCTCATTCGTATCTGACAAGACAACCTGTGTGAAAGTATGATACTCCTCTCCATTGTTTAAAATAAGTAGAAAAGATGAGATGATTTTCTTTCGGGTAAAGGGTTAGGAAAATTTCCATCGATCCCATTATTTTACTTCGAAAGAAATGATCACACTAAGGTTGGAAGCGAGGTTGAGGAAAATTTCCAGGGACACCATTATTCGCTTACACCTTGGAATAAAAGGATGGCACGGAAGTGAACCGGTGATTCGGTGGCAAAAACCATTAGTACTTGAGTTTCATCAACCTTGATCCTATAAGAAGAGAATGAGAAAACAATAAGTCTGGGGGATGGAAAGAGTACCAAAGGTTGTGTGGTTGGCTTGTCATGGTATCGAAAGGGAAACAGTCTAGAAGGTTCTTGACACTATGATCTTTTGATGAGACCCAGCGATGATAGCTTTGGATTATTCTGTGAAATAATGAGTTGAATCTGGGAGGCTGTGACGCTTGCAGAGAAATACATGGTGGTTCGATCTAGAGCTAGTTTAGCAATATGTGGATTACTAAGGTGATTGTCATTGCAGAGTTCTAAAAGAAATGTGAGTCTCCGTGTTTTTCAAACTTCTTTTCCATTTTTTGGTTTTCTGTTTGCTTGAGGGCAAGCAAAAGACTAAGTCTGGGGGAGTTGATATACTCTGATTTTTATCAGTTTTCAACTATGATATTTGTAGTTTTTATCGAGTCTTTTTAGTTTTTTTTAGTCATTTCAGGTAAAAGGGCGATTTAGAGAGAAGTTGGAGCAACGTGGTCGAAAATGCACGGAACTGAACAAAAAGGCAGCATCGATTGATGCACTATTCCAGTGAGATCTAAATCGATCGATGCACTCCTTGCATCGATCGACACCATTTCTGAAGAAACTCCAAATCGATCGATGCTACATCTGAAGCCAATCGATGCAACTCTCCAGAGACTTTGAAATCGATCGATGCACTCCTTGCATCGATCGATGCACGCTGACGAGAAGAAAAAGGAAAATTTTGATTTTCTTGTTTTGCCCCGGAAGTTACATGTTTTAACCTGATCCGCCCAAAACCTTATTTATACTTCATTTTCAGCCACTTTTGGCAGACACGCTTTATTTTTCATCGATACTTTGCACTTGTAAGCTTTTGGGGAGACAAATCTATGACTGTATCTATTGAGAAGATTTCTGAACCCTTTGGATTTCTATTTATTTGATTATGAGTTTTCTTCATCTCTCTATGTTTTCTCTGCAATTATGTCTGAGTAATCTCCTTGCTAGGTTTAGGGTTTCAAGGGATTTCATGAATCGATAGTTAGGGTTGATTAAATAGGAAATTATCAATTGGGTTCTTCATGTAGGTTGTTCTTTTGTACTTGAATTAGGCTGATCACTTAATTCATGATCTTAGGATATTTAACGCACCGAAAGTGTTTGATTAAATGCTTGAAAGAACTTAGATGGGCAAAACATCCTTAGCCAACGGGAGTTGATGTTAAGGTGTTTTGTGAACTTATCAAATCGGACTAGAATGCATGCTTAAGACTTTTGAATTCAACGGGAGTTAGTCTTCATAGATCTAAGAATAGGGATTAACACTTTGGGAAAAGGTTAATCTAATCTTTGGTTTGAGTTCTAGAACGAATCTTACTGCATTCCCTGTTTAAGATATCTTAACTGTTATTCATGTTTCCTGCAAATTTGTCATGGACCTAGCGTTTTTCTTTATTGAACTTACATTGTTTTAATTGCATTCTTAGTTTTAGTTCATTCATAAAACCACAAATCATAGCATTCGTCTTAGATTCACTTTCATCCTGCATTCTCGTAGTGTTTCACTTGGTTCTTGTGGATTCGATCCCTACATTACTACTTCAATTAGCTGTGCTCTTGCAGTAGAACTATAGGGTTAAACTCTGAGTGTTTCAATCCTCTTTGTTATCGACATACCAGTCCAAAGTTAACTTCTCAGTCACGTTTTTGTTAATGACTGCCTTTGAAATGACTTCTTGTGGTAGCTCATAAGGAGTAGAAGAGTTTACATTGAGACTTGTGTTTACAAAATTCAACCCAAACGAACTTATCGGCTTCCATTCACGATCATATACATCTGCAGGATACCTGAACATTAATAAAAAATAATCAAACCTTTGTCAATTAAAATAAAAAACTTTCTTGTTAGTCAAGTAAGAAAAATAATTACCGAATAGAGGGACCAAGAATATCGCTAGCGTAATAGCGTTTTAAGAGCTTCAAGGAACCATTTGTAGTGATGTAAGTGTCATCCCTCAAAGGTCTTAGTTCCAAAGCTGATATGATTGGTGTAGTCTTCCCTGTTTTAACAAGACAAATCTGCAAAGAGCTTGACCTTGGGATGTGTATGATCTCCTCTGTTTTAGAAAGTATAGAGCTTTTGAAATCGACCGTTGTCCATATGCTAGGACCTAGATAAAGATCGAATTTTGGGCCATCGTTAAGACCATCGTAATTCCCATAGAGGAAGAGAGCTTTGATAAGATATTTTTTGGATGGAGTAACCCTCAAGTTATAAAGTTTCGTATTCCGTCTGGAAAATATCTTAGGACTGTGAATGGCTTGTAGGCTTCTTCCCAAACCTTTTGGACTCTACCACTTTGACCAGCTTGGGTGATATGATCATGGACACGGCAGCTTTAGATGAGGAACCGGACGACGCGATGATCATTCCGGACGGCCCTATCACCCGGTCCAAGACACGGAAGCTAGCCGGAGTGGTTCGGAGCTTACTCGAGGACACCCGGATCAAGGAGGACCAATTTACGCACCCCGTCCTCACCTCCCTATCTTCGAGTTCTTCTTGAGGTTTGACCGTTATGTAAGTTGCGTTGTACTCTTTTTTCTATATACGGTTTTGTCCCAATGGGTTTTCCGTATAGAGGTTTTAACGAGGCAACCGGCTTACACCCTCTAACTTCACCAAAATTCAAATTCAAAATCGAAGAATGTGAAAGGTCATCCACAATTCAAATCAAGTAAAACTCATTTAATTAGTCAAGTCTTCTCTTATTTAATTTCTGTAATTTTCAATGTTGTCTTTTTCGAGACTTGTGATTAATATCACATGTTCTCTCTATTTAAACTCCTTCCCCTCATTGTTGAAGAACACATCTCATTTTTATCAATAAAATTTCAGAGTTCTTTTACTCTTTCTCTCTCGTTTTTGTTCGAGGATATCTTACAAAAACTCTCGATTTATTGAGTG
Source organism: Eutrema heterophyllum (assembly GCA_002933915.1). Taxonomy (NCBI): domain Eukaryota; kingdom Viridiplantae; phylum Streptophyta; class Magnoliopsida; order Brassicales; family Brassicaceae; genus Eutrema; species Eutrema heterophyllum. Next base: position 227,855 of record PKMM01028239.1, on the reverse strand, counting down.
TTCTTCATCACACTCAACGCAGCCTTCAATCCGATTGTTCGTCAATTCCTTCTTGCGACAAGGGGCACAAAGATCTTTGGGTTAACACCCACGCTTTGTCATCCTTCTCCTCGGATTCTTCAAGCATCGTAGTCACCCCCTTGTTACAAATCATTCATCGACGATTGGGCCTAAGGACTTTCGAGGGTTACTCGCGCCTTAGCATCTTTCATCGTGAATTCTATTGAAGTCGAGGATTTATCAAGCCATGACCGAACCAAGAGTGTGCCCTTCCTTGGACGTATCGTATCAAGTGGTATCAGAGCCTCATGCTCTTGAAACAAAATCGGTGAGATCTATCCTTTTCTACCCCTTCATCTTCTATCTCTTCATCTTCTATCGATTTGTTTAAATCATGTTAAAAAAAAAAAAAAATATATATATATATATATATAGAGAGAGAGAGAGATCTGTTATTTAAATTCAAAGTCTTAATTTTTAAAATTAAATTTCAAAAAAAAAAAAAAAAAAAAATTCGTTTGTGAAATCTTGTGTGTTTTGAATTTTGCCTACATTAAATCGTGTGTTAAATCTTGTGCGAGGTACAAACAATGTCGGATGATAGTGACATGGGGACTTCACGATCGAGAATGGATCGAGAAGAGGCGATGGAACGCAAAGTAGATGGCATCACTCAATTACTACGCGAGATGAGAGATCGTATGACCGCACTTGAGGAACGGACGCCCGGAAGACAAGAAGGCAATCAAGGCGCCAACCAACGCGCGGATCCGGTCGATGGATTTAGGTCAGACCAACGTGTGGGCCGAGGAAGTTGTCACGCACCCGCGAGACATAGGAGAGCCCGGCCGCGGCAACATGAGCCGAACGAAAATCCGTTCTACGGCCACGAGGACTCGCCCGAAGGAATCAGCCGAGGCATCCACCGGCTAGGAAACAAGCGGACAATGACCTTGGAGGACTCATCTTCCCATACCACCGTTCTACGGGAAGAATGACCCGGATGCTTTCCTTGGGTGGGAAAAAAAAGTGGAACTAGTGTTCGATTGCTAACGCTTTGCCGACCATAAGAAAGTCAGGTTAGCCGCCACCGAGTTTCACGAATACACTATTGACTGGTGGGATCAAATTGTGATAAACAGGAGGCGTAATGGAGAGAATCCCGTGGAGACATGGGAAGAAATGATCATGCCAATGCGAAGACGATTCGTTCCGCTCCATTACCACCGCGAACTTCACCAACGATTGAGGCGGTTAACGCAAGGAAGTAGAGGCGTGGAAGACTACTTCCAAGAGATGGAAAATCTTATGCTTAAGGCGGATGTAGATGAACCAAGTGACGCCACAATGGCAAGGTTCTTAGCCGGAATGAACCGCGATCTACAAGACCGCATGGAAATGCAAACATATGCAACTGTGGAAGAAATGTTGCATAAAGCTATACTCGTGGAGCAGCATCTCAAAAGGAAAGGCGTCACACGCCAACCATACGTTTCTAAGCCAAGCTACAACAAAGAAGAGAAATCGACTTACCCTCCCCGGGCCGATCCTAAACCTAAGACGGACTACAAGCCGAGTTCGTCCGGTCATGACTACAAGGGTAAGGTTGATTCAAATTCTATTCGTAATCGTGATATTGAGTGTTTTAAATGCAGAGGCAAAGGACACTACACGAATAAGTGCCCAAATGCCCGAGCCATGATGCTACTAGACAACGGCGAGATCGTGACCGATGAGGAAGAAGAACATGAAACCGCACCAATCTATGACGAATATGAGGAGCATGCGGTTGATGGAGAGCTCCTAGTAGCTAGACGTGTTCTTCTTGCCCAAGAACTAGTCATTGAGAACGAGCAACGAGAAAATCTCTTCCATACCCGATGCATGGTCAAAAACAAGGTATGTAGCCTAATAATTGATGGTGGAAGTTGTACTAATGTTGCTAGCAGTACTCTAGTGGATAAGCTAGGTATGGAAACCCGGAAGCATCCACGGCCGTATAATCTTAGATGGTTGAACAACCAAAGACAGCTTAAAGTGACCCGACAAGTCTCGGTTCCTTTGCCGATCGGCCGCTACGAGGATGAGGTAGTGTGCGATGTCCTACCAATGGAGGCTGGTCATATTTTACTTGGACGACCGTGGCAGTTCGACCGTAGAGCCTTCCATGATGGGTTTACGAACAAGCACTCTTTTGAACACAAGGGTCGGAAGATCACCCTTGCACCGCTATCACCACATGAGGTATATCGCGATCAACTCAAACTTGAGCAAGGCAAAAGCAATGTAAGCGATCCCTCACCCTCTTCTTCTAAGAGTAATGGCTCTAAAAGTTGTGAGAAAACACCCGTGATTAAATCCTTACTTGTGAAACCGAGTGATCTTAAACATGCTTTCATTTCTCGGCAACCGTTTGTTTTGCTAGTCTTTAGGGACGCTTTGACAAGCATGACTAACCCTAAGCCGGACATTCCGAGCAGCGTATCTTCTCTTTTGCAGGACTATGCTAATGTTTTCCCGGAGGATGGTCCAAGTGGTTTACCACCGATCCGCAGTATCGAACACTAAATCGATTTCGTACCCGGAGCCACCCTTCCAAACCGGCCGGCTTACCGAACCAATCATGTCGAAACTAAGGAACTCCAACACCAAGTTGAGGAGCTGATGGCAAAAGGACACGTACGGGAGAGTATGAGCCCATGCGCCATACCCGTGTTGCTCGTACCAAAGAAGAACGGTACATTGAGGATGTGCGTAGATTATCGCGCAATAAACAACATTACGGTAAAATATCGCTATCCCATTCCGAGGTTAGACGATATGTTAGATGAGCTTTATGGTTCTAGCGTGTTCACAAAAATTGATATGAAAAGTGGTTATCACCAAATCCGAATGAAGGAAGGTGATGAGTGGAAAACCGCTTTCAAAACTAAACACGGCTTATATGAATGGCTTGTCATGCCGTTTGGCTTAACCAATGCACCTAGCACGTTTATGCGCTTAATGAATCATGTTCTTAGGTCTTATATTGGCGTCTTTGTGGTTGTGTACTTTGATGATATTTTGATCTATAGTAAAACCCTAGACGATCATGTAGAACATTTGCGCTTGGTTTTAGACGTGCTTAGGAAGGAACATTTATTTGGCAATTTGAATAAGTGCTCTTTTTGTTCAGATAACGTTGTCTTTTTAGGTTTTGTGGAAAGTTCTCAGGGCATACAGGTGGACGAGGACAAGATCAAGGCCATCCGCGATTGGCCGAGTCCTAAGACCGTTAGCGAGGTCCGAAGCTTTCACGGCTTAGCCGGATTCTATAGACGATTCGTCCGTGACTTTAGTACCATTGCTGCGCCACTAACCGAAGTGATAAAGAAAGATGTGGGCTTTCGTTGGGAGCAAGCTCAAGAGAACGCTTCTGAAAAATAAACTTACTCACGGCCCTCTTCTTGTTTTATCTGATTTTTTTTAAAACGTTTGAAATAGAATGTGACGCTTCTGGTATTGGTATAGGTGCTGTACTTATGCAAGAGAAGAGACCGATAGCTTTCTTCAGTGAGAAGCTTGGAGGAGCGACTCTCCATTACCCCACATATGACAAGGAACTTTATGCCTTGGTCCGAGCGCTCCAAACGTGGCAGCATTACCTATGGCCGAAAGAGTTCGTCATTCATACGGATCATCAATCCCTCAAACACCTTAAGAGCCAGCAAAAGTTGAACAAGAGGCACGCACGTTGGGTGCAGTTTATCGAGACCTTCCCATATGTGATATAAGCAAGGTAAGGAGAACGTGGTCGCCGATGCCTTATCCCGAAGGTACACCTTGATTTCCACTCTCGATGCTAAGGTACTTGGGTTTGAAATGATCAAGGAAGCTTATGCAACCGACTCCGATTTTCATGAAGTTTTCTCATCTTCTGCTAAATTCGCTTATGGAAAGTATTTTCAAAGCGACGGTTTCTTGTTTTACGAGAACCGTCTTTGTATACCTAATTCTTCGTTGCGAGACCTTCTTATTAGTGAAGCACATGGCGGTGGACTTATGGGACACTTCGGTATAGCCAAGACCCTACACATCGTGCAAGACCACTTCTTTTGGCCGCATATGAAGCGCGACGTAGAACGCATCTGCAACCGGTGCACGACTTGTAAGTACGCCAAATCCAAACGCCAAAACCAAGGTCTGTATTCTCCATTACCCATTCCTAGTGCACCTTGGACCGATATATCCATGAATTTTGTTTTAGGATTGCCTAGGACTAGGAAAGGTAGTGACTCGGTCTTTGTTGTGGTTGATAGATTCTCTAAGATGGCACATTTCATTCCATGTAATAGACTGATGATGCATCTAACATTGCCAATTTATTCTTTAGAGAGATTGTGAGATTGCATGGTATGCGTAGGACTATAGTCTCGGATAGAGATACAAAGTTTCTTAGTTACTTTTGGAATACCCTTTGGTCTAAGTTAGGAACTAAGCTTTGCTTCTCCACTACATGTCATCCTCAAACGGACGGTCAAACCGAGGTAGTCAATAGGACGCTTTCCACCCTTTTGCGAACTGTTATTAGGAAGAATCTTAAGTCATGGGAAGATTTTTTACCACATGTCGAGTTTGCTTACAATCATGCACAACATTCTACTTCTTTGTTTTCACCTTTTGAACTCGTTTATGGTTTTAATCCACTTACCCCTCTCGATTTAACACATTTACCTTTGAGTGAACATGTAAGTTTGGATGGAAAAAAACGGGCCGAGTTAATAAAATAAATGCACAAAAAGGCGAAAGCAAACATCGAACACAAGACGGAGCAATACCGCAAGCATGCCAACAAGGGACGGCACAAGAAGGTTTTTGAACCTGGCGATCTTGTGTGGATCTACCTTAGGAAGGAACGGTTCCCTAAAGAAAGGAAATCCAAACTCTTGCCAAGAGTTGATGGACCGTTCACGGTTTTGGAAAGGATCAACGACAACTCCTACAAACTTGATCTCCAAGGTAAGTATTCCGTTAGCTGAAGCTTCAATGTTGCTGATATCATTCCTTATGTTGTAGATGAATTGGATTTGAGGTCAAATCCTTTTCAAGTGGAGGGGGATGATATGATCATGGACACGGCAGCTTTAGATGAGGAACCAGACGATGCGATGATCATTCCGGACGGCCCTATCACCCGGTCCAAGACACGGAAGCTAGCCGGAGCGGTTCGGAGCTTACTCGAGGACACCCGGATCAAGGAGGACCAATTTACGCACCCCGTCTTCACCTCCCTATCTTGGAGTTCTTCTTGAGGTTTGGCTGTTGTGTAAGTTGCGTTGTACTCTTTTTCCTATATACGGTTTTGTCCCAATGGGTTTTCCGTATAGAGGTTTTAACGAGGCAACCGGCTTACACCGTCTAACGGTCCGATCTCCCGAAGAACTCCGCAGGATGACTTCACCAAAATTCAAATTCAAAATCGAAGAATGTGAAAGGTCATCCACAATTCAAATCAAGTCAAACTCATTTAATTAGTCAAGTCTTCTCTTATTTAATTTCTGTAATTTTCAATGTTGTCTTTTTCGAGACTTGTGATTAATATCACATGTTCTCTCTATTTAAACTCCTTCCCCTCATTGTCGAAGAACACATCTCATTTTTATCAATAAAATTTCAGAGTTCTTTTACTCTTTCTCTCTCATTTTTGTTTGAGGATATCTTACAAAAAATCTCGGTTTATTGAGTGTTCTTCATCACACTCAACGCAGCCTTCGATCCGATTGTTCGTCGATTCCTTCTTGCGACAAGGGGCACAAAGATCTTCGGGTTAACACCCACGCTTTGTCATCCTTCTCCTTGGATACTTCAAGCATCGTAGTCACCCCCTTGTTTCAAATCATTCATCGACGATTGGGCCTAAGGACTTTCGAGGGTTACTCGCGCCTTAGCATCTTTTATCGTGAATTCTATTGAAGTCGAGGATTTATCCAGCCATCACCAAACCAAGAGTGTGCCCTTCCTTGGACGTATCGTATTATTGGGTGAAGTTAGCGTCGGATGTATCTATTAATCCGGTGAATAGGTCGGTATAAAGAGATACCGCGGGGTGTAATCCGCAATCCAAGCTGATGAATTCTGGTAAGAGATGACATAAAGTTCGATGTCGAATGTATAGAAGAAACAAAGATATTGTAAATATCAAGACTTCTTAATAGAAAATTGTTTAAGAGACTGTACCTTTTGGATCAGACTGAGCTTGAATTAGATGTGTACTAGTGTCAAAAGCCACAATGATCAGAGCTAGCAGAAGACCTTGAAGAAATAAAACTCCTCAGAAAATGGTTTTTAGACAAGAAGAAAACAATTTTCTCCTGTCTGTTTAGTTCCTTGTTCATTTTTAAGTCAAGATTAAGGTTGATCGTTGACTTTTGACTTTTGGATTATATAAGGTTGTTGACAGAACAGGAACAACCAGCATAATTGGTCACCATGACCACGACTTGCTTACAACCTTTATTCTTCTATGGGTTATTTAATTAACTGCAATCTTTTGTTTGATTGAGGTGAAAAGAAACAACAGCTCAATATGTAGAGAAAGTATATGTAAGCTCAATATGAGAAAGTGATACCTAAAAGGCTAAAACCAGAAGCTGGTTGACATAAAACGTAAATATATTTCAGTCACTCATGTTCTTTTGGAAGTTGACATTGAGAGCTAGAGAAAGAGAGAATTTGGTTCCTATGTTTTCATAAATTCATCTGTCTGAGACCAAAAAAAAAAAATTTGCTGTCAAACAAATCTCTGTCTTAAACAGAGTTTTAGGTGGCAGTGCAACATATACTTTAGATATGAAAGAAATAAGTTTTACATAAAATTAAAACCTTTGACATTGTATGGAGCTGAAAAAGATTTCAAAAGCTGCTAAAAGGAATGAATAAATTCAGCCGAAGTATTAAACAATGTTTTTCTTGGTAGAGATTACCGTGCCTCAGGGGTCACTTCAGTGGTGAAGCTAGTACTTAGTTCAAGGGAACTCTTTGAATCCATGTCTGATTTTCCTCCTTTCCTTGATTTCTCATATACGAGACACTCCTTCAATTCAATAACAACCTGAGACATACTTGGTCTTCCCGACGAAGAGGGATTGACGCAAGACATAGCTAGCTCAAGAGCCTTCCAGACAGAACCAGAGTCATAATCTCCATTGAGATCTGGATCCATAATGTTCTCAATATCTCCCTTTGTAAGCATTAATCCTACCCATTCTGCTATGTGAGGCTTTTCACGAGTTTGCTGAATCACAGGTTGGCTTGTGATCATCTCCAACAAAACAATCCCCAAACTGTATACATCACTTTTCGCCGTCAACCAATTTGTTCTATAATATCTGCAAGAATACACAAATATGATCTTAACCATTGAAAAAGGAATACATATATTGTAGTGTGATTTGAAGTTGTGAACTAATTAATGCTTACTCAGGGTCAAGATATCCAGGAGTACCAGAGACATTTGTTGACACGTGAGATTCAACTCCAACTATGAAAGATCTAGAAAGTCCAAAATCAGCGAGTTTCGCCTGATAGTTCTGGTCAAGAAGTATATTTGTCGTTTTGACATCTCTGTGGACCATTGGAGGCTCGCACCCAGTGTGTAAGTACTCCAATCCTATTGTAATAAATATATTTCTTTTTAGACAATCAATAAAGGAAATGCATTTTCTTGTGATAACTTTTAAGGGAAATGCACCCATAGGTAACTATGATATATAGAGGAAGTCTGAAATTATGATATATAAATAACCTTGTGCAGTCTCCGTAACGATTCGAAGTCTACTTGCCCAATTTAAAGCAGCTCCATCTGATTTTCCTGTATTTAACATGACATAAATGTCAGATCTTTCTCTAGCTTTCAATGTTATTATCCGCACAAGAAACATCAAAATCTGACAACTGATAACTGTTTTGTGCCAGTAATTCTGCAAGTAGGCACATTTACCTGAGAGATAGTGTTTCAAGTCCCCGTTGGAAGCATATTCATAGACGAGCGCCAGGTGGTCTTCTTCATTACAATATCCAACAAGGTTGACTAAATTGGTGTGGTGAACCCTCAAAAGCAACTCCACCTTATCAAGAATGTAAAAAATATAATTTTCATATACAATTCCAACTTAAATAATGATAGTGTTTTGTGTATATTGCAAGATATAATATTATTACCTCAGCTTTGAATTCCTTATACCCTTGTGTGGATGATTGAGAGAGAAGTTTAACAGCTACGTGTTCGGTATCATTCAATGAACCATGATACACGGTTCCGAAACCTCCTTCTCCTAGAACTCTTTCAAAGTTATTTGTCACTGCTTCCAACTCCGAATATGTAAACATTCTCTTTTTGGTTAAGATTACTGACTTAGTAATTGGTGATTTGCGACGAACTGTATTGGAGGTATCATATATCAGAACTAAACTCCATGAGATTTTTGTATGCCATAGTACTCTTGTATGTACCTTTTAAATTTCTTTTCTTTTTGGCAAAAAAAATGAGAACTAGCACAGCTACAACAACGAACAAGGAAGCAACTGATGCAACAACAGGTACAAGGAGTCTTGTGTTGCTAGTTTTGCATTTATCAGCCAGATAAAGTTTTGTTCCTTGAATACTACAAAGCACAAGTATCGTAAAGACAAGTGAATGCACAAAATTGGATGGAGAGTCATGAAAGCGAATTTAAAACTGAAAACTCTTACCTTAGCTTTAGCCCATTCTTTTTACAAAGGGCCTGAGGAATTGTACCTTTTAGATTGTTCCAACTTAAGTTACTGCACGAAGCAGATAACACCGTTCATGTAACTAAATCAAGCCGAGTACACAAATATGAAACAAATAAATGTTGGTTCTGCTTTTGGAGCAACTTACATGTTCAACAACGATTTCATGTTGGCTAAAAACTCGGGCACTCCTCCGGACAGACTATTACTTGATAAATCCCTAGCAATTGTAGGAAGTTTAAGAAGTCATTGGATTTTTCTTGATTTGGAAAACAGATTATTTGTTATAAGTATTTTACTAGTTAAAGAAGAAATTGAGGTGACGTTACATCAGATAAAATAAAACAACAAGAATGAATGAAGTATGAGAATAAATACTATCTCACCATACTTTTTTTTTTTTTTTGTCAACCACGTACCATACTATGTTATTATTACCTGTTTATTTTATTTTCTTGTTTTCCCACAAAATAATGATAAATTATGGAGAAAATAAACCTTCATAAAACAATTGAGAAACCTTACAGTTTCTGCAACTCGGTCAAGTTTTGTAAGCTCGACGCTATGCTTCCTCTCAACTGGTGTGACGATAAGTCTCTGTTTACATGAGCAAAACATTTCACGTAAACATAAGGGACACAAGTTTCACCTGTAAAAGTGGGTTTGAGAATGATCTTACAAGGAAATGATTCTTGGTGGAATAGACTTATTTGCATAGCTGCACTCTACACCTTTCCACTTCAGCTGTACAGGGAGGCACGGATCTCCTTGCCAACTATTTATCTTCAGTCCATAGATAGTTTGTATATTCTTGAGAGCAGTAACTGATATAGTGATTGAGGAAGTTAAGAATAATATCACCAGAAACAGTCACTATGGGGTACATACGAACATACCATCATTAGGATTTGTTTCTGAATATGGAAACTCCATAACCATGTAAAACTCGATAGCATTGAGAAGTGGTGGCAGAGTTGACCTCTTCGTTTTCACTAGATCCAAAACGTATCCTTGCCATGGAGATTTGTTGTATATGGTATCTACTTGTAACATCTTAGGACCATAAGCTGCGCTAATAATATTTCCATCCAATAAAATGTCGAATTCCCTGATATCATTTGGTTGTAGGGCTTGGATCTCAGCAAAGTGAAAGTATGTAGCCCCCCCATCCACGCCCATTGTCAATGGCCTGTTAGCATTTCTCGGCGTCCAAGCTGTCTTGAGTACATCTTGTGGTGGCTCAAAGGGATTGGAACTGTTTACGGTGAGAGTGGTGTTTATCAATGTAACCTCAGTCCAAGGAGGAGTAACAGTCCATATACGATCGTAGACGTCATCTGGATACCTGTCACAATCCAATCGTATGTCTTTGCTGAAAAAATGGTGGTAAACGAGAGAAGAGAAGTAATAAAAAGAGACTCGAGATTTGTTAACGAAGTTTCGTTTTGGCTACTTCCCAGTCTTCCTGAAAACGTCCAAATATTAAATTCACGAAAACCAATACGCAAATATACTATATCTGATTGAAACCATGCTGTAATTTTATTGGTTGTGGTGTGAATACGGGTGCATAAACTCGATGAACCTAAAGCAAAAAACACAAAATAAAGTAAAATCAAATTGAGGTAAAAAATTTGTTGTCTAGGGTTTATTATTAATTTTGTGAATAATAATTACAAACCCTAAAAGTTTTTTTTATAAAAGTCTAAAAAATTCTGATACTACTAAAATTAGATAATCATTGCATTATTGTTTTTTTTATTTCTTAGATTGAAGAGAAGCTGCAATCGGCTTTCACCCCGATTGGAGAGACCGGTCCAACATGCAAACAATGAAGAATCGCCCAATGTTTCTGGAATCGCTTTTTACCCTGATTGCACACACCGATCCATGATATGTGAAGGTGAAGAAAATCTCTCTGGAATCGGTCTTACCCCGGTTGCACATGATACATGATATTTTTGAGTTCAATTATCTCAAGTGTACTAATGTCATTGTAGCATTTAATTGAGATGTCAATACATATGAGGTTAAGAATGAAGTATTAAGAATGCAAGAAACTTCTTAATCTAGAGCAAGCATTGTTTTTGGGTTTTTATGTTTATGAAAATAAAAATGAAAATGCAAGAAAGAAAACAAAACACACCAGACTAAAATGTTGGATCAAGCTATCATTGAGATAGGTAACAATCAAACAATGAATCATTTCTAAGCATTAATCACTATCTTTGAACACGGAATTCACAAATATGACTAATTCATTTCCATAGCACTAATCACTTTGTTAATTATCTAATCAAGAAAAAAATTTCATTTGTGATTAAATAATCAACAAGCATAAGAAACAATTCCAATTAGTTCACTAAACACCCTAAACATCAACTTCCATTGGCTAGGATATGCATAGCTCACAAAAGGTTCGGGTCAAAGAATTCATTTAAACTCGGGTCATGAGTGAAATGCCTAAGATCTAGAAATGAATGAACAAACTTAGTCTAGTAGTAACACCGCTTACTCGAATTTATCCCTAATGCATGGGATGAGACCAAAAATCTAACTAATCTAAGGTGTAGTACTAGGTTTCGGTTTATCATGTCAAATCTAGCATTAAGAGCCAACCTAAGTGAAAGACTCATCCAAGATCATCCTAAATCACCATTATCTAACCATCAATCAACCATTGACTAATGATGCCTAAACATTCATTGCACATTCATTCTTATGACATGGATCACACAAGTATATTAGTTCACTCCCATGATACTAATCCATTTACAAATCATCTAGTTACCAAGAACTTCTGTTCGCAACTAAATGATCCATAATCATTAAGCATTAGTCCATACAAGTAAACAATTCACCTTAATCATCAATTTCCATTGGCTAAGAATCGAATTGCATGTTTGGAAGTTTTCTAGACATTTCATCGAACACCTTCCGGGCGAGAAATATCTTAGGTTCTAGAAATGAGTTGTCAATTCGATTCTAGCATTAAGATCCCTCCTAACATGAGAACAAATGTTTATCTAGTCCTAAGAGCATGTGCATTGGGGGTGTCTCATTGAGACACCCCCATTAAACAAATAAAAAAAAGCAAGAGAGAGAAGGTTGAGAGCTCAACAAAAAAGTTGAGACACCCAAATCACACGTGGCGATTTTTGATTGGTTCTATTTGTTTTTTCAAATTTAATTAAATTAAAAAAAAATTAATATTTTTTAAGGGTGTCTCACCAATGCATGTGCTCTAAGCATCAACAATCTAAATCAAGCAAAATCTAAAATCCAACAAAAAGTCAACTCACAAGAACACCAAAATCAAACCATAGAAATAAAGAATAACAATCAACAAGACATAATATATAAAAGGGATGAAGAAATCTTCTCTTAGATGGCATGAAAATGAAGATCCATCAAGAACACCAAGTGGTGTTCTTGAGATCTCCCAAGTTTAAGAAGAATAATTTTCAAGAAGAAGAAAAAAGAAATCAAAGCATATATATAAGTGAATAATCTTTCAAAAGTGTGGATTATACATGAAGAACAACCCAAGAAACTCTAGAGAGAGTTCTTGGGTCGAGCACACACAAAAAGAATGAAGAAGAAAGCTTAGAAAACAACAAAGGGGTCTAATTGTATTTATAGGCAAATGGGTCGCGCGGGGGAGTATCGACATGCCTCATCCCGATACACCATCTCGATATGGTCATATCGGCATGCCTCATCCCTGAACACTACACCGATACAAGCTCCAAAAACAGGTGATGGTTTTCCTCGTCAAGTCGTATCGGGATGCCTCACCACGATACACCATCTCGATACAATCTTCAGGTGCGTGCCAGACAGACGTATGTTCACTATATTTGATGTATCTTTTGAACCGCTGCTCGGAATGACTTGAAATCACCTCCAAACGAAAGCTAACTCAATTAAATACGACTTTGATGAAGATCTATGAAGCTAAATTCAAATGTAAACCCTTCATCTGAGTCGATATTTAAAGCACGTCACATGGCCTCTCCATTTTCCTTGATTTTTGGGCATAACTCTTACTCCAAAATGGTACCTAAAAAAACTCTATGATGCACAAACACATGCAAGAACTAACCTAAAACTCACTAACTCTAAAATGGATGCAAAACCAAAGAAAACCATGAAAGTGATGCAAAAAGTCACAAAATGCTAACTAAAATGGACTAAATTATGCAACCATCACACACCAAGCCCTGCGACGCGAAGTTGATGAAAATCTCTTTGGAATCGGCCTTTAGCCCGATTGCACACACGGATTGTTTATGAGATTTTTCGTCCTCTCGGAGGCAAGTCTCCTACAAAACAGGTAGAGACGTGAAGGCCCGTAAAACACGATGGAAGGGTGTTTTCCGATGGCTCTCCGACGCCCAAGTCAGAAAACGTATAAAGAAAGCCCACATAGTGGTGAATCGGAGAACGGAAAGAGTGATCGGAAAACTTGTGAAGGAAGGTACCTATCGGGTCCCAAAGAAAGGATGGATCCGCGATGGGCTTTGAAAGGTGGGCTTTTTATGGTGAAAGAGAAGAAAACAAAAGTTTGGGTGAACGAACTCCACGGTTTAGGAGCAACCGTGAAGATGACCGGAGAATGGTCGGAAAGGAGACTAAAAGTCTCGGAATGAAGGAAAGCTGAGTGATTAGAAGTAGCAAGCACACAGATCTCACATCAATCAATCAATAGGAAAGTATGAGAAAAGTGTGAACCCCCTTCTCGTTGGAGAAGTGGTGATATTTTTAGAGTTTTACCTGACCCCGGTTAGTATGTCAGGTCGGATCCTGGACTATCGGGTTGTTGGGTCATTGGGTCGGATATCGGATCCGTTGAATGGGTTTTGTACCCATAATTTGTATGACTTCTCACCTACTTTCTTTGGCAGTTTGCGACTACTACTCGACCAAGCTTTGCTGCGTCGCTATCTCTCTCAGTGTACGACCTTGGAAGCAGCGGATTAGGCGCGGTATGGGCATCTCCCATACCGTTGCTCTGCCTTATACTCGAGTGTTGTCAGTTTTACCTAACAGGTGTAACCAAAAGGCATTCATTGCATGATCCGTATGTTGTTAGAAGCATCGGTATAAGTTTGAACATATTCTGATTGTCGATTGAAGGGTATTGCCCCCTTGCGTGTGACCAATAATTTCTCCCCGAAAAGGTTAGCCATACCTGAGCTTGAGCACCTAGTGCCCAAGGCGCGTAACACCTTTTCGATGAAGGCCGAAGCCTAAGCACCCAGTGCCTGAGACGCGTAACGCCTTTTCGATGAAGGTCAGAGCCTGAGCTCTTAGAGCTTGAAACGCGTAATGCCTTTTCGATGAAGGCCGGAGCCTGAGCCCGTAGGACCTGGGATGCGTAATGCCCAAAATGAAGGCCTGAGCCTGAATCCGTAGGACCTGAGACGCGTAACGTATGAAGGCCGGAGCCTGAGTCCGTAGGACCTGAGACGTGTAATGCCTAGGGGAATACAAAAGCATAGCCATTAGACCAATCCGCAAAGGGGATGCCGAATCTCAAGCGTATAGTTAACAGATCCACAAAGATATTGCCGACCCAGAGCCGCATTACTGATCATTATGTCAGTTCTCAAAGGGGCGCCGATTAGGGAATGTCTTCAAGCTATCAAGTCAATCCGTAGAGGGGGTGCCGGTCCTAGGCTGCGTGGGTCGATCCCAAGATGATCTTGTTCAGGGTTGCAATTTATGGAACCCGACCAGTAACCAACAGGCTGATCCGGAGAGGGAATGCCCCGTGATATCGTTATACGTACCGTAAGTGTGGTGAGGCAGGTTGATTCCATTACTCTCTAAACTTTCTTCTACTCCTCCAAAAAGTTTTTGAAATACAAGTTCTTCGTTTCTGACCCTCCTGACCCATATTGATTTGACATGCTCCTTTCGAGGCATGTCGGCGGCATGTCTAGACTGTTCGAGATGGTTGAACTTTTCGGTCTTGCTTCGGCTTCCTCCTGGTGCGTCGTGGTGGGATGAGCCATCTCCCTGTCGGGACGTTTGTCGAGCTTTCCTCCCCGGCCGGGGTGTCTTTGTTACCGAGTGAGCTTTATGGATGGGCCCGAACCATATTTCTAATTTGCTTTTTGCTTCTTCATGAATAGCCCATCCAAAAGAATCTCCTTTGGTAGAGAAATCTTTATTCTTCTCTTCTTGGTCCAATTGTCGAACTGCATTCGCTAGGAGCCTCTCTTCTCTCCACGGATTGCCGGCTGCTGGCCTCTTCTGACTTGTCGGAACCGTGCGAGTCTTTCTTCCCATCTGATCTCGAAGGAGATCCGGTGAGGAGATTCCTCCCTTTGTCGTACTGGGCCTGTGGTTTGTAAATCAATCTTGGCCTATCCCTTCTTTTCAGGCCCATCCTTTGATCCTCTGACACAAAAGGAGTCTCTTCCATGACTTTTTTTCTGCTCGATTGTTGCGCTTCGTTTGAAGTTTTTCCACGTCTCATGCGCGTGTTGTTCATTTGCTTGTCTTTTCTTCAAGGGACAAGTGAGTGATTTGTGCCGCTCACGGGCACATCGTCATCGTTCCCCAGACAACCTCGTTTATCTGCACTCGCTTTTGTCCGCTGGTCCATCCCTCGGCTGACATGCTTCTATGTTGTCGCATATGCTGATGGACGTGTCAACTTCCTTCTCTCTGTCCCCAAGGTTTGACCTTTTCTGTCAGCTGACGTCCCTTGGATCTTTTCCCGCCACTTTGCGGCTATAAATTTGCGCACTTCGACTTTGCTTCGTTGGTGTCCCTTTTCTCTTCTCCCTTTTTCAGGCTTCTACGATTTTTGTCATCCATGTGTTCGATTCATTTCCTTCGTCACGACATTCGCAACATCGTCGACTCTCCTCATGCCGGCTATGTGTCAGTATTTATCTCAAGCTTCCTAGCAGGCTTTCGTTGCCGGATCCTTCAGATCATGCTTCAGCTGGTGTGCTGAGTTTGGCGTGCTTCCTAACTTCCTTTCCGACTTGAACATCACAAGAAGAGTAGGTGAAAAGCACTTCAATGTATCGTACATGATCAACCCGGAGGATCCATGCCCGACTCGACTACTACACGCTTGACCTAATATTCTAGCTCAGGCTAGGTAATTTCTATAAATACAACCCTCTCTCCACTAAGGAAAGGATCCGATTTTTCATAATTTTACTTTAAGCAATTTTTCTTGAGCTTCATTACTCAACCTTTACTTGACCTCGAGACCTAGTTATACCCTCCTTTCCGATCATTTGTCGGTCATTCCACCACCCCAAAACCAATGTTTTCTTTACTCATTTCCATTAAAATGCTCCCTAAATCAACTATAACTTTGCAGTTCCATCATTTTCTTTAGACCCGAAGTCACTTAATCATTTCTTCTCTATTTACTGATTTTATTCCGGTTTCCGGTGCATCAATCCATGATCTTTTCTTTTATTGTTACTGTGTTGAACGTCGGAAAATCCTCGGAAAGCACTTCCAACACCTTCTTCTTCTTTACTTCTCAATCTCTCTATTTTCTTTCTTATCTTCTTATTTATTTTCTAATTCTTTTATTTTGATTTTCTAAAAAAAAAGACAAAAAGAAAAATAAAGTAAACAAGCATGAAAGATTTCTTCTTCTTCATACAACTATTCCTCATGGCCGTAAGTATAAAGGTCTCTTATGCTTGTGACGTTGATTTGGAACCATGATCGTACATGACGACACCAAACCCGACCATGATGACCATGCGATGACTCCGACATATATATACTTATCCGGTGGTTATGATGAACATGGACAATCTCCATTGTGACTTTTACTTAACTCAAGACACAAGTTTCTTCATGAACAAAAAGTTCGAAAAGCGACCAAGACTTGTGACTCAAGTTCTTTAAAATGCGGAGGAGGTTCCATTGAAGACCCGACTATCCAAACGAGATATGGCGTGGTGTTATGGATTGTTTAAATATCACAAATTTGATCTTGAAAAATCGATTGTTCAATCTCATATGTGTTACCACGTATGAGCTTGCAGAAGGGTTTATGAGATCTCAGAAATTTCAAGATTGAGTTTAAAGGAAAGTTAACATTTGTGTATATGAGCTTGCAGGAGGATTTATGAGAGAAACAAAAGAAATTACAAGATTGAGTTTTACATATTTAATAGGTAGATTTTCTAATATTAAATATGTAAAGAACTTGTTAGTCAACCTATGCATTTATAAATAAGTCTATTGGTTAAATCAATAAAATTGAGAGAAGCCGTTTATATTTCTAGGTTTCCTCCGAGATGATATGTGGGTTGAAAAGGAAAGAGAAAAATGGTTGCAAGGGTGATAAAGGATTTAAAAAAAAAAAAAAAAAAAAAAAAAAACTTCATTTACAATTATCAAAACTGGACAAAGATTTTAAAAGCAAGTATCACATACACAATATGTTGCTAAAAAAATGCTTATCTGGAGCCAAATTTGAATAATGTTCCGATACTATGTACTATGTAGTCTAAGTGATTCTCTCTATGGTCCTAGTTATTTTAGCCGGTTTAATCATTCGAGTAATTCTGCCTTGGTGGATAAGCAAAATAAAATAAAATATATAACTGTTGTTGCTCTGGTTGGCTATAAATCATACTTTAGTTGAGTTGACGTACCGTAAACCAGGACCGTATTCACTCTTATGGAACCGCCGTTCCGAGAGTCGTAAGGAGCCGCTTTGAGTAATGTAAATACCATCTTTTAGTGGCCGTAGCTCCAATGTTGATATCATTGGTGTTGTTTCTCCAGTCTTGACGAGACAAATCTGCAATGAGTTTGACTTTGGCTTGTGAATGATCTCATAATTGTTTTCATATGTTGCATCGACGGTAGTCCACCAATTAGTCCCTATATACATATCAAACTTGGGATCTGTATTTTGCCCATCATAATTTCCATATTTGAACCCAGCTCTTATGAGATAATCCGTGCCCTGCTTCACTATCAGATTATAGCAGTTCCGTTGTCCATCATCGCCTTCGGGAAAGTATCTCAAAACATTATATTGCTTGTTCTCTGATAGCCAATCTTCGGCAACTATACCACTTTTTCCACTTTGGATGAATTCGGCATCCGATGAGAATTTCAATTTGGTTATTGGTTCGATATAAGGAGACTCTTTAGTTGGTAACCCACAATCCAAGCTGATGAATCCTGGCAAGATGTTGGTAAAAGAAATTAATTTCCAAAAATAACACCCCAAGTTTGGCATTTTCTACCGTTATTTCTTTCTTCTTTTAATAACTCACACACCACACTGAAGAAACAATGTATGAATTCAAATGGGGAGGTTTTAAAGGAGATAGACGATATAAAAACCGAAGCAGAGAGACATTTCAAAAACTTCCTCAATCACAAACCAGATGACTACATAGGAATACCGGTTCAAGGTATTGAAGATTTGATTGACTTCAGATGTTCGGAAATTGAAATAGCAGCTTTGACAAGAGATGTAACGGAGGAGGAAGTAACGAAAACTCTATTCTCAATGCCGAATAACAAATCGCCTGGGCCTGATGGTTACACCTCGGATTTCTACAAAGCGGCCTGGCCAATCATCGGTAAAGACTTCACTATATCGATCCAATCATTCTTCATAAAACGTTTCCTACCGAAAGGGGTAAATTCAACTATTCTCGCTCTCATACGCAAGAAAGATCAAGCGAAATCTATGAAGGATTATCGACCGATATCCTGCTGTAATGTCATTTATAAAGTCATCTCAAAAATACTAGCGAACCGTCTAAAGGGAATTCTTCCAAAGGCCATCTCTCAAAGTCAATCAGCGTTTGTGAAAAACAGATTATTGATGGAAAATGTTTTACTTGCGACTGAACTAGTGAAAGACTACCATAGAGAATCGATCTCAACTCGATGAGCCATGAAAATAGACATTTCAAAAGATTTCAACTCAATCCAATGGAGCTTTCTAAAGCACGTCTTCCAAGCCATGAGGGTTCCAGATCGATTTATACACTGGATTATGCTTTGTGTAACAACAGCATCCTTCTCGGTTCAAATCAATGGCGAACTAGCAGGGTATTTTCAGAGCAGTAGAGGTCTTCGTCAAGGCTGCTCACTCTCTCCCTACCTTTTTGTCATTGGTATGAACATCCTCTCTCATATGCTAGATCGAGCAGGGTCGACTAGTAAATTTGGATATCACCCAAAATGCAAAAACCTCAAGCTCACTCATTTATGTTTTGCGGATGATCTTGGTTTTCATAGATGGAACTATGAGATCGATTGATGGTATTACAAATGTCTTCTCCAAATTTGGAAAAATTTCAAGTTTGAAAATCAGCATGGAAAAGTCAACAATCTATTTTGGAGGTGTATCTCAGCAGAATATTGTCCAAATAGAATCTCGGTTCACCTTTGGATCCGGCAATCTACCGGTTCGTTACCTTGGGCTCCCGCTACTAACAAAGAGAATGTCAAAACACGACTATGCACCTCTAGTGGAATCCATCAGAGCGCGAATTGGTACATGGACAGCTCGATACTTAACTTATGCGGGAAGAGTTCAACTCATCATTTCAGTTATATCGGGCATCACAAATTTCTGGCTATCAGCTTTTAGGCTGCCTCAAAGTTGTATCAAGGAGATTGAAAGCCTTTGCTCAGCGTTTTTGTGGTCGGGCCCTGAATTGAGCACTCGGAAATTGAAAATATCATGGGATGATGTATGCCGTCCAAAGGAAGAAGGTGGATTGGGAATTGGACGACTCAAAGAGGTTAATATTGTTTGCTGTCTAAAACTTATTTGGAGATTAAACTCGACAGAAAACTCTTGGTGGGTGCAATGGACAAGGAGCAACCTAATGAAAGAAGGAGGTTTATGGTCTACGCTTGGTAATATTTCAATCAACTCTGGTTCGTGGATGTGGCGTAAGTTGATCAAATACAGATCCCTAGCTAGAGATTTCTATAAGATCGACACAAAAAGTGGCACTTCTACCTATTTTTGGCATGATAATTGGAGCGAGCTAGGACCTCTTATGGATATAACCGGGCCAAGAGGAATAATAGACTTGGGAATAAAAGGAAATGATCTACTTTCATCTGTTCTAGTGTCACATCGAGAAAGGCGACGAAGAGGAGATTTGCTACAAAAAATTGAAAAGGAAATTTGCTCCATGAGAATTCGTAAAACAAACGAGAAGGATCAATCCCTTTGGAGGCAGAGGAATGGAAATTACAGAGCACGGTTCAGAGCAAAAGAAACATGGATGCAAATAAGAGAGGAAAAAGAGAAAGTGCAGTGGTACAAGGGGATTTGGTTCAAACATAGAACACCGAAATTTACTTTCATCACTTGGCTAGCTACAAAAAACAGGTTGTCAACTATGGACAAAATTCGTACTTGGAATCCGGGAATCTCAGGAATATGTGTCTTGTGCAACAATGATATAGAAACTCGAAATCACCTATTCTTCGATTGCTCATACTCAAGTGAAATATGGAAAAATCTCGCAGGAGGTCTTCTACGGAACAACATCAGCTCAGATGGGAACACGGTTACCCACCTAATTACCGAAACTTCAGGGAGCTATATCAAACAATTCATTCTGAGGCACGTCTTCCAAACATCAATCTCGTATATCTGGAAGGAAAGGAATGGACGCCAACATGGGGAAATACCAAAAAACGGCACGCCATCTCATAAGACTCACATATAGCACAGTCAAAAACAGAATCGCCTCTCTTCGAAGCATGGACTCAAGATTCGAAACTGCTACTATCGATTGGCTTAACACTCGCTTATCTCTGGATTAAACTATTGTAAAATAGATTTCAATTTTATTTGCCTTTCAAAATAACGAGGAACTTGTTGTAAACAATGGTTGTTTTTTTTGGTTTGAATAATTTAAAATTCTCTTCCAAAAAAAAAAAAAAACAATGTATGAATTTTGATGGTGACAAGGTGACCAAAATCTTCTGGAAGTCATTTATCTTTTGATTGTATATTGGAGATATATAAACAGAACTTGTAACTAATAGAACGTAGATACCTTGTTGATCTTGTTGAGCTTGAACAAGATGTCTAATGGTAAAACTCGCAAAGATCAACGCCAATAGAATTCCTTGATGACCCTTCATTTTCATGATCATGATAAGAAAAAGCCAAGGTTTCAGATAGAGCTTTTTAACTCATGAAAATTTAAGATTTTTGAGAGCTCTATCCTTGAAAACGAATAAGTGGAGTTTCTATATACATATTAAAAGTATAAATTACATACTATATATATAATAGTAATTGTAAGTCCCTTAGTTGAGAATACCTTTATATTAAAAGATACCGCCTCCAGGTTGTTGGTGGAAACTGTTTCCCAAATTAGTGTTTATCCCCGGGCACGTCTTGAACGCTGTGTTTTTGAATATATCAATTTTCCAATTGCACTAAAGGGTTAATATAATCCTTTGTATATCTATGAAATGTTCATGATTTAATAATGCAAAAAATCGACAAGTTGAAAATAAATAAAATGCCTCATACCAAAATTAACGGCTCTTCATTATTGATGGTTGCCCAATATATTGAAGTAAACGATCAAACAAGTGTTGACGTGCCTACAACACAATCAACATCAAACTGTTTTTGAGAATTAGTGAATTAGATGTCTGGGGTTACATAAATATTCAATGTCTCAAACTAATCACGTTGCTTCATTGATATTTATTTGTTTTAAGATGGGTTAAGAACCTGAATATTGAAAGTATATATTTGGGGCTAGTTCTACGTTTTATCGATGAGAGAACATAACAAAATACGCAAGTACGCAAAGTAAAATGACACACATAGTTTTTTTCACGAGGTTTAGTTCTTCCTACATCTCCGAGACCTAGTCCAGAATTAAATCAACTAGAACAAAAAAATCAATTTCTATTTCAAACGTATCAAATACACTTATTTTGATCTACCGCTCTTTTCTATTACGGAAACGATATCAAACACCGCATGTTTGACTACCATTGGCGACACCGAATCACCAATGTCTTCTCCAACGATGGATACAATTTCCATAGAACTACCACCAACAAATCTTACAGATCCTGACATCTCGTCTGTCTGGTGGGACGATACCACACACACATGTGTGCATCTCTCGACAATACCTTAGACGTGCGTAATTTTTCGTGAAACCGCTTTTTGGTATTTATAACATCTGTTTAAAAGCCCATCTCGATAGGAAATGGTCAATTATTATTAATGGGTTTTTCACCTTGTGAAGGCCTATCAATTTAATGGAAAAAGAGATCGAGGCTGAAAAATCAAAGGGCATTGATGATTCATTAATGTGGTGAGCAAGCTGATCACCTTGCGACAACATACAAAAGTAATGAGAATCAAAACAAGTGAAGGGAATTAACGCAAACTTTTAGAATAAGTGACTAATGACAATGTTAATGTTCCGAGGCAGAGGTTTACATGAAGAGGACCAGATTTCTCATATGCAAAAACCCTAGCAGAAAATAGTAGTTCTAACTGTAAATTTGATATTCTATATTCATCGAATGAAGAATACTTTTCATCATTTATTTGTGTTTGCTTTTTCATATTGTCTATCATTCAATTTTTCGGAGGCTAACCAAAGAAAACTTAATTCCAATTTTTTTTATTTTTACTTGTACGTATGTTCAACTTCCATTTAGAACCGTATTTAATTTGCATCCACAACCAATCGATCCTAGCTAGTATTTATTAGTGTGATGAGTGATAACGGGATATTTTCGTGTTCAATTTCTCAAATGTACTCATGTCATTGTAGCATTTGAGATGTCAATCCATAAGGGGTTAAGATTGAAGCACTAAGAATGCAAAAAACTTCTTAATCTAGAGTAAACATTGTTTTTGGATTATTATGTTTATGAGAAAGAAAACAAATGCAAGAAGAAAAACAAAACACAAGACTAAAATGTTGGATCATGAACTAAGCTATCAATGAGATGGGTAACAATCAAACAATGAATCATTTGGAAGCATTAATCATCATTCTAGAACATGGAACTCAAGCAATAGACGAATCCACTTCCGTGGTATTAATCCCTACATCAATCATCAACCGTCATAAACTTTCGTTCGCGATCCAATGACCAATGAGCATTAATTGTAAGTTCATTTAGTTCACTAAACACCCTAGACATCAACTTCCATTGGCTAGGATATGCATATCTCACAAGGATCAACATAAGTGAATAATCTAACAAAGATCATCCAAAATATCATCATCTAATTATCAAGATAATTGACTAATGATACCTAAACATTCAATGCACATTTATTTTATGACAAGGAGCACTTTCAAGTAGATTAGCACACTCTTATGACACTAATCATTGTACGAATCACCTAAAGTCAGCATCCACCGATCACTTAGATAATCCATAATTTACCACAAGTTCATTTTAGTCAACAATTCATCCTAAAGTCAGCATCCACCGATCACTTAGAATGAAAAGCATGCTCAGAAATTTTCTAGACATTTCATCGAACACCTTCCAGGCGAGAAATGTCTAAGTTCTAGAAATGAGTTTTCAATTCAATCCTAGCATTAAGATCCTTCCTAACATGAGAACAAATGTTTATCTAGTCCTAAGCATCAACAATCAACCATCAAACCATCCAAATCAAGCAAAATCCAAAATCCAACAAAAAGTCAACTCATGAAGAATATGAGGAACACAAGAGAAAAAGACATATAAATGAAGAACAAGAATAAATTAAACATAATATAAAGATAGAGTGAAGAAATCTTCTCTAAATTGGCATTTGTATGAAGAAAAATCCAAATCCCTCAAAAGAGAGAGTTTGGGTCGAGCCCCCAATGTTACAAGAAGAAAACTTTGGTTTTATTACAACATAAGAGGGGTATTTATATAAAACTGAAAAACAAAAGTCACATCGGTATGCTGCATCGGTATACTACACAACGATGTGCGATGTTTTGGGCGACGGGAAAGGTTGCATCGGTATGCCTCACCCCGATGCACTACCCCGAGGATTCTCCTGTGATTTTCTGGGAGTCCACGTCGGTTTGCCTCTCCCCGATGCACCATCCCGAAATGACTTCTGTCTGCGCACCAGACGGACGTATGCTCACTAAATTTGAAGTTTCTTTTGAACCGATACTTCGAATGACTTAAAACCACCTCCACACCAAAGGTAACTCAATTATCTACGACTTTAATGAAGATCACGAAGCTAAATCCACATGGAAACCCTTCATATGAGTCGATCTTTAAAACACTTTGGATGACCTCTACATTTTCCTTGATTTTTGGGCTTAGCACTTGCTCCAAATTGGTCCCTTTTGCCCCATGATCTTCCTCCAAGCTCCTCAATACCTCCATAAGCTCCAAATGTACCTAAAAAGACTACAAATGCAATGCAAATGCAAAGAAACACACCTATGACTCTAAAAAGACTCAAATGCATGAAAATATCTCAAAACTATACAAAGTGAGATTAAAAACCTATGAAAATAAAGCCCTAAAAACATGTAAAATATGGTGTTATCAACTCCCCCGTACTTGCCTTTTGCCTGCCCTCAAACAAACAAGAAAAGATAAATCGAAAGAGAGGTTTGAAAGTGGGAACTCAAAACCAAAAGATCTTAGTAAGCATTCGATGTGATCACCTTGAATAATACTAGCATGTTGCAAAAACAAACACTTAATCCGCTATAACTCATTCAAAGCTTATCGCAACTCCTAATCTTTTCTCTTAACAACAATGTCTCATGCCTACAAGTTCTCTTTGCAACCAACCCTCACATTCATTTGATCTTTCTTAAGGTGCGGTCTCACAAATGGGCAAGTGATCAAGTTCAATCGGTTTGGAAGAAAAAGGCTTTTGGCACTAGTAAATGAGAGTGCAAGGAGGTTCATTCGCTTTTTGGGTGACTTACTCTCAAGAAAACGGAATGCTATATGTTATGCAAAAACAAGGAAGACTAGAAACAATTAATGCATACAAAGTTAAGCTCACATTGTTCTACCCTCCTAGCAAAGCATTATACACTACAAGAAAACTGCGATTTGGCGACTGCAGAAAGAGTCGCCCAATAGTCGCTAAAATTTTTAATACGACTAACTAGCGACTAAAACCTGTAGTCGTTAATCTTTAGTCGCTAAAGTATGTAGACGTTCAATTGTCATAACGTAGTCGCCAATTTGGCGACTAATCGGCGACTGTAATTGCGACTACTGAACGACTACGACGCAGTCGGATAGTTTTAGTCACTAAATAGTCGTTAAATTTAGTGACTATTCACCGACTATTTCATGACTAATTAAACGACTATTTGACGACTATTAGGGATATCAAGCTTTGCGGATGTAAATATGTTGCGACTACTCAGCGACTATTTGATGACTATTTGGCGACTGTTTAGTGACTATTTTTGTTGACAAAACAAGAATATGGTATGACTAAATCATGTTTGTTTTGTTTCTCAAATGGTTTCAAAATAACCTGTTACAAAGTTAAAGATAGAAAAGTAAAGACATTTTACTGAAAATAACATTTCATTACAAATATTCAACAGGTTGATGAGTTCACAAACGCCAAAACATAAACAACAACAACGAGTTCATGAGTTCACAAAAAAAAACAGGGATTAGTGACCTAAGATCTGGTACTTGGATCTGGTAGAGTGGCTGATGGAGTTGAATGAGATGCCACAAAGTCTAGAAACCGCGGATCAGTTTGTCTCAGGTACTTTTCCACCAAGGAGAAGTGCTCGAGCTTGTCCTTTTGCTCAGCCGCAGATCTGGAGTGCTCTGCTTCACGGGCAGCAATCTTAACATCACGTCGTTCATTATAAGCAGCCTGCTCTTCAATTTTCCGTTCAGCTTCCTTCAGTTGCTCTTGCAGTGCAACAAAAGATGAAGAGTCTCCGAGTTGCTTGCGCTTGCCATTGAGAAGAGTCTCCTTCAGGCTTCCAACTCCATAAGGAGTTCCTCGTGAATCTATCTCAGTGGCCTGCGAAAAGTAAGACAAAAACATGAAAAAATCATGAAAAAATCCAAGACTATATAAAAATGTGGACTCTAAAAAAATGTTACTTTACCAGAAGAAAGATTGACGTATATTCATCTGTTGTTAGCTCTCGAGGTCGTGACGCACCGTCGGAAACTTCTGAAGTCTCTGTCCTGAGTTCAGACAACCTCTCTTGCACCTTCTTCTCATATGTTTTAACAATTTTCTCCGCCTTCCTATCGACATACATACCATCTGCCTTTGTATGTGTCCTTTTGAAAACCTCACCAAGACTAACCGGTCTTCCCAATTCCTCTTCCTCCAATGTTACAAAAAAAAACAAGGATTATGACAGAATACAAGCAACAACAGAATATGACAAAACACAAGCATTATGACAAAAAAAAGGATTATGAAAAGTTACTAACCATGTCGTATTGGATTTGTTGATACGACTTTGGCCCTGATAAGTGGATGTGAGACCGAGACCGTTACAGTCAGACATACGAGCATTGGAATAGGTGAGACTCCTTACCTTTGCATCATCACTGTCCCAGTAGTCGGTCACCGTTTTCCAGAGAGTGTCGCAGATCCAATTAGGTCGCTCTCGACTAGTCCTCACACTACTAACCATATCTTTCATCCGGCGTTGACAGATCTCATCGAAATACCCTTTAAGTGTCCATGTTATCAAGGGATCCCAGGTGTGGGTTTTCTACAATACAAAGACAACAGAATGATGTTAGTGAAAACATCACAAGCAAACCTATATGTGAATGCTAAAGAACAGAAAACTGTACCGCGAACTCGAGAAAGTATCTTTCTTGTCTCTCCAGAGGCACACATGTCCAGCTATAGTAGGGACCGTCAAATTTGTTTGTAAACACTTTAGTAATTGACCTAACCAATTTAGTGATATGCTCAAATTAATACCCTAAAAGTACTAAAGCAGTTGCTGTAGTATAAGTAGGGGTCGAACACAAGAACTCCAGATATCGCACAATAGATTATGTAGATCAGAATTAAGCTAAACCAAAAAGATGTAATTAAAAGCAATACGTAAATTAAAAGGGTGGTAAATCAATTGGGAGAAAGATAGGCTTAGGGTATTTCTCAGGAATTCAATGAATGTAGATAAACTAACTAGCAGGGTTCAGATTTAGCGCGGTTCTTGAACTCAAATCACTAAAGTATAGCTAACCAACTCTCGTTGCGAAAACTATCTAAGTCTAAATCCTAGAATTTCAAATCTCTTTGCGAATCCTAAAGTCTAAACCAGCTTTTATTTCAAGTTTGATTTGTTCACAAAACAACTAAACCAAATCTCTTTGCGAATAGTTATTTTGCTCACCCTAAGTTCTGTCAGGTAATTAATCGCATTCTCGTGCCTAATCAATTATCCTAAGATCTAAGTTCGAGATTCGTCAACCTAGAATTAGCTATGGGAACAACCTATGGTGAAGAACTAATTCAGATGGTGAATCCTAATTAACTAATTAACCTAACATTCAGAGAAAACCCTTATGAGAACCCTGAACCTAACAGTGGATCTACTCAGACATGGAGAATGAAAACAACATGATTGAATAGATCATCAAAGAAATCAATAAGAAACAGGAGTTCAGAGTTGTCTCTGCAAAAACCAGAGTAGAATAAAACTTAATTAGAACAAAAGTAAAAATAAAGCTTAGCTCACAAAAGTGGCTGAAAAACCTAATTATAATGCTAAAACACGTTTTGGGGCTTCTTGTAATTATTAAAGACTTCTGGACCAAGGTGCAAACTCTCCAGACTTGTAAAAAGTCGTGTTTCCTGTTTTCCTGCAGTGAGTATCGACCCACACTAAGGTAGTATCGACCGACACTAGTCACTGCTCGCCAGACTGGACTGTCTTCACCAAAACTGGCATAACTTTTGATTGCACTGTTGGAATTATCTCAAACCACTTCCAAATGAAAGCTAATCCATTGATATGTCTTGTATCCAAATTTGAGCTCAATCCATCGGTGGGAAATTCTTCAACTCTTCATTTAAAGTCGTGACTTGTGTCTTGCTGCAGTGAGTATCGACCGATACTAGGGTAGTGTCGATCGATACTAAGGCTTCAAATCGGGTACTCAGCTACACGAATTTCTGTTTTGCTCCAAAATGCTCCAGAAAGCTCCAATATCTCCAATTATGCTCCAAACGTGCTAAAACCTGTAAAAGACTCTAAAACACTACAAAATAGTAGAAAGACTCTATAAAATGGACTTATATCATGCCCTAAAAGGGGTAAAAACCATGATATATCACGCCCCCAGACTTAGCCTTTTGCTTGCCCTCAAGCAAATAGAAGACTAAACCAGAGAAAAAGGTTTGAAAACACGGAGACTCACCTGTTCCTGAAACATTGCAATGACCCTTTTCCCAAGCACCCAAATGTCACCTAACCAGTTCCAAGACTAACCACCATGTACTTCTCCTTAGGCATTCGCAGCTTCCCCAGACTACACACATTATTTCGCAGCTTCATTCAATTAAACCCATCATCGCCAGTTTCATCGCTGTGATTAATACCAAGAACTTTCTAGACTCTTTCCCATACAATATCATGACAAGGAACCACCCAATTTCACACTTTTTGTATCACTTTCTCTCCCCCAGACTTATTTCTTATTTTGTTCTCTCTTTTTTTTTTTTTTTTTTNTTTTTTTTTTTTTTTTTTGTTTTAGATTCGCATATACACATCAAGGTATGAGACACGAGTATTGATGGTGTTTGCCACCAAATCCCCGGTTCTTCCCTCTCAATGTATCAAAGGGTGTAGTCGAATAATGGCATCATAGGAAAATCCTAGCCTCGCTTCCAATCCTCTGTGTGATCATTCCTCACCAAGTAGAATAATAGGATCGCTGGAAACATTCCTAACCCTCTACTTAGGAGAAAATCATCTCATCTTTTCATGCACTTATTTATTAATTAACAGAAGGGGAGAGAGATACTATTACTTTTAAACACATGGGTTCCTTTGTCAGATATGAATGAGGAATCAAGCTCTATGAATACTAACCACATCGATGAAGTGCAAAAATTTAGCTCAGGCTTTAAAAGAACTCTGCTGGAAACATGTGTGTCTTCTAGTTAACTGGTCAGCCTTTGGATTTTTCATTAGTCGATATGTAGCTGATTCTGTAACAGTGGTCACTTAGAAGCAAAGTCAGAACAATAGATTCAAGAACAAGATCATAATCTCCAACAAAATTTTGACTCAATAAAACAAATTTGACACAAAAATGACTGACTCTAAGAAAAACAAACACGTTGTCAGCAACTACCTCCCCCAGACTTAAACAACACTGTCCCCAGTGTTATCTAGTCTAGAGTTGGTAAAATAAATCAGAAGAGTTGAGTGAATTGATGAAAATCGAAGGAGTTACCCGAGATGGTGATGAGTGTCGACCGATACAGCACTGGTATCGATCGATACTCGTAGCAAGTTTCTGCTCCTTTGTCGCGTGGATGGTGTCGATCGATACCGGGTTGGTGTCGATCGATGCTGCTCTTCTGAATCTGCTTCTTCACGTGAAATACAAAACCAAAAACCAAAAATCAAAAACAAAAATAATAGAAAAACGTATGTATAACTTACCAGTGGGTTGCCTCCCACCAAGCGCTTGTTTTTAGTCATTAGCTTGACTTTGGCTCAGGTGATCAGTCGGAGCGAGGTTGAGAACTCACTCCCATGCAAGTTCCACAGCTAGATACTTGCAGATTCAGAGTTCTACTCAGCATGCTCTCTATAACCTATGTTCCTTTCTCTTTCAGCTCCGGAGTAAGAATGACTCTAGCCTTGGAGAATGGTTTTGAGGTTCCATTGCACTTCACCTTATACTCAATCAAATCTCCATCACACCTCTGAGGGATTAAAGTCACGTGGGCAGCACTGCGCGTGAGGTATCGACCGATACTAACAGGGTATCGATCGATACTAGGGCTTCTTGGTCGAGGCAAGTTCTGTGTCCCCTCGGTTTTTGCCTTAGCCTTTTTGATGTCTTTCGTGGTGATGACAGAAGGACTATCTAGAAGGTCTATGGCAGTTGGTACGTCATGAGGCTCTTCCAAAAGATCAACCATCAACGTCTCTCCTGTAGCAACGGTGATGCAAGAGATATGTTTGGGAGCTCTTCCAGAAGGGATGGCTTTATAGGAGACCTCTTTGTCAATGTATGAGAAGGAGACTCTCTTACTGGGCATGTCTATAACTGCACCAACTTTAGCCATGAACGGTCTTCCAAGAATCAAAGGTACTCTTGAATTTTCGCTCATCTCCATAACCTGAAAATCAGTATGAACCAGACAATCTCCTACTTTAACAGGCAAATCAGAGATGGTACCATATGGAGTTGATGTTAAAGAATTCGCGAATGTCAGAGTCATCTCAGCAGATCTAATACCAATTCTCAACCTCTCTGCAATTGTCCTGGACATGACATTGACGCTAGACCCTGAATCAACGAGAGACTATTTGAATTCAACTCCAGAGATGGAGCATGGAACTGAAAATTTTCCGGGGTCTTCTCTCTTAGTCAACTGCTTCAGTGGAGGTGGTGTACTTCTGGCCTTGATGAAGAGTGCCTTGATCTCTTCCTCAGTTTCTCTGCAGTTTTGGAAGTAACACTCCAAAGGACGGTTTTCAAAAGCTTTTTCAAAAGATATAGTGCGGGGAATCCTCCTGACCATCTTTTCAAAAGCTAGCAACTTCTCCGCAGTTATGGGTTTCATGAGATGCGTAGGTAGTATAGGATATGGCACTTTAGGCTTGTAAACCCTCTCTGGCGTCAACTCAGGTGTCGTCTCAGTTTCTGGCTCAGTCTGCGAGGAGTGTCGACCGACACCCGATGAGTGTCGATCGATACTGGGCTTCTGGATCTCGGTCTCCGTATCGGTCGACGCAGGGGGGGGTGTCGATCGATACTCGTGGATTTGAAACGACTCGGGCATGTGTCTGGACTGGTGTCGATCGACACTAGCTGGTGTCGGTCGATACTCTGGGAATTTATGAACCCTCAACGTCAAGATCGACGAAATTTCCTGCAGTTAGGCCAATTTTCTCTCCTGGATCGACCTCTTCATCACTTCTTAAGGTGATTGCATTGACGTGTTCATTCTGTGCATGAACCATCTTTCCCTTGACAGCTGCCGCAGTCTGAGCGACCTGAGTTTCCAGCATTCTCTGATGAATGCTAAGAGCTTCGATTTTCCCATTCAGATCTGTGTACAGAGCATTCATTTTCCCATTAAAGCTCACTGTCATCTTATCCTGTCCCTGAAGAATCTGTTCAAGCATAGACTCAACCTTGCTCTCTGGAGAGTTGGGTGGGTGAGGTGGGTATTGATATCTTTGACTTTGAAATCCAGCACCACTAATGTAGTTAACACCTTTCACTTCATCCTTATCAGCAAAATAAACAGCTTTCTTCGTCTTACCTATCAGGAGATTGTGCACTGAATCCAGCTTAGCTTGAACCTCAGCGATCTGCGATCCATCCAAATTCCCAGCCTGCTTCTTCCGCTCAAAGTCTGCATTCTTGGTGCTATTGCTAGACGCCAAGTTCTCAATCAGCACATAAGCATCGTCAGGATATCTGGTGTTGAAATTTCCATTACTCGCAGCATCCAAAGCCATCTGATACCTCCAATCAATCCCTCTGAAGAAGATACCCAGCAACTGAACCTTAGTGAAACCATGATGTGGACAATCTCTCTGATATGACCTGAATCTGATCCAAGTATCCTTAAACGCTTCAGTCGTTCCCTGAGAAAACTGAGAAATCTTGTTCCTGAGCTCTTCGGATCTCGCATCATCATAGAAATTATTCAGGAACGCATTCTTCGTCTCATCCCACGTAGTCAATGACCCACCTGGTAATTGCTTGAGCCAATAAGAAGCATCCCCACCAAGAGAGTATGGGAAAAGCTTACAGAACAGGTAGTCGTAGGACACTCCATTATACTTGATGCTAGTGACCAAGTCCTTGAACCTCTCAATGTGATCCATGGGATGCTCATGAGGAAAACCATGAAAAGGGTGTTGACCCACAAGTGTGTAGTATGCTTGATTCAGCTCAAAGTCATTCCTTTGAAAAGTGGGAATACGAATCGCAGACCGATTGGCATAAAACTGATCGGGTCTGTTGTACTCTCCAAGCGTCTTGGCACGATTAACCCTAGCATTCCCATTATTCACCTCGTTATTGCGCACAGCTCATGCAGCAATCTCATCGACAGCTATGAGAGGGATTATGATGTTTCCCTCTCCATCAAGTCGCTGTCCCCTCTCATTGTACAATTGACCCTCTTGGTCTCTCAAAGCTCCAACTTCATCACAAATCAAAACCAATGGATTGTTCATCTCTGCTGGCGTCTTTGCTTTCCTGTTTGTGCGTTCCAAAAGTGCTAGTTCCTCGTTGGACAGATCAACTAGTTGAGTGTTCTTGTTTCTCCTAGTTTCTCGATTAGGCATGCAACCTGAAACACAAAAGATCAAGAACGTAAGTAACAAAAAAATAAAAAAAATTCGACGAGTATCGACCGACACTGGGTAGTGTCGATCGATACCGACGAGCTTAGTCGAAATTCTTAGCTAAAATCTAATGGCGAAATTGAGTCCCCGGCAACGGCGCCAAATTTGATATGCTCAAATTAATACCCTAAAAGTACTAAAGCAGTTGCTGTAGTATAAGTAGGGGTCGAACACAAGAACTCCAGATATCGCACAATAGATTATGTAGATCAGAATTAAGCTAAACCAAAAAGATGTAATTAAAAGCAATACGTAAATTAAAAGGGTTGTAAATCAATTGGGAGAAAGATAGGCTCAGGTTATTTCTCAAGAATTCATTGAATGTAGATAAACTAACTAGCAGGATTCAGATTTAGTGCGGTTCTTGAACTCAAATCACTAAAGTATAGCTAACCAACTCTCGTTGCGAAAACTATCTAAGTCTAAATCCTAGAATTCCAAAACTCTTTGCAAATCCTAAAGTCTAAACCAGCTTTTATTTCAAGTTTGATTTGTTCACAAAACAACTAAACCAAATCTCTTTGCGAATAGTTATTTTACTCACCCTAGGTTCTGTCAGGTAATTAATCGCACTCTCGTGCCTAATCAATTATCCTAAGATCTAAGTTCTAGATTCGTCAACCTAGAATTAGCTATGGGAACAACCTATGGTGAAGAACTAATTCAGATGGTGAATCCTAATTAACTAATTAACCTAACATTCAGAGAAAACCCTTATGAGAACCCTGAACCTAACAGTGGATCTACTCAGACATGGAGAATGAAAACAACATGATTGAATAGATCATCAAAGAAATCAATAAGAAACAGGAGTTCAGAGTTGTCTCTCCAAAAACCAGAGTAGAATAAAACTTAATTAGAACAAAAGTAAAAATAAAGCTTAGCTCACAAAAGTGGCTGAAAAACCTAATTATAATGCTAAAACACGTTTTGGGGCTTCTTGTAATTATTAAAGACTTCTGGACCAAGGTGCAAACTCTCCAGACTTGTAAAAAGTCGCGTTTCCTGTTTTCCTGCAGTGAGTATCGACGGACAGTAAGGTAGTATCGACCGACACTAGTCACTGCTCGCCAGACTGGACTGTCTTCACGAAAACTGGCATAACTTTTGATCGCACCGTTGGAATTATCTCAAACCACTTCCAAATGAAAGCTAATCCATTGATATGTCTTGTATCCAAATTTGAGCTCAATCCATCGGTGGGAACTTCTTCAACTCTTCATTTAAAGTCGCGACTTGTGTCTTGTTGCAGTGAGTATCGACCGATACTAGGGTAGTGTCGATCGATACTAAGGCTTCAAATCGGGTACTCAGCTACACGAATTTCTGTTTTGCTCCAAAATGCTCCAGAAAGCTCAAATATCTCCAATTATGCTCCAAACGTGCTAAAACCTGTAAAAGACTCTAAAACACTACAAAATAGTAGAAAGACTCTATAAAATGGACTTATATCATGGCCTAAAAGGGGTAAAAACCATGATATATCATTTAGATCCCTTGTCGCGAGTAAACCTGGAAACTCAGAAACTCATAAAGTCAGACACACAGACATAGTACATTACAGTTTAAGACGAGACAAAGCAAACGTTTAATCAATACTATACATTACAGTTTTGGCAAGACAAGTAAAGAAAGAAAACAAAGCAGAAAGTTTCTGAGTTATTCGTGACAACTCCAAGTCAATACAACCAAGTCACTACAACTCCAAGTCATAAACAGTTAAAGTATATATCAGTTTCAGTTTCAATCCAAATCCTAGACAACAATCACAAAAATCTCAAAAATACTAGACAACAATCACAAAAATCTCAAAGGTCAAACCAACCAAATATGTTTCCCATGACATATACTTTCTGTTTTCTCGAGATAAAGATTGAATCTCATTCAATGTTCCGATTCAGAGCAGAACCAATCATACACAATCCGTTTCGAAATTAAAAATGAGACTTCTAACCACCAAGTCAATACAACTCCAACAAACCAGAAAGTTTCAGATTGCTAAGCTAAGCACCAAATTAATTATCATGAAATGTAGCTGCATCATGTAGCTTTTCATTTGAAGGATACAAATACAATAGTTAACTATTATACACCCACGTAGACAAGAACACTAACCAAAAAAAACATGTGAATTCAGTTGTGGAATTCTCAATGTGGAATTAACAATTAACAACTCAGTTGTCACAATTAACAAATTCACAAATTCATATCAAATTCCTTGACAAACTTCATACGGAGACAAAATCCGATGGCAAAAATTAGAGATAATGAACATACCAAGTTGAGTTCGGCTTCGGTGTGGGAGAGAGGACGGTGGTGAATCTATCCCGGCCTGGCACCATAAGCAAAGCATTGAGAGCCCGCAATGTGTCCTCCTGGAGATCCGGCAAAGCTGGTGAAGATTCGTCATGGAAGCTGTGTCCTCCTGAAGATGGATGACTGTGACAGTTCCGAAGTGGTGACGCAGGAGTGTCCTCCAGTGGAGCCGAAGCCGCAGGTAATTCTTCTCTGCGGTGTTGAGGCATCGAGTCCTGGAATAGTTGTTGTGGCAGTGGAAAGCTCCGGAAATTGGGTGCTGATGTTGACGGTTAAGCGTTCACGGGGACTTGAGGTGTTGACGACTGATTCGGAAGTTGGGCCGGCGGCGTGAAGTTGTACTGCGGCGGTAGAGGGTTCGGTGTTCGCGACGAAGTATTGGACACTCCGGCTCTCTGAGAAACGTTGGGAACGAGTTTTCTCTTCCGTCCTCCTTTGCTCTTCTCTGCCGGCATCGTGTGGGGATTCGAAGAAGAGATTCGCGATGGGGAGTCGAAGAAGAGCTTGAAAGGCGATCGAAGAAGATGAAGAAGAAGATCGAAGAAGAAGATCGAAGAAGAAGATCGAAGAAGAAGATCGAAGAAGAAGCAGATCGAAGAAGAAGCAGATCGAAGAAGATGAATCGCACACGAAGATGAGAGCAAAAGGGGACTTAGGGTTTTCGACTTAATCGCACACGAAGAAGACTAAAATGGTTTAAGTGTTTTTTTTTATCGCATACAAAGAAGACTTAATAATTGTTTTGTGTGGTAATAACCAATGAATGACTCTAGCCTATTGGTAATACTCCCACTGATTTGTTCAATCAGCCCACGGATCGAATCCAGGCGAAGACGGATTTTTTTAATAATCTTTTCTGCTGACTTAATAATATGTTTGTGTGATAAATACCAATTAATGACTCTGGCCTACTGGTAATTCTCTCACTTGATTCAATCCCCNAAATCCTTGTGAGGACAAGTTTTTTTTTTTTTTTTTTACTCAAAATGACGAATAATGTAAAAGACAAATTACACCGAAATTGTGACATAAGTAACATAGTTAATTAGTAGGGTTCTTCGTCATCTGATTCTTCATCAGAAGACGACAAATTACACCGAAATTCATCTTCTGGTTCTGCATCTCCGACATCATAATCGAGGTTTATTAGGTCTCCTTGTACGAAATTGTCGAGTACTAAATCTTCAATTGTTGTTATCAATATAGCATCATCATTTTCTGTTTGCAAAAGAGTCGGTTCTTTTTTTTTCATATTCCCCTGAAATGTTTCCCCTCGGATTCACTTTTAGAACATTGAGCCACAACTGCTTCGGTTTCTTTGTATATGGGTAAGGAATATAACAAACTTGATCCGCTTGCGAGGCTGCTTGCAATATAAAAACCTATATATAAGTTATACATATGTATATCAACATTAATAAAATGCTATATATAAATATATACATAAGTACGTACCTAGAATAAATGGTTCATATTTATTGTATTTTCTTGATGAAAGAACGTCTACAACGCCACCATTGCTCCTCCGAGTGCCTCTACCGATAACAGGGTCATACCAATTACACTTAAAAAGTGTGATTCTCAAATTGACCATCCCCTCGTACTCGAGTTCTATGATATCGGTTAAGGTCCCGTAGAAATCAGCTGCATCAGATGCATCAGTGTAATTTTCACCTTTAACACAAACCCCGTAGTTACATGTCTTTCGTCCAGCGCCGTGATTTTGCGTATGAAACAAATAGCCTCTTGTAAAATACATTGGCCAGGTTTTGGCCTTATTCAAAGGTCCATGCACTATCTCTTGAACCCAAGTAGGAAATGGATTTGGGCGTTCCAGTAAGTAACATGCATATATATATAAAATAGGCTAAAGTATATATATAAGTATAAATATATGCCTAGTTATGAATATTTTTGAGACATACATATTCTTTCACCCATAAATGATATTCGTCAGCTCTTTTCGCGGCGAGTTCTTTTTCGGAAAGTCCTCGATATTTTGCAGAAATAAATTCCTCGAACATACTACACAAGACCAACACTAATATGAGAAATTAAACAAAGATTATATATATTAAAACACAAACTGGGAGCGATGCCAACTTATATACCTCTCAATTGGCTGAAAATAGTCACAATTTCGTAAAACATATGCATGTGCGCATTGATAGTCTCTCTCTGAGAGCCATATTTCATGCATTTCTCCACTTGGACGGCCTACTTGAGTAAATATAGAAGGTACTCCAGAGACATGATATACGGGGACTTGTTAACCTGACATTAAAATACATAGCATGTGTATACAAATTAAATGGAAATGTGGACATGATGTGATTGATTTTAGCATTTGCCTTTATTTTGTTTGTATATTCGCGGCAAAGTATTGCTCTGAGAAATAAGCAATCTCGTCATTAATATATGATTCAACAATCGATCCTGCCGCATATCTTTTGTTCTTTGCTTTTCCTTTCAACTTTTTGAAAATCCTTTCAACTTTTTGAAAAACCTTTCAAAACGATACATCCGCCTATACTGGACAGGGTCTCCTAATTCAACT
This sequence comes from Eutrema heterophyllum, assembly GCA_002933915.1. Classification (NCBI taxonomy): domain Eukaryota; kingdom Viridiplantae; phylum Streptophyta; class Magnoliopsida; order Brassicales; family Brassicaceae; genus Eutrema; species Eutrema heterophyllum. The sequence goes on along the minus strand of PKMM01028239.1, from coordinate 190,646 downwards.
TCATAGGGGAGATGTATAGGCAGATGCTCCATCACATCGAAAAATGAAGGTGGAAAGATCTTTTCTAAATTGCATAGGATTAAAATTATGTTATGTTTTAGGATTTGAACGCGACTTTTATGCAAAGTTCTCGAACATAAGTCCCGGAAAAAAGCTCCAACCCCTACAATATACGTGAAAATTGCATGAGGTTACTATATAAATTACTATAATCATATTTAAAGAAATAGTCGTAATTAATACCTGATAACGCAAGGTGGACATTCCGGTTTAGGAGTTCTGCAAAGATAAATGGAAGTAACCGCTCCATAAAAACATGGCAGTCATGACTCTTCATGCCTGAAAACTTTTGGTTGTCCATATCAGCATAAGTAGCTAAGTCTGACGAATAACCATCTGGGAACTTAACCGCATGTTTCACACATTCCAGTAAACTTTTTCTGGCTTCGTCTGTCAATATGAAGGATGGGAAAGGACCTTTACCCTCACTATCAATATGTAAGTGTGGCCGAAAACAAAATCGTTCTATATCCAATCTTGACATGATGTTGTCTTTCGATTTACCCTTCATACTCATAAGAGTATTCATGATGTTGTCAAAAAAATTCTTCTCTATATGCATCACATCAAGACAATGACGGAGATTGAGGTCCCTCCAGTATGGCAGCTCCTAGAATATGCTTTCCTTGTGCCAGTTATGTTGCTTCCCATAGCCCGGCTTCTTCTTTTCGTGACCGTTTCCACCAACATCCTTTGTTTTCGATGGATTTACACCAGCCAACCGCTCGAAGTAAACTTGCTCACCGGTCAAAGACGGAGGTGGATACTCTCTCGAAGCGTCTTTTCCCTCTAGGAAGTCTTTTTTATTCCTCCTCAGTGGATGACGATGAGGAAGAAATCTTCGGTGACAATCAAACCAACACGTCTTCCTTCCATTAGGTAGATAAAAAGACTTTGTATCTTCCATGCAAACTGGACAAAACAATTTACCATGGGTTGTCCATCCGGATAACATGCTATACGCCGGAAAGTCACTTATCGTCCACATCAGCACTGCTTTTAGATTAAAATTTTGATTCAAGGACACATCGTATGCTTCGACGCCATTAGACCACAACTCTTTTAACTCCTCAATAAGAGGTTGGAGGAAGATATCGAGACTAGCTCGCGGATGATTTGGCCCAGAATTCAGAATTGTAAGAAATAAATACTCTGTATTCATGCACATACCCGGGGGTAAATTATATGGCGTCAAGATCACAGGCCACAACGAATGATTACGAGACATGCCAAATGGATTGAACCCATCCGTACATAATCCAAGATAAACGTTACGGGGTTCATTGGCAAACTGGGGATTTTGATCTTGAAAATATCTCCACTCCGCCGCATCAGAAGGATGACCCATTTCTCCCTCCTTTGCTTGGTGCTCGGCATGCCATCTCATTGCTGCTGCAGTCTTCTCGCTCTGATACATTCTCTTTAATCTGTCAGCAATAGGTAGATACCACATACGACTGTATGGTACGTTGGTTCTACGACGGCCGTTCTTAGGCTTCCATCTTGGTACACCACAAAACAGACATTTATCTTCCTTCTCGTCTTCTTTCCAGAAGATCATACAATTGTTAATACAAACATCAATTGTATGATATGGGAGACCTAAATTGCGCATCAATTTTTCTGTCTCGTAATGTGAACCGGTTGACTTGTTTCCTTCTGGTAAATAGTCTGTCAAGATTCCGCAAACCGAATCCACTAACTTTTCACTCATATTATATTCTGTCTTATTTTGCATGACTCGAGCAGCTAAGGATAACTGTGAGTGACCTTCATGACAACCATCGTATAGTGGATTAGTTGCACCTTCTAACAAGTCGTAGAATTTCTTTGAATGGTTACGTACCGGTTCTTCTACATTCTGATAACTAGTATCACCTTGATGATAGTTATAATCAAAACTCACGTTATGACGAAATGCATCATTCACCATATCCACATATCTATCTTCTACTACATTACCCACTTCTTCACTCCCACCTATATACGCCGTATCAACATAACTCGATCCTAAATCCACCATATTAATTTCTTCCCCATGCTTATACCAAACATAATAATCTGGCATAAATCCTCTGCTATAAAGATGATTCCAAATTCTTGTCCCCGGGATAAATTTCTCGTTCTTGCAAACACTATAAGGGCAGAAAAACTTACCGCCATTACTCTGTGTTAGAGGCTGACTATTTGCAAATGTCATGAATTGCTCCACCCCCGTTGTGAACTCTGCCGAGAAATTTCCCGTCTCTTCATCGAACCTCTTATACATCCACTCCCGGCAATTACTATAATTGTAATTTCCCGACATTATTTAACTAATAAAAACTGAATTTTTTTGTTATTAGTTTTTTTTTTTTGTTTTTTTTTGTTTTTGAGATCGAATGAGGAGAAGAAATGAGGTGAATTTTGCTTATATAGACATTTCTGGCGATTACATAGCGACTACATGGCATCTGAAAGGCGACTACATTATGTAGTCGCATAAAACCGGTACACCAACCCCAAAACGAATTACACGTGTTTACCACCGGTATTTAACGACTGTTTACCGACTACAGTGCGACTATTGAGCGACCCGCCGAAATAGTCGCCCAATAGTTGTTAATTAGCGACTATTGGGCGAGTATTATATCCCGTCTGAAATGTTGTCGTAAATTAGTCGTAAAATAGTGACTATTATAGGGACTACATAATGTAGTCGCATAAAACCGGTACACCAACCCCAAAACGAATTACACGTGTTTACCACCGGTATTTAACGACTGTTTACCGACTACAGTGCGACTATTGGACGACTATTATATCCCATCTGAAATGTTGTCGTAAATTAGTCGTAAAATAGCGACTATTATAGCGACTATGTACTTTGGTCGTAAAACAGCGACTCAATTACGACTAAACTTTATTAGTCGCCAAATAGTCGGAACGTAGTCGCTAATTAGTCGCAACTTTAGCGACTAAATAATTAGTCGCCATTTGCAATCGCCAAAACGATGTTTTCTTGTAGTGATACCCGAATGGTGATTCCATTTCTTCTTATCTTACTTCATTGAAGCTCATTAAACCCCCAAAACCCTTTGGCTTAATTAAACTCCCTTTTTAACCCCATTTTCTTTTCCAAACTCCTAGAGACATTTTTATTCGACCCTTTTTTTTTCTTTTTACTCTCCCTAAACTTTTTATTCTTTCTCTTTTTCAAACATGGAGAGTGTTTTTCTTTTCCTTTCCTAGGGTCTTTCTTTAAAGCTATTTTCTAGAGTTTGCTTTTTCAACCAATGATTCTTAATTTGTCTACCATTTCTCATCTCACTCTTCATGAGCTCATGTTCCCCAAACCCAATACCATTCATTCATTTGATCCCCATCCCAATGCTAGCTCTTTTTCTTTGAACAACTTATACTAGCTAAAAATGAAAGCTAACCTCTTTGTCGTTCCCAATACTTACAAGATTTTACACACAATAACATTATCAAGAAAAAGGCCTCACTCAATCAAACAACGAGGGGTGGAAAGAAAACGGTTAAGGTAAAAGGTAGGGAACCATTATAAAGATGAGAATGGCCACTCGGGTTATTAGAGAGTGGTAAAAGTGGATAAGATAACCCGAGTGTTTTCTTTGAACCATGGTTATGTATCACAAGCCCATAAGCGAGAAGATTAAATTCATTTAAGTCCAATATCAAAGGGGTTGATTTCAAATTAAACAAGTAATTACAAGACAATGAGTTAAGAGTAGAGAGATCAAAGCAAAGAGCATACAAGTTTCAAAAATGTTGTTCAAGCAACATAATAATATTACTAAGGGTATCACATTGAGTTCTAAACTAAGCTTTAGTGGTTTCTATCATTGTACCCTATGCATATGTAATGTAATCCTATATGATCTAGAAATGAGTGATCAAGTCAAGTCTAGAATGTACATGGACTAATGCAAACTACATGATGATTTTGTTTTGTTTTGTTTTTTTATGCAATTGAAAATATACAATGCAAAGACTCAAGAAAATGAAAATAAGACAAAACAACACAATGTCAAAAACAAGAACCTCTCCCCCGGACTTAAATCACACCGTCTCGGTGTGAAATGAACCAAAGAGAGAGTAAAACAAAAACGAAATGGTATATACAAAGGGAAAAATTAGTGGTACCTTAGAGTGTAGTGTATCACGAGGAGGAAGCACTGTGCGTTGAAGCTCACAGACTTGGACCATTCCATCCGTCCCATTTATTCACCCTTATTGCTCCTACAAAAACATGAAAACAAAATTTATCAAAAAATAAAAAGCATAAAAACAAGAAGTAAAGGATAGGATTGCTTGTTTTGTGTCTCTAGCATTGACGAGGGATAGGATTGGGGGAGTCCCCAATGGCGCGTTTAACGTCACTAGCTTGACGGTTGTGTCCTCTTACTCCTTCTCTCCTTGCATGTCTCCTTTACTCCTAGTTGTACACCTAAGAGATCAAGATCACAAGAAAAGGGAAAAAATTAGCAACAAAAGAAAATAAAAAGCTCTAGTCTCAAGAAGAATCCAAATCCTAATGATCAATGCTAAACCCCAATGGCAACGGCGCCAAATTGATAATGGGATATTTTCGTGTTCAATTTGCCAAGTGTACTCATGTCATTGTCGCACTTGAGATGTCAATCCATAAGGGGTTAAGATTGAAGCACTAAGAATGCAAGAAACTTCTTAATCTAGAGCAAACATTGTTTCTGGGTTTTTATGTTTATGAGAAAGAAAAAAAATGCAAGAGAAAAACAAAACACAAGACTAAAATGTTGGATCATGAACGAAGCTATCAATGAGATGGGTAACAATCAAACAATGAATCATTTGGAAGCATTAATCATCATTCTAGAACATGGAACTCAAGCAATAGACTATCCACTTCTATGGTATTAATCCCTACATCAATCATCAACCGTCATAAATTTCCGTTCGCGATCCAATGATCAATGAGCATTAATTGTAAGTCCATTTAGTTCACTAAACACCCTAGACATCAACTTATGTTGGCTAGGATATGCATAGCTCACAAGGATCAACATAAGTGAAGAATCTAACAAAGATCATCCAAAATATCATCATCTAATTATCAAGACAATTGACTAATGATGCCTAAACATTCAATGCACATTTATTCTTATGACATGGAACACTTTCAAATAGATTAGCACACTCTCATGACACTAGTCATTGTATGAATCATCTAAAGTCAGCATCCACCGATCACTTAGATAATCCATAATTTACCACAAGTTCAATTTAGTCAACAATTCATCCTAAAGTCAGCATTCACCGATCACTTAGAATGAAAAGCATGCTCAGAAATTTTCTAAACATTTCATCTAACACCTTCCGGGCGAGAAATGTCTAAGTTCTAGAAATGAGTTTTCAATTCAATCCTAGCATTAAGATCCTTCCTAACATGAGAACAAATGTTTATCTAGTCCTAAGCATCAACAATCAACCATCAAACCATCCAAATCAAGCAAAATCCAAAACCAACAAAAAGTCAACTCATGAAAAACATGAAGAACACGAAAAACACAAGAGAAAAAGACATATAAATGAAGAACATGAATCAAATAAACATAATATAAAGATAGAATGAAGAAATCTTCTCTAGATTGGCATTTGTATGAAGAAAAATCTAAATCCCTCAAAAGAGAGAGTTTGGGTCGAGCCCCCAATGTTACAAGAAGAAAAATTTGGTTTTATTACAACATAAGAGGGGTATTTATATAAAACTGAAAAACAAAAGTCACATCGGTATGCTGCATCGGTATACTACACAGCGATGTGCGATGTTTTGGGCGACGGGAAAGGTTGCATCGGTATGCCTCACCCCGATGCACTACGCCGAGGATTCTCCTGTGATTTCTGGGAGTCCACGTCGGTTTGCCTCTCCCCGATGCACCATCCCGAAATGACTTCTGTCTCCACGCCAGACAGACGTATGCTCACTAAATTTGATGTATCTTTTGAACCGATACTCCGAATGACTTGAAACCACTTCCAAACGAAATTTAACTCAATTATCTACGACTTTAATGCAGATCTCCGAAGATAAATCCACATGGAAACTCTTCATATGAGTCGATCCTTAAAGCACTTTGGATGACCTCTACATTTTCCTTGATTTTTGGGCTTAGCACTTGCTCCAAATTGGTCCCTTTTGCCCCATGATCTTCCTCCAAGCTCTTCAATACCTCCATAAGCTCCAAATGTACATAAAAAGACTACAAATGCAAAGAAACACACCTATAACTCTAAAATGTATGACAAGGAGAAAGAAGACTCAAATGCATGAAAATATCTCAAAACTATACAAAATGAGATTAAAAATATATGAAAATAAAGCCCTAAAAACATGTAAAATATGGTGTTATCAATGAGCTTGATGTAATGCAAATTAAACTACATGAAGATGTGTCTCGTGTACAACAGTATAAGATAAGAGTGGTTCAACTAATGAACAAAAAAGTTATATCAAGGTCTATGCATGAGTGTGTTAAACGTTCAAAATTTTGGCCATTACGGCATCATCCTTAATTAAATAAATAAAAATATTGTATGAGCCAGGCCCGGCTCTGGCCCAGTGCAAGAGGTGCATTTGCACTGGTTCCAAAACCCAATTTTAAATTTTGGCCTACCTAACAATTCATTATTTTTTGGGTTCAAAACATATTTTTTGCTGAAAAAAATATTTATTTAATATTTTTTTTTTGTCTGATTTCGGTTTTTGTGTGCTCTGTGGATGCATTTTTAGCAAAAAAATATATTTTTTTTTTCGTCTAGAATCATTATTTGGGGACGAAAATGTTTTTTGCGGTTTTTTTGGCACATGACCCCTATTTCCACTGAGCCGGCCCTGGTATGAGCAATAACTATTATTGGCACATGACCCCTATTTCCACTGAGCCGACCCTGGTATGAGCAATAACTATTACATATATGATATTGTATAGTATGATAATTCAACCATGCAAGAGGAAAATATAGTAAAAGCTTCCTTCACTCAATAGCGTGCGAGAAGAGAACTAAGAAGGACCATGAAGGAGAGACAAATCTACTGCAGCAACTCAAAGGAAATTACACCGTTTCAAACTTTGACACAAGGGACTCCACATAAGCTGTTAGCGTGGAGAAGGGGTTACCTCGGCTGCCAATTGCATGCTCGGTTCAAAAGAACTCTTTGATTCCACCTCTGATGTGCCTCCTTTCCTTGAATTCTCAGATACGAGACATTCTTTCAATTCATTGACAACGTGAGACATGGTTTGGTTTTCCCATAGAAGAAGGATTCACGCATGCTACAGTGATATATCATGGTTTTTACTCGTTTTTAACCATGATATAAGTCTTATTTATAGAGTTTTTCTAGTATTTTTGAGTCTTTTCGAGTCTTTACAGGTTTAGGTACGTTTGGAGTTGAATTAGAGAAATTGGAACATTGTGGAGCCAAGCAAGGATCATGTAGCTGAAGGATTGAGTTGAAGTCCTGGTGTCGACCGACACCAGCCTGAAGAGTCGACACAGAAGCTTGGTATCGATCGATACCACTTATGGTGTCGGTCGATACCCATCACATGAAGAGAAGGATCGCGACTTTTTACAAGTCTGATGAAATTGCACCTTGGCCCAGAAGACTTTAATAATTACAAGAAGCCCCAGGACGTGTTTTAGGATTATAATTAGGTTTTTCAGCCACTTTTGTTGGCAACGCATTATTTTACTTTGGTTTTTTGTGAGAGAGCTTTCTGAGGGAGACAAGTCTGAGACTCTGTTCGACCGAGAGAAGATTTCGAACCCTTGTTTACTCTCATCTTATTTATTTATTTCAGAGATTTATTCAGTCATGTTTATTGTTCCAATCTCCATGTCTGAGCAGATCTCCTGTTAGGTTTAGGGTTCTCATAAGGGATTTCATTGAATGCTAGGTTAATTAGTTGGTTAGGATTCATAATCTGAATTAGTTCTTCACATTAGATTGTTCTTAAAACTAATTCTAGATTGATCACCTGGAACTTAGATCTTAGGTTAATCGATTGGGCACGACAGTGCAATTGATAATCTGATAGAATCTAGGGTGAGCAAAATAACTATCTGCAAAGAGATTTGTTTTAGTTGTTTTGTGAACAGATCAAACCTGGACTTAAAGCTAGTTTAGTCTTTAGGATTTGCAAAGAGATTTAGAATTCTAAGATTTCGACTTAGATAACTCTCGCAACGACAGTTGGTTAGTTATAGCTTAGTGATTTGAGTTCAAGAACCAGGCTTAACTTGAACCCTGACCAGTTAGTTTATCTGCATTCTCTGATTTCCTGAGAACTACCCTGAACCTATATTTCCTCCATCGAATTTACAACCATTTAATTTACGATTATTGCTTTCAATTACATTGATCACTTAGCTTAATTCGAACCTTTAAAATCTATTGTGTGATTCTTGAGTCTTTGTGGATTCGACCCCTAAATACTACAATCGACAAAGTTATTAATACTTTAGGGTATTACATTTGAGCTTATCAAAATTTGGCGCCGTTTCCGGGGACTCTAAATTCACCATTATATTTTAGCTTAAGAATTTCGACTAAGTTCGACGGTTTCGATCGATACCCAACTGGTGTCGGTCGATACTTATCGTATTCTTTTTTTTAATTTTTGTTACTTACGTGCTTTGACTTTTGTGTTTCAGGTGTATGCCTAATCGCGAAACCAGAAGAAACAAGAGCACTCAGCTAGTTAATCTTTCCAACGAGGAACTAACACTTTTGGAACGCACAAACATGAAAGCAAAGAGGCCAGCAGAGATGAACAATCCAGTGGTTTTGGTTCGTGATGATGCTAGAGCTTTCAGAGACCGAGAGGGTCATTTGTGCAATGAGAGAGGGCAACGACTTGATGGAGAGGGAAACATCATTGTCCCTCCAGCTGTTGTGAATGTTGGGAATGATGTGGTTGATCGTGGTAGGACAATTGGAGAGTATAACATGCCTGATCAGTTCTATGCCAATCGATCAGCGATTCGTCCACCTGCTTTCCAGAGGAATGACTTTGAACTGAAACCTGCATACTTCACTCTTGTGGGTCAGCACCCTTTTCATGGTCTTTCTCATGAACACCCCATGGATCATATTGAGAGGTTTGAGGACTTGGTCACTAGCATTAAGTACAATGGAGTGTCCAACAATTTCCTCTTCTGTAAGCTCTTCCCATACTCTCTTGGTGGAGATGTAGCTTATTGGCTTAAGCAGTTACCGCCCGGATCGCTGACTACCTGGGAGGAGACCAAGATGGATTCTTGAACAATTTCTATGATGATGCAAGATCAGAAGAGCTTAAGAATAAAATCTCCCAATTTTCTCAAGGAGCGACTGAGGCGTTCAAGGCTGCTTGGGTGAGATTCAGATCATATCAGAGGGATTGTCCACATCACGGGTACACTAAGGTTCAGTTGCTGGGTATCTTCTTCAGAGGGATTGATTGGAGGTATCAGATGGCCTTGGATGCTGCGAGTAATGGGAACTTCAACACCAGGTATCCTGACGATGCTTATGTGCTTATTGAGAACTTGGCTTCTAGCAATAGTACCAAGAATGCATACATGGAGCGCAAGAAGCAAGCTAGTAACTTGGATGGCAGTCAAATCGCAGAGGTGAAGGCTAAGCTGGATTCGATGCACAATCTGTTGATGGGAAAGACAAAGAAGGATGTCCTCTTTTCTGCTGATGTCAAGAATTTCAAAAAAGATGAAGTGGAAGACGTTAACTACATTGGTGGAGCTGAGTTTCAAGGTCAAAGGTATCAATACCAGCAAAACAACAACCGAAACTTCACCAACAATGCTCAGCAAGGAGGGTACAAGTCTGAAGTCAAAACTCCTAAAAGCAAAGCCGAATCTATGTTGGAAAAGATTCTTGAAGGACAGCAGAAGATGACAGTAGACTTTAATGGGAAGATGGATGCCATGTATACAGATCTGAATGGGCCAATTGAGTCTCTCAACACTCATCAGAAGATGCTGGAAACTCAAATAGCTCAGACTGCAGCAGCTGTCAAGGGAAAGATGGTTCATTCACATAATGAATACGTCAATGCGATCACCTTGAGAAGTGCTAAAGAGGTCACTGTAGTGGTAGAAAAGGGGTTTGAATGCAGAAACATTTGTGGAGTTAGAAGAGGTTGAAGGTGATTTTGAGCCTAATACGGCTCTGTCGAGCGACATCACTACTAGTGTCGATCGACACCAACCTGGTGTCGATCGACACCCCTCGCAAACTGAGTTAGAAGTTGTGAAAAAACCGAAGATTGTTGAGGAGAATGTCTACAAACCTAAGGTGCCATACCCTAAACCACCTAGACATCTTAGAGATCCCATTACTGCAGAGAAGTTGCTCGCTTTTGAGAAGAGGGTAAGGAGGATTCCCCATACGATGTCTTTTAGAGAAGCTTTGGAAAACCGCCCTTTGCTTGGTTACTTCCGAGATTGCAGAGAAACTCTAAAAGAGATCAAGGCACTCTTCATCAAGGCAAGAAGCACACCACCACCAATGAAGCAGTTGACTAAGAGAGAAGACCCATGAAAATTTTTGGTTCCATACTCTATCTCTGGAGTTGAATTTAAAGAATCTCTCGTTGATTCAGGGTCTAGCGTCAATGTCATGTCAGGAGCAATTGCAGAGAGGTTGGGAATTGCTGATATAAGATCTCCTAAGATGTCTCTTACATTCGCGAACTCTTCCACCTCAGTTCCATATGGTACAATCCCTTATTTGCTTGTTAAAGTAGGAGATTGTCTGGTTCCTACTGATTTTCAGGTTGTGGAGATGAGTGAACGTTCTAGTACGCCTTTGATTCTTGGAAGACCATTCATGGCTACATTTGGTGCAGTTATAGACACGCCTAGTAAGAGAATCTCGTTCTCATACATTACAAACATGTCTCCTACAAAGCCATTCCTACTGGAGGAGCTCACAAACATGTCTCTTGCATCACCGTTGTTACAAGAGAAATGTTGATGGTTGGTCTTTTGGAAAAGCCTTATGATGAGCCAAACATCATAGACGTTTTAGATGGTCCTTCTTTCATCACCAAGAGAGACATCAAAACGGCTAAGGCAAAGAAGAAGATGAAGAGCAAAAGAGTCAAGGGTGCTGTCTATATGACTTTAACCCCTCAGAAGTGTGATGGAGATTCGATTGAATATGAGGTGAAGTGCAAGGGAACCTCGAAACCATTCTCTAAGGTTAGAGCTATTCTCACTTCGGAGCTGACAGAGAAAGGAAAGGATGTTGTGAAGGGTATATTGAGCAGAATTCTGAAGTTGGAGATGTCTAGTTGTGGAGCTTGTTTTGGAGCAAGTTCTCATTCTTATCCTGACTGATACATGAGCCAAAGTCAAACTAATGACTAAAAACAAGCGCTTGGTGGGAGGCAACCCACTGGTGAGTCTGTATATAAGTTTTTTATTTTTGTCATTTTTCGTTTTTGTGTCTTGTGTCTTTATGTGAATCAGATGAACATGTGCTGTGTCGACCGATACTATTCTGTATCGATCGACACCAAGAGGAACAGAGATTTCATCGACCCATGATCCGAGTATCGATCGATACCAGGCTGTGTGTCGGTAGACACCCCTACCCCAATCCGGTAATTTCTTGTTTTTCACGTTTCCACTCAGTTCTTTTGGTTTCTTTTACCAACTCTAGGCTAAATAACACTGGGGACAGTGTTGTTCAAGTCTGAGGGAGGTAGTTGCTGACAATGTTTTTGTTTTTCTTAGAGTCAGTCGTTTTTGAGTCAAAATTTGTTGGAGATGATTATCTTTTTCTTGAATCTATTGTTCTGAATTTACTTCTAAGTGACCATTGTTACAGAATCAGTTCTAGATCGGACTAATGAAAAATCCAAAGGCTGACCAGTTAACTAGAAGACACCTATGTTTCCAGCAGAGTCCATTAAAGCCTAAGCCAAAATTTTGCACTTCATCGATGTGGTTGATGTCCATAGAGCTTGATTCCTCATTCATATCTGACAAAGGAACCCATGTGTTTAAAGTAATGGTATCTCTCTCCCCTGTTATAAGTTCATAAATAAGAGTATTAAAAGATGAAATGATTTTCTTCTGAGTAGAGGGCTAGGAAAATTTCCAGCGATCCCATTATTCTACTTGTGAAGGAATTATCACACAAAGGTTGGAAGCAAGGTTAGGAAAATTTCCCGTGATACCACTATTTGCCTACGCTTTTGATACATATAGAGGGAAGAACCGGGGATTCGGTGGCAAACACCATCAATACAAGCGTTTCAGACCTTAATATGTATATGCGGATCTAAAAAAAAAAAAAAAAAAAACATGATGAGAAACAAGTGTGGGGGAGAGAAAACAAAACCAAAAGTGTGAAAATCAGCTGGTTCTTTTGTCATGATATTTTATGCGAACGAATATAGAAAGTTCTTGGTATTGGGTACAGCGATGAAACTGGCGATGAGGGCTTTATTGGATAATGCTGAGAAATAATGTGTGTAGTCTGGGAAGCTGCGAATGTCTACGGAGAAGTACATGGTGGCTAGATTTGGAATTGGTTACGTGATATGTGGAGCACTAAGGAAAATGGTCATTGCATGTTTCAAGAACAGGCGAGTCTCCGTGTTTTTCAAACCTCTTTCTCTTGTTTAGCTTTATGTTTGCTTGAGGGCAAGCAAATGCTAAGTCTAGGGGAGTTGATATATCATGGTTTTTACCCGTTTTTAACCATGATATATGTCTTATTTATAAAATCTTTTTAGTATTTTGGAGTCTTTTTGAGTCTTTACCGGTTTATGTATGTTTGGAGCTGAATTGGAGAAATTGGAGCATTTTGGATCCAAGCAAGGATCATGTAGCTGAAGGATCGAGTTGAACACCTGGTGTCGACCGACACCAGCCTGAAGAACCGACACAGAAGCTTGGTATCGATCGATACCACTTATGGTGTCGGTCGATACCCATCACATGAAGAGAAGGATCGTGACTTTTTACAAGTCTGATGAAATTTCACCTTGGCCCAGAAGACTTTAATAATTACAAGAAGCCCCAGAACGTGTGTTAGGATTATAATTAGGTTTTTCAGCCACTTTTGTTGAAAATGCATTATTTTACTTTGGTTTTCTGTGAGAGAGTGATATCTTCGTATTTTGCATGTTCTAGCATGCATATTTATTAGGATTTCATGTCATTTTCATTCGTAATCACGGTCTTGTCCCGCATTTTGGTCTTCACTAGGATTTAGGGTGTTGCATTAGGTCTCATAGAGTCTTTGCATGCTTTGGAATATGTTTTAGGTACTTTGGAAGCTCATGGAAACAATTGGAGTTATGGACCAAAAAGGGGATGCAAGAGTCGCACCAGATGCCTGAAAGAACAAGCTGGACGAAGGGCATGCGATCAGATCTGGCTGTGGGTTTGTTCATGAGAGTTGTAGAGGAAAGGGTCACCTTGCCGCAGGAGGTGAAATAAGGTCATTCGGATGAACGGTTGAAGAGTTATGGCCGATTCCCTCTAGAGTGTCTGACTGGCCGCCGATCCACATATCTACACCGACCACATCCGACCGGTGCAACAAACCGATGTGAGGCCAGAGGCTAAGCACCGACCCATGGCTTCCCTACACCGACCTGTTGCGTCCGGTGTGCAGCATCAGGACGTCAACACCGGCCCCCACAAACCGGTGCAACAAAGCGGTGTGCCGACAGAAGCTAAGCACCGATCCGTTGCAACCGGTGCTGAACCAGAAAACTGAGCATGACCCAGACCCGACCGGGTCGGTACCCGGTTTGTCCCGGGTCGACCCGGTTCGCCCCTCTCTACTATAAATAGTCTAAACCTAATTTTTCTTGGGTTATGTCTTCTTTATACTAAAAAACATCTTTTTGAATGTTCTAAGTATTTTGTAAGAGATTCCCCTTTTTAATCTATCAATCTATTCTCAATGTTCTTTCTTAATCATCCAATCATCTAATCATGGGATTTAACATGTTCTTCATAGGATTTGTTAGACCCATCATGATTAGTGAGTAGTCTCCTAGGATCTAGGGATGGGTTAAGATTAGGTGATTTCCATGAATGATTTGTGATGCTTAGGGATAGATAATCTATTTCCTACTCTTAGGGAGTGTGTTTAATGCTTGATTGTGCTTGAGAAAGTCAAACTTGATCCCAAGGCATTTCCCACCCACAAGGTGTTCGATGAAATGCCTAAGAGAGCTTTCTAAGAGAAATACCCTTCTTAGCCTAAGAGATTAGTTGTCTAAGGGATTATTTAGGTGATCTTGATTAATGAAATTAATGCTTGCTAATTAAGAGTCCACAAATGAGAATTTGAATCTCGGATTAGTAATTAGCATAGGTGATTAGTACCTTGAGAGAGGATTAGTCGCGATTAGGATCTTAACCTTGGAAATTAACCTTGATTGTGTATGAGCATCATGAATTAGACTTGGAATAGCCTATATCCAATTACCCCATCCTTGGATTCGTTTCCATTATTTGAATTCATATCTTGCTTAGTTTGCTTCGTTTTGTTCATTTGCTTAATCTTGTTAGGGTGTTAGTAAAACTTAACATTTCACTTATTTAGCTTAACTTACTTGAGTGCCTTGTATTCTACGTGCTTAGAATTAATCCCAATACGGATTGATAACCTTCTATACTACTCGTATTGGAGTTATTGATACCTCCTTAAGACCGAAAAGTCTTAGTATCAATTTGGCGCCGTTGCCATATTGGGATTTGATTTTAACATTGAGATTTAGCTTCTTTGTGAGCTTAAGTATTACTTTCTACCAAGTTACTAATTTTTTTTTTTTTTTTCCTTCCTATTGCTTTTGCTCTCTATAGGTGTATGCATACCCGTTCCCGTGGCAATACTAATCTCGTCGAACCGAGGGACGATATTGATCAACTTCAAAGGGGTTCAAGAGCACGACGAAGCCGCGTAAGAGTACAAGCAACGGTTGGCAACGAAATGGAGAATTTTGACAATGTTCCACTTGGGAACATTCACGATAACATTCCATACCTAAGGAACGGTGGGAATGGAAATGGGAACAACCAAGGAGGTGGTGGCAATGGAAACCATCACCACCCAATCCGTCCAAACCATCCACCTAGGGCTCGGCATGTTGTTGGAGAAGGTGATGCGGCGAATGCACACCAAAATCGCCAAGGGATTCAACCACCTCCGGTAGAAAACAACAACTTTGAGGTCAAACCGGGGTTAATCAACATGGTTCAAGCTAACAAGTTTCATGGGTTGTCAATGGAAGATCCATTGGACCACATAGACCAATTCGACCGAATATGTAGTCTCACTAAGATCAATGGAGTCTCCGAAGATGGTTTCAAACTTCGTCTCTTCTCGTTCTCTCTAGGTGACAAGGCTCACCAATGGGAAAAGAGCTTACCCCAAGGCTCTATCACTTCTTGGGATAATTGCAAACGTGCGTTTCTTGCCAAATTCTTTTCACCGGCTAGAACCGCCAAGCTTCGCAACGAGATATCGAGTTTCACACAACGGTCCAATGAGTCTTTCAACGAGGCTTGGGAAAGATTTAGAGGCTACACATCTCAATGCCCCCATCACGGCTTTAGCAACGCCTCTATCTTAAGTACTCTATACCGGGGTGCTTTGCCTAAGATTCGAATGCTACTCGATACGGCATCGAATGGTAATTTCTTGGCTAAAGATGTGGAGGAAGCCATGGAGCTTGTGGAAAACTTGGCTACTAGTGATGGGACCTATGGCGACGATTATGACCGTGCCACAAGGACCACAAGCGACTTTGATGAGCACAAGAGAGCCAAAGACATGAAGGCACTTAGTGAGAAGATGGATAAGCAAGCATCCTTGATAGATAAACTTCTTGAGGCTACTAAAAAAGAGTCTCAAAAAGCGGTTCATTTCATTGGTGATTACGAAGATAATCAAGGTTGCTATCAAGAGGAAGCCATTGACACACAAGAGGAAGTGAACTACGTTGGGAACCAAGGGAATTACCAAAGACAAGGGTTCAATCACAACTATAGAAACCATCCCAACTTCTCTTACCGTAACACGAATGTTGAGAATCCACAAGACCAAGTGTACCCTCCATAACAAGGGAACCAAGCCCCTCAACAAAAGCAATTCAATCAACAACAAGGTCAAGCCTCTAACTCAAACCAAGCTTTCGTTCCAAAGAATAACTACCACGAAAACCAAACCGGATTTCCACAAAAACAAGCTTTTGCACCACCCGGTTTTCAACAACAACAAGAGTTTATACCCCAAGGTCACGCATCTACGTCTAAACCGCAAGAGCTTGACTTGAGCTCCATGTTCCAACAATTACTAAAGGGACAAGCGGAGATCAATACGCGGGTAGATTGCTCTTACAACGACCTCAACACAAAGATTGAGGCTTTGAACTCCAAGGTAAAACAAATGGAGACCAAAGGCGTTGCTTCTTCTTCAAGACCTCAAGGTCAACTTCCGGGCAAGTCCGAGACCAACCCCAAGGAGTACGTCAACGCCATCGCCCTATGGAGTGGAACGGTTTTGCGACCTCGAATAGCTCCTCCTACTCTCAACGAGGACGTTGAGAACCACGGTGGGGGGGGGGTGGAACTTCAATAAGATGAAGACGTGGTTGAAGACGTGGTAGTGAGAGATGAAGACAAGAGTAAAGAGGTTGAAAAGGTCAAGCCTAGGGTTGTTGTTGCTCAAGAGAAGCCGAAGAAGAATGTGTTCGTCCCTAAGCCCTACGTTCCAAAGCTACCATTTCCTGGGCGATTCAAGAAGCAATTGTTGGAAAAGTACAAGGCGGTGTTTGATAGGCAAATGGAGAAAGTGGAGCTTACAATGCATTTCTACTTGTACCCTAATATGCTAAATTTCTCAAGGATGCGGTAAAGGAAAGAGCAAAAGAGATGGAATCCATGGTGATTTTGACTCATGAATGTAGTGCCATCATCCAAAAGAAGGTGGTACCCAAGAAGCTTGGAGATCCCGGTTCCTTCACTCTACCCTGTGCTCTAGGTCCGCTAGCATTCAACAATTGCCTTTGTGATCTAGGGGCTAGTGTAAGTCTCATGCCGTTCTCGGTTGCTAAAAGATTAGGCTTCACGACATACAAAGCTTGCAACATATCTTTGATCTTGGCGGATAGAAGTGTGAGAGTACCCATCGGTTTGCTTGAGGATCTACCAATCATGGTTAGAGATTTCATTGTCCCAACGGACTTTGTTGTGCTTGAGATGGATGAAGAGCCTAAAGATCCACTCATCTTTGGGAGGCCGTTTTTGGCAACCGCGGGAGCTATCATCGACGTGAGAAAAGGGAAGATTGATTTGCATTTGGGTAAAGATGAAGTGCTTGAGTTCAACATCAATGATGTCATCAAGAAGCCCATAATTGACGGTCAATGCTTCTACATTGAGACAATGGACGAGCTCGCGGATGAGCTACTTGAAGAGATGAGTCTTGAAGATGGGTTACAAGTGGCTTTGACACAAGAACAAGACGAACATGGGCATTTGAGTGAAGAAAGCGAAGGGTACAAGCTACTTTTAGACTCACACAAGCCGGTTGATAGAGAGACTCCATTCATTGAGTTGGGTAGTCAAGTGACTAATTGTGGAGATGGGTCAAGCATGGTTTCGGTTCACGAGAGCTTCGCTATGCAAGTGGATCAAGTGGAGGACGAGATAGATGCTAGCAATGGTGAGTCTAGCAATGATGACGATTGGAGTGAGCTCAAGGCACCTAAGGTGGACCTCAAACCGCTCCCTAAAGGGCTAAGGTACGCTTTCTTAGGTCCCAATGAGTCTTACCCACTGATAGTCAATGACGAGCTTAATGAAGATAAAATTGCCACACTCTTGAAAGAATTAAAGAAATTTAGAAGGGCAATAGGATACTCTCTAAGTGATATTAAGGGTATATCTCCATCTCTTTGCACACATAGGATCCATCTAGAGAGTGAATCGATGACTTCTATTGAACACCAACGTAGGTTGAATCCTAATTTGAAAGAGGTGGTCAAGAAGGAGATTCTTAAGCTTTTAGATGCGGGGGTTATCTATCCTATCTTCGATAGTGCGTGGGTATCCCCGGTTCATGTGGTGCCTAAAAAGGGGGGAATCACGGTGATAAAAAACGACAAAAATGAATTAATACCCACTAGGACTATCACCGGTCATAGGATGTGCATTGATTACCGAAAACTTAACTCCGCCACTAGGAAAGACCACTTCCCTCTCCCATTCATTGATCAAATGCTTGAAAGACTTGTTAATCACCCGTTCTATTGCTTTTTAGATGGTTATTCGGGATTCTTTCAAATTCCTATTCACCCGAACGACCAAGAAAAGACAATATTTACATGTCCTTATGGCACCTTTGCTTATCGAAGGATGCCGTTTGGACTATGTAACGCACCCGCCACATTTCAAAGGTGCATGATGTCGATCTTTTCGGATCTAATTGAGGAAATAGTCGAGGTCTTTATGGACGACTTCTCGGTCTATGGTTCCTCGTTCTCTTCTTGTTTGTCCAATCTTTGTAGGGTGCTTACGAGGTGCGAGGAGACAAACTTGGTGTTGAATTGGGAGAAATGCCACTTTATGGTCCGGGAAGGCATCGTGCTAGGCCACAAGATCTCGGAAAGGGGTATTGCAGTGGACAAGGCCAAGATTGAGGTGATGGTGAGTTTGGAACCGCCAAAGACGGTGAAAGATATCCGAAGCTTCTTGGGGGCACGCGGGTTTCTACCGTCGCTTCATCAAAGATTTCTCGAAGATCACAAGACCTCTCACTAGGCTACTTTGCAAGGACGTTAAGTTCATTCTTGATGAGGAGTGTATGGTGGCATTCTTGGAGATAAAGAAAGCGTTGGTTAGTGCTCCCATAGTCCAAGCCCCGGATTGGGATCTTCCTTTTGAGATTATGTGTGACGCGAGTGATTTCGCGGTTGGAGCCGTTTTATGGCAAAAGAGGGACAAGAAGACCAATGTCATCTACTATGCAAGTAGGACCTTGGATGACACCCAAGCTCGATATGCTACTACGGAGAAAGAGTTGTTGGCGGTGGTTTTCGCCATGGAAAAATTTCGGTCCTATGTTCTAGGTTCCAAGGTGATTGTCTACACGGACCACGCAGCCTTGAGATACATTCATGCCAAGAAAGACACGAAGCCGAGGCTACTCCGTTGGATCTTACTCCTACAAGAGTTTGACTTGGAGATAGTTGACAAAAAAAGGAATAGAGAACGGGGTAGCGGATCACTTGTCTAGAATGAGGATTGAGGACCTTGTCCCAATTGATGACAAGCTCCCCGAGGAGAGTCTCATGGTTGTTAACGTGTTGAGAAAGGGGATAGAGGCCGCGAAGAGTCTTGAGGATGCAAGTGGTTTGAAAGACGGCAAGCTGCCTTGGTACGCAGATTTGGTTAACTACTTAGCTTGCGGAAGAGAGCCGCCGAAGTTAGAAGGGTACAAGAGGAAGAAGTTCTTCCATGATGTCACTCGTTTCTATTGGGATGAGCCGTTCCTCTACAAGTTGTGCTCGGATGGTCTATACCGACGGTGCGTCCCGGAAGAAGAGGTCAACGGGATTTTGTTTCATTGTCACGGTTCATCATATGGTGGTCACTTCGCTTCATTCAAGACGTCGACAAAGGTTCTACAATCCGGCTTTTGGTGGCCGAGTCTATTCAAGGATGCACACGCTTTTGTCTCCACTTGTGACGCTTGCCAAAGGAAGGGGAATATTAGTAGAAGAGATGAGATGCCTCAAAACCCGATCCTCGAAGTGGAACTTTTTGATGTGTGGGGAATAGATTTCATGGGACCGTTCCCCTCTTCATATGGGAACCAATATATCTTAGTGGCGGTGGATTATGTATCTAAATGGGTCGAGGCGATTGCTAGCCCGACGAATGATGCAAAGGTGGTACTCAAGTTGTTCAAAACGATAATCTTCCCGCGGTTTGGGGTCCCAAGGGTTGTGATAAGTGATGGAGGGAGCCATTTCATAAAAAAGGTGTTTGAGAGCTTGCTCAAAAGGCATGAAGTCAAACACAAGGTGGCCACACCTTATCACCCCCAAACGAGTGGGCAAGTGGAGGTTTCTAACCGGAAAATCAAGGCGATTTTAGAGAAGACCGTTGGGAGCTCAAGAAAGGATTGGTCCGTGAAACTTGATGACGCATTGTGGGCCTATCGAACCGCTTATAAGACTCCCATTGGAACGACCCCATTCAATTTTCTTTATGGGAAATCATGTCACTTGCCGGTAGAGTTGGAGTACAAAGCGTTATGGGCGATTAAACTTCTCAACTTTGATCTCAAAACCGCGCAAGAAAGATGTTCGATTCAGCTCCAAGAGCTCGAGGAGATTAGGCTAGAGGCCTATGAGAGTTCAAAGATTTACAAGGAGCGAACCAAGGCGTTTCATGACAAAAACCTTGTGCGGAAGGAGTTTAAAGCCGGAGACCAAGTGCTATTGTTCAATTCCCGGTTGAAGCTGTTTCCCGGGAAACTCAAGTCTAGGTGGTCCGGTCCGTTTAGAATCAAGGAGGTACGGCCATATGGGGCAATCGTTCTCGTGAACAAGAGCGGTGAAGAGTTCGTCGCAAATGGGCAAAGACTCAAGCCATATCTCGCCAATGACTTCATTGGAGAATGGACCTCACTCCCTCTCGATGACGTTCCACCTCCCGCCTAAGCGGGTAACCGAAGTCAAACTTAGAGACTCTAAACAAAGTGCTCTTGGGAGACACCCCAAGCTTATCCTCGTACATACTTTTAAATCCTAATTTCCTTTTTTTCATAGTTCGTTGTGATGTTTTGCTAAGTGTCTTTAGGGGCTCCAAGGTCTAAGAAATCATGGGTTGCAAATAAGGGAGTTGGGAAGAAGAGCTAGGTCTACACCGAACCATTCATACCGATTCCCACCAAGCGGTGCAACAAAGCGGTGTGTAGTTTCAGGATGTCTACACCGATCCCCACCAAGCGGTGCAACGGAGCGGTGTGCTGCCTCAAGAATTCACACCGATCCCCACCAAGCGGTGCAACAAGTCGGTGTGAGACCAGAACGTTTTTGCCTTAAGCACCGGTTCGTTGCACCGATCTGTCCCGTGCGGTGTTGAATGAAGACGAGGCGGCCCAAGTTTCTAGCACCGGTTCGTTGCACCGATCTGTTGCAAGAGGTGCTGATCGGTGTTGACCAAATTCAAACAGGTTTGACCAGATCTAAAATCCAAAGGTAAGTGGTCCCCACCAGGTAAGAGAAAAACCCATCTTCCCCACTCTTTTTCTCTCCATTTTCGTAGCCCCCATGTTTCCTCTCACCTTCATCTCTTTTTCTTCATAACTTTCTCCCTACTTGCTCAAAATTGTTGATTCAAGTTGCTAAATTCTCAATTTTCTCTTCTCCTTGTGGATCCACCAACGTTTTATTTGATTGAGCACTCATTCCCAAGGTATTTAGCTCATGCTATCTTTAACTTGATAAGCTTGTTCTTGAGTAGAGATTTTGTGATTTTGTTTGGAAATTGCATTCACTTATGCTTAGACCTTGGGATTAGGCTAGAAAATAGTTAGGTTTGGTGGATCTTGTGCTAATTTGTGCTCCATTTGAGAAATTTTGAGATCTTGAGATTTTTGCACTAGCTTGAGATTAAATGTTGAACCTTTAAAGAATTAAATTAAATTTTTGAAACCACCCACCACACCTAGAGAACTTTGCCTCTTTAATTAAAATTTTGCAAATTTTATTTTGAGGATTTAGGATTGTGATTTCAAAAATTTAATCTCTTGGTCATGAATGTTGCATTTACCTCTTGGTCACCTTCTCTTGAAATTTGAAGTGCCATATCTTTGCTCCTTGGGACTCATGTGGGTATTGAGATAATTGTAGGAGCCATGGGTAGGGAAAAGGCTGCACCAAAACAAACCATGACCAAGGCTCAACCAAAGAACAAGAATAAGGCCGTTGCCAAAGTGTCCCAAACCAAAGGCAAGGTCGTGGCTAAAGGATCTCAAGCCGTGGGAAAAGGGAAGGCAACAAGCTTGAAAGCTAAGGGAAGTGAGCTTGCTCTAGTGACAAGTTCAAAAACCAAGGGCAAGGGTATTGTCCAAGAAGAAGAAAGTTCGAGTGAGGAAGCGCGAGAGAGGGAACCAACCGAGGAGGAATACTTAGAGAAATTCATGAGAATGAAATTCGAGGAAGGGCAGTTCGTGGACCCGGTGGTTTTAACAAAGATGGGTATATATGAGGATGTTGCTCTTACCTTTGGAAACATGGGGCTTGGGAAGTTCATGAAGATGAAAGATGAAGCTCACAAAATCCTCACTTGCAAGTTCTTTGCGACTCTTAGAGCGGCCTGCTATGGATTGGGACATAAGAAAGCGGACAAGAAAACCGGCTTCGGAGTTCTAGAGTTCGACATAGACCAAACGACATATAGAGTCACTTTCCATGAGCTTTGTGAGATCTTTGGATTCGAGGAAGAAGGCACCTACGGTGAACAACACTTTCACTACCCCAAGCATGAGCTTCCGCGCCTTTGGGCGACAATTGCCTCCGGAGACTATGAACCCGACACTTCCAAGAACACCAACATTAGAAACCCCGCCCTTCGGTATGTACACAAAGCATTGGCTCACCTATTCTACGCCAAGGTCGAGTTTGGCACGGTTGCAAGTGAAGAAATGGAATTGATAGGTCTCGGGTTAAAGCCTCTCCTCACAAAGCTCCGCGACGGGAAAGAGTTCAACGGCAATGAGAAAACTCCTTGTCTCGCCACTCTTTTGGTGAGACACTTGCTCTTTTACAAAAATTGGGCTTGGGAAACAAAGGCGAAGAAGGCCGCATTGAGCATCGGATGGCTTATAACGCCCATTCTCAAGGCAAAAGGGATCCAACTCTCGGGCAACAATGTTGAGTGGAAGTTATTGGATGAAGCTTACCTTGCAAGGACCCGTTTCTTCAAAGGGAAGGTCGAAGATACCGCCCTCACCAACCTTGGAGAACCAACGAATATCCTCTTCTATCCCACCAAGGAGAATCTCTACAACCGAATCATCGACCCACCGATTGACGCTTTCCGCACGAGAGTAGCAAAGAAGCGCACGCCCTCGACTAACGACAACTCCGAAGAGTCCCTTGGTTCCGAAAATGAAGCGGCCAATGAGTCCCCACCCATCTATGGTTGTGAACGCTATCACTTCGATCCATTTGATGGAACCATGCCTAACTTAGCCACGAACCATGCCCACAATCAAACTCGACTCCTCCAACGTTGGTGCAAATGGCAAGATCAAAGCATGAACAAGATGGCAAAGGCGATAAAGGGATTAAGGAAGACGGTGAAGACTATGGGGCAACAAATCAAAGCACTCAAGGGGGACGGTGAAGCCAGCACATCTAGAGCCCGAGAAGAAGAAGGCGGTGACTTGGATCTAAGCCACTCAATGCTTGAAGGAGGAACGATGGCTCACGAAGAGACGAGCCAATCCTCGGCACGTGGAGAGAAAGCGGCAAAGAGGAAAGCCATGAGATCCCCGTCTCCATGTTCTAGTAACCCGTCACTCTCCATGGGGTCCTCATCACCATCCCAAAGTTTCTAGGTAACACTCCAAAGCACCTTGTAAATATTTTTAATTTTTCTTGAGTTTTGCATTCTATAGTCGTCTTTGTCTTTTGTTTTTGGTTCTTCCTTTGAATTTATTTCACACCGAGACGGTGTGATTTAAGTTTGGGGGAAGGACTGATATCTTATCTCGTTTTTTGTGATCTTATTTTGATTTTTGCATATTGAGTCTCATGCATCATGCATTCATCTAAGGCATAGAAAAACACAAAAAATCAAAAAATTTGAAAATTTTGAAAACACAAAAAGAAAATCATGTAGTTGCATTTCATAAGTAAGATCGAGTCTAGTAACATATAAGTCGCATTGCACGTGCATAGGGAGCAATGATGATTATTCCTTGTAGAGTATCATTTTAAGAGCTCGGTCCAATGTCCTCGTTGCTAGTTGTTTGATGCTTTGATCTTGTGTTTGAAATAAAGGACGGACCATGTTTTGATCTTGTGTCTCACTACTTAGGTTTTAGCTAAAGCATGTGTGAATCGAATCAAATCCTATCTAAGTGAGAACCTTAATTTTGACACATTAATTATCATGATCATGCATTGCACAATGGACCCATGGATTCCGCATACATACTTGGGTCATCTTATCCCTTTGTACCACTCTTGGTGGCCCAAGTAGCCAATTCCCACCTTTGGAATGGTTCCCCACCTAAAAAAACTCAACCTTCTTTCAAGCCTACATATTTAGTGAGCGTTGTGAGGCCTTATTTTTGAATGGACTTAACAAAAAGTGTTGGGTCTAGAGCGACAAGGGAAGGCTTTCATGTAGAACTAGCTCGCGTATCATGAGCTAGATTAGGCTAGGTTAGATAGGTCGGTATTTGTGATAAGGGGAATGGGTGAAAAGGAAAGAAAAGAAGGATTATGGGATTGGAAAAGTGGAAAGAAAGAAAGGAATTTGGGAGAGTGATGTGGGGAAAGCAATAAGATCGAAATGGTTAGCAAGAAAATATGTGGTTTAGCTCTAAGTGTCGAAAAGATAGTCTCTAGCTTTAAAAAGAAAGAAAAGAAGCCAAAAGGGCTCAAGTTAGAAAAGAAATGAAAGAGGCTAGGGAAAACAAAAGAGAAGCTAAGTCAAGGAAAGCAATGTATGTCAAACCATTTGTTGAAGAAGAAACCCCCCAAGTGCTTATAAAGAAGAAAGATGATGAAAAGATGTGGTGTAAGAAGGCAAGAACGCCTTGTGAAGGGTAGCTAGGATTTGTTCTTTGTGGGTTTAGAATTAGGGTCGATTTTGTAATGGGGCATTGGGTAGATGGAAGTCTAGCCTTGTATGCATCTATTGCTCTTCACCCTTAGCATTTTGCCAAAGTCCATTCCTTCGATGAGAGATCCCTTGTTCGAAAACCACCACATGAATTGAGATCATCTTTGTCTCAAAAACCAAGCCCTTAACCAAATGAGTTTGTTTGCATTGCATGAGCATGATCCACTTGGAACCACTAATTGAATGTCAAAGGATTGGACGAGAGGAACGCGTGTGTAGGTTGAGACTTGGGCTTGATTCATGTAGGGAAGGGATATGGCTAGCTCCTTTTGAGTAGACTTGTTTGATCGCATTTTATAACTAACAACTTGGACATTGAGCTTGATTTCTTTTTATGATACTTGTGGATTTGAGCTCCCGCTCTTAATCTTTTCCCTCTTCCCTATTCTTGTTTGCTTGAGGACAAGCAAAAGAGTAAGTTTGGGGGAATTGATATCTTCGTATTTTGCATGTTCTAACATGCATATTTATTAGGATTTCATGTCATTTTCATTCGTAATCACGGTCTTGTCCCGCATTTTGGTCTTCACTAGGATTTAGGGTGTTGCATTAGGTCCCATAGAGTCTTTGCATGCTTTGGAATATGTTTTAGGTACTTTGGAAGCTCATGGAAACAATTGGAGTTATGGACCAAAAAGGAGATGCAAGAGTCGCACCAAGTGCCCGAAAGAACAAGCTGGACGAAGGGCATTGGATCGGACCTGTCTGTGGGTTTGTTCATCAGAAATGTAGAGGAAAGGGTCACCTTGCCGCAGGAGGTGAAATCAGGTCATTCGGATGAACGGTTGAAGAGTTATGGCCGATTCCCTCTAGAGTGTCTGACTGGCCGCCGATCCACATATCTAAACCGGTGTGAGGCCAGAGGCTAAGCACCGACCCATGGCTTCCCTACACCGACATGTTGCGTCCGGTGTGCAGCTTCAGGACGTCAACACCGGCCCCCACAAACCGGTGCAACAAAGCGGTGTGCCGACAGAAGCTAAGCACCGGTTTGTGGCAAGGATTTACACCGATCCGTTGCAACCGGTGCAGAACCAGAAAACTGAGCATGACCCATACCAGACCGGGTCGGTACCCGGTTTGTCCCGGGTCGGTACCCGGTTTGTCCCGGGTCGACCCGGTTCGCCCCTCTCTACTATAAATACTCCAAACCTAATTTTTCTTGGGTTATGTCTTCTTTATGCTAAAAAACATCTTTTTGAATGTTCTAAGTATTTTGTAAGAGATTCCCTTTTTTAATCTATCAATCTATTCTCAATCTTCTTTCTTAATCATCCAATCATCTAATCATGGGATTTAACATGTTCTTCATAGGATTTGTTAGACCCATCATGGTTAGTGAGTAGTCTCCTAGGATCTAGGGATGGGTTAGGATTAGGTGATTTGCATGAATGATTTGTGATGCTTAGGGATAGATAATCAATTTCCTACTCTTAGGGAGTGTGTTTAATGCTTGATTGTGCTTGAGAAAGTCAAACTTGATCCCAAGGCATTTCCCACCCACAAGGTGTTCGATGAAATGCCTAAGAGAGCTTTCTAAGAGAAATACCCTTCTTAGCCTAAGAGATTAGATGTCTAAGGGATTATTTAGGTGATCTTGATTAATAAAATTAATGCTTGCTAATTAAGAGTCCACAAATGAGAATTTGAATCTCGGATTAGTAATTAGCATAGGTGATTAGTACCTTGAGAGAGGATTAGTCGCGATTAGGATCTTTCTGAGGGAGACAAGTCTGAGACTCTGTTCGACCGAGAGAAGATTTCGAACCCTTGTTTACTCTCATCTTATTTATTTATTTCAGAGATTTATTCAGTCATGTTTATTGTTTCAATCTCCATGTCTGAGTAGATCTCCTGTTATGTTTAGGGTTCTCATAAGGGATTTCATTGAATGCTAGGTTAATTAGTTGGTTAGAATTCATAATCTGAATTAGTTCTTCACCTTAGGTTGTTCTTAAAGCTAATTCTAGATTGATCACCTGGAACTTAGAACTTAGGTTAATCGATTAGGGCACAACAGTACAATTCATAATCTGATAGAATCTAGGGTGAGCAAAATAACTATCTGCAAAGAGATTTGGTTTAGATGTTTTGTGAACATATCAAACCTGGACTTAAAGCTAGTTTAGTCTTTAGGATTTGCAAAGAGATTTGGAATTCTAAGATTAGACTTAGATAACTCTCGCAACGATAGTTGGTTAGTTATAGCTTAGTGATTTGAGTTCAAGAACCGGGCTTAACCTGAACCCTGACCAGTTAGTTTATCTGCATTCTCTGCTTTCCTGAGAAATACCCTGAACCTATCTTTCCTCCATCGAGTTTACAACCATTTAATTTACGATTATTGCTTTCAATTACATTAATCACTTAGCTTAATTTTAACCTTTAAAATCTATTGTGTGAATCTTGAGTTTCTGTGGATTCGACCCCAAAATACTACAATCGACAAAGCTTGTAGTATTTTAGGGTATTACATTTGAGCTTATCAAAATTTGCTTGCAGTGAAGATAAGTTCAAATGTAATACCCTAAAGTACTAACTTGATCAGAACTTTGTACAAGGCGGATTTTATGATGGAAGAAATATTGTCAACAAGCACCATGGAGGTTAGTTTGCCTTGGTATGCAGATATTGTCAACTTTTTGTCAATCGAGAAAGAACCACCTAATCTCCAAGGGTATTCAAAGAAGAAATTCTACAATGATGTTCGACATTATTTTTGGGACGAACCTTACCTCTATAAGCGTTGCAACGATGAACTCTATAGGAGATGCATTTCGGAAGAGGAGACTCCCAGGATTTTGTTCAGCTGTCACGGATCGGACTATGGAGGACACTTTGCAACATTCAAGACGGTCCAAAAAGCTCTACAAGCGGGATTATGGTGGCCCACAATGTTTAGAGATGCTTACGAGTACATATCTAAGTGTGACGCATGCCAAAGGAGAGGCAACGTAAGCATGAGGAACGAAATGCCTCAAAACCCAATTCTTGAAGTCGAGGTGTTTGACGTTTGGGGCATTGATTTTATGGGACCATTCCCGTCATCGTATGGCAACCAATACATCCTTGTAGCGGTTGATTATGTGTCAAAATAGGTGGAAGCCATAGCGAGTCCAACAAATGATGCTAAGGTTGTTGTGAAATTGTTTAAGAGCATCATTTTTCCAAGGTTCGGAGTTCCACGTGTTGTCATAAGCGATGGAGGAAGCCACTTCATCAAAAAAGTGTTTGAAGGGCTTATGAAGAAGCATGGAGTGAAGCATAAGGTAGCTACACCTTATCATCCTCAAACATCTGGCCAAGTGGAGGTATAAAACCGTCAAATCAAGGCGATTCTGGAGAAGACGGTGGGAAAAACGAAGAAGGATTGGGCCACAAAGCTGGATGACGCTCTATGTGCATATCGAACGACTTACAAGACGCCGATTGGAACAACTCCGTTTAACTTGCTTTACGGGAAATCTTGCCACCTTCCAATGGAAATGGAATACAAGGCATTATGGGCAACCAAACTCCTTAACTTCGACCTAAAGACAGCCTCCGAGAAAAGATTAATACAATTGAAGGAGCTTGAGGAAATCCGCCAAGGAGCTTATGAGAGCTCAAGGATTTACAAAGAACGCACGAAAGCCTTCTACGACAAAAAGATCCTGAAAAGAGACTTCAAAACCGGGGACCAAGTCCTGCTGTTCAACTCAAGGATTAAATTGTTTCTCGGGAAGTTAAAATCGAAGTGGTCGGGACAATTCACAATCAAGGAAGTCCACCCCTATGGAGCGATAGAACTGTGCAACAATTCCGGGGAAAATTTCACGGTGAATGGGTAGCGTTGCAAGCCATACTTGGCAGACATTACGATCGAGGAACAAGCCATGGTTCCTCTTTCCGACCCCCAAAACGCATGAGGCGTCAACAAAGTCAAGCTTAAGGACTTAAAACAAGCGCGCTTGGGAGGCAATCCCATGGTATCCTTTATAAATATGTCTATATGTTTGCTTTAAAATTGTTTTATTCCTTGTTTTAGTGTGTTTTAGTGTTACAGGGCATGGGGATTCGCAGGAGAACGATCGGGATCAAAACGAGAAAAGTCACAAAAACAGACATGCTGGATCGGTTGCTCAGATCGGTTGTTAACCGATCAAGATTTGCCAGGATCGGTTGCTCGAATCGGTTGGAAAAATGCGATCTGTTACAATAAAACACCGATCGGTTCCCAGATCGGTTGTTACCCGATCCCAAGCCCAGGTAAGTAAAAATAAAAAATAAAAAAAATATTTAGGGTTTAAAACCTGATTTTTTTTTATTCTTCTTCTTCCCTTCTCTTCTCCGCGACAACGAACTAAAAAAAAAAAAAAAAAAAAACTCCAAATCCTCTAAATTTGAGAACTCTCTCAATTTTGGATCGATTTTGCTCAAATCTTCGCTCATCTCACTCGTTTTTCGAACCTAATCCTATTCCAAGTCAATTTCGACCAACCCCCATCGATTTCTCAAGGTAAACAACTCCAAATCCCTATTTTCCATGGATTTGACAAAGGTTTGAAATTTTTCAATTTCTCATGAACAAAATCAAATTTGCTATGGATTCTACTGTCAAATGCTAGTTCTAGGATGATTAGACCTTGGAGAACCTCGATTAGAGAACGAATCATCGTTTTTAAGTGAGAAATTTCTTAGTGTTCTTAAGCGTGAATAGTGACAATTTTTGAAAGCGGGATTTCTCAAAATTTCGGGCTTTTTGATTGAAATTGATTCATTTGGACTTCATAAATAATTACAATAACTTTGATTCACCATGAACTCACAATAAATGGATTATTGGATTTTTGTTGGAATATTTGTGAATTTGTGAAATTGGTGAATTCTAAGAATTGTTGAGATTATGCTCTAGATTATTGATGGGATTGTTTGCTTGATTAAGAATTGCCATGCTCTTAATTTCCAAATTATTTTTGTAGGGAATGGCAACAAATAAAAGAAAAGCGACGGCCAAAAGAGCAAGGGGATCGAGTGGTAACAATGCGCGTGGATCAAGTGGTAACAATACGAGTGAACGAGTCCCCGTGGTGTGGACATCGACGGAGAAGAAATCTCTAAAGCTGTTTGAGAAGTTTACGATCCACTCGACGCGGTTTCCGGATCATGAGATTTTAGCAAAGATGGGATTGTTAGATAACGTGAGTACGTACCTGGACTCGATTGGTATGGGAGTCTTGACAAGGGTGGACGCACCAACATATGAACACCCAGTCAGGCAATTATTGGCAACCGTGACGGTTGATTACAAGGACGTGGCGGAGAAGAAAGCGCAAGAAGGAATGCTCTGATTCAAGGGGGATAACAACGAGTATGCGTTGTCCATCTTTGATGTGTGCGAGGCGTACGGGTTTGCAAAGACGACCCAAGTCCAGTTCCCGGTGCTGTATGCTGGGAATACAGTGTGGAGAAGTATTGCGGAGGGCTTTTACTCGAGCCACAGCGCGAAGACGACTTTGGTGAGAAACCCGGTGCTTAGATATGTTTGCAAGCTGCTAGCAAACACCTTCTACGCGAGAAATGAGACAGGAGCGGTGAAATTGGACGAGCTGTGTTTGATCTACCAAGGGATCAAGGGTTTGTTGAGAGATGGCGACGGAGAGCCTATTGACGTCGAGTTGGGTGATAATGTGAACTACGGGAGTCTCCTAGCGACACGACTTGTGAGTTTCAGGTCTTGGTGATAGAGGATAAAATAGAACACAGCTCAGTCTAGGGATTCTAAGAACCTCTAGAGACCTGCTTCTTGAAGAAGATGAATTGAATCAAATCTTACTCAAGGAAAACAAAGCAATTGCTCGTTTATTAATTCTTCCTAAGTCCCCTTTTCAAAGCCAAAGAAGAAAACTATATATAGGACTCTTAAAACGTCATAATAAGAGTATCCCTAATAGAAATAGAAAACCAATAACAATAAGGAAATCAAAGAAAAGGAAACAATAATTAAAAATAAGGAAAGTCGTTAAACGGTTGATTGAAGCTTCTAAGATGCTGCTGCATCACTTGGGCTAAGACGGCGAAGAAGCCTCATCTATGGTTAGGAGGGTTCCTTACACCTCTCCTAGCAAAGGCGGGAGTCGACCTACGTCGATATGCGCCGAACACACGCCGCAACTACATCGACCGCAAATACCTTGTGGTGAATTGGTTCTTGAAAGGAGGTTGCGACAATGGGGAGTTCATCTACAGTTGAACGACACGAGCCCAACTACGTCTCCTCGTCCGATGAAGAAGAAGCGGAACCCGACCTAGCCGAGCAGATGGACGGCGAGGCAGCTCAGTCCGCCACCCGAGGAGCGCCCAAGCACATCCCACCAAGCCTAGAAAGAAAAGAGAAATCAAAAACATTGTGAGAAATTCTATTTCAAGACATCTCCCTTTTTATTTTCGTTTTTTGTTTTTATTTCTTATGTGATATTTCTCGAGCTTGTGATACACCGAGACGGTGTAATTCAAGTCCGGGGGAGAGTACTAATCTGAGTTTTATTTGTTTTGATTTATTTTCATATATTCGGTTTTATTTTCACTTTTTAACTTCAAAAAAAAAAAAAACCAAAAAAAAAAAAACCAAAATCATTTTTCTCATTTAGGATTTGATTTTTCACTCTTCATTCTTAATAGGATTGTGTCTAGAAACTTGTAGGATTGCACTCATTTGCATAGGGGACAATGATCAAACACATGAACTTTGAAAACATTGCCCTTGATAAACATGTTATGATGCATAAACCGCTTTGAAAAATTGGAAAATCCATGCTTTGATCTCTTGGCTTGCTTGTCTTTGATTAGGATGAAGCTTGCTGTGATTTGATTCCAACTCTATTTACTTGAACCTAACTTGAACATTAATTGTCTCGCCTAAAGGTTCGAAATGTATTCTCATGGTCTTAAATTATATACTCGAATTTTCTTACCCGCTTTGCCACTCTTGTGCTAATTCGAGTAGCTATCCTCATTTTTAGGGTAGTTCCCCACCTCATCACTTAAGCCAATTGTTTCATACCCTTGTTATTTGTGAGTGAGGCATTTTTCTTGAAAATGCATACAATTGAAAAATCTTGTAAGAGAAAGGAACGACAAGGCTTATCTCCTTAGATAAATAACTCGGGAACTGGGAAATAGAATGGCTAGGATAAGCTGGATTGAATGGTGAGTGAAGTGAGGAAGAGGTTGAGAGGAAATCGGTTCAAGGCTAAAGAAAGAGCCTAAGGTGTGAAATGAAAGTAGAAAAGAAAGAGAGAAACTCTAGGAAAGGATCGTGTATTCAAAGTTGTCTAAACTCTCGATGTAAAAAAATATAAAAAAAAATATAGAATAAGAGTTTAGACTAAGAGGAGAAATTCCCCTAGAGTGTTAACAAAAGAAAAAAAAAATATGAGGTTATGAACAATGTGTATATCTAGCCAAAAGGGCTACGGGTTTTATTTACGGGATAAGAGATTGCGAGACAATGAGCTTAAGACGAGAGATTAGAAAGCTAGGATAGGATGGAAGATAATCTTTGATACATCTTTGTTCTATTCCTTCCTCGCTTTTTTGAATTGTCATGCATTACGTTTTTGTGAGAGTAAGTGGCCCGGAAAATTTGAACCTCCTCATGCGTTATGCTTTCAAGCCTTTCTCACCAAAACCAATTGAGAATGTGTTAGATTCCCTTATGTGAGACCGCACTTGAAAAGATTTAAATGAACGTTAAAGAGTTGGTTGATAAGAATGCTTGTAGATTCTGAAATCTTAGGCATTTGAGTAAAAGATTCGAGTTGCGATAGGCATGGAGAAGTTCGTAAGAGTAGAAGCGATTTTTGCATTATGACATATTTACCTAAGGACCTTGAGTTGAAAGTTTCGTGTGTTTCCTTTTGGATATGAGTCCCCGTCTTCAAACTTCTCTTCTTGGCTTACTTTGCTTTACTCACTTGAGGACAAGCAAAAGGCAAGTCCAGGGGAGTTGATATCACTGAATTTTACCACCTCGAGTCTCATATTGTTTTTCGTTTTCCTTGTGTTTCATCTAGTTTTTATTATATATACACATTGCATTTAGGTCCAAAGCGAGTCATGTTGCATTTTAGATGTACTAGGTCGTTTTTGTGTTCTTTTGGCTTGCTGGAGCCTTTCTCAGGTGTTTGGGAGTGACTTGGATCAACTTGGATGAAAGGAGACGATTGAAGCTCGAGGAAAAACCGCAAAGATCGAATGAAGAGCGAGAAGGCCAAAAATCAACGTGCGATCGGTTAACAACCGATCGCCGAAACCGATGTCGAGAAAATCAACACGCGATCGGTTGTTAACCGATCAGGATCGTGATACGACTTTTGGCTTGACTTTGGGACCAACCCTTTTGTAATATATTCAACACTTCTTTTCTCTTTCTTACTAACTCACCACTGACGAAAATATCATCAGCTCTGCTCCTTTTTACTGTTTTAGAGAACTTATCTCTTCTCTCCTCTTGTATTCATGAAAGATTCAAGATCTACAACATTTTAGTGAAGATTTTCTTAACTTCTTTCCACCAATCTTCTTATTTTCACTATGTCTTGCTTTTGTTCGGTTTTGTTTTGTGATTTAGTTATATGTGAGTAGTTTTATTATGGATTGTGGGAATGGTTGATTTAGAGGGATAGATGATGATTTCTTGATGTTTAGAACAAGATTAAAGAAGTTCTCACGTTTAGAAAGTGTCTTAAGGCTAGGATTGAACTAGCTACTCAATTTCTAGAACATGGACAAATTACACTTGAGAGAGGTTTGGTAATTGTGTAGAAGATTTCTGATCATGTTTTTGATGCTTAGCAAGATGAGAATCATGACTAAGGATCATTAATTGGCTAAAAAGGATTTGTGTTTTATGCTTGTTGATAATTTTGTAGCAATTGAGAGATTAGCTAATTTCAATAATCAATGAAGGGTTTAGCATCATGAGAATGAGTTAAACTACTTATATGTGTTCCTTGCCATTGAGTGATTAGAAACATCTTTAGTGAATCATCGAATACTCTTAATCGAAAGCCATTTCCTACGATCCATATCTTTATTTTCTTGAGTAAAATCGTTTTAGTGTCTTGTTTTCTTTGAATCTGTGTTTCTTAAACTAGATTGTAAGAATTTTAATTGTCATGTATGTTTTTATTCTCTGTCTTTTATTTTTAGTTTTATCGTAATTAGTTCTTAGAACGAAAACCAACAAAAATCGTTTAGCTTAGCTTAAGTAGTTTCTTGTATTCTTACTGTGCTGTTCTTTCTCTCTGTGGATTCGATCCCTAAGTACTCAACGACAAACCATTATGATTGCGGTAGTCTACACATTAGGGTAATTGATGTGTTGAAAAAACGACTAATCACTAAGGTACGCATTTCTTGGTCCTAACTACACATACCTTGTCATCATCAATGCTGAACTGAACAACGTAGAGACTGCCTTACTCTTGTGTGAATTGAGAAAACATCGTAGAGCACTAGGCTATTCTCTAGATGACATTACAGGAATCTCACCAGACCTTTGTATGCATAGGATACATCTAGAAGATGAATCGATGACTTCTGTAGAACATCAGAGACGGTTAAACCCGAATCTGAAAGATGTTGTAAAGAAAGAGATAATGAAACTTCTAGAGGCTGGTATCATATATGCTATCCGATAGTACATGGGTGAGTCCGGTGCATGTAGTGCCTAAGAAAAGCGGTTTGACAGTAGTTGAAAACGATAGGAATGAGTTAATTCCGACTAGAACTGTCACTGGTCATAGAATGTGCATTGATTATAGGAAATTGAATGTTGCAACTCGCAAATATCATTTTCTTTTGCCCTTTATTGATCAAATGCTTGAGAGATTGGCTAACCACCCTTACTATTGTTTCCTAGATGGTTATTCTGGTTTCTTTCAGATTTCGATTCATCCCGATGACCAGGAGAAGACCACATTCACATGTCCTTATGGCACTTATGCTTATCGCAGAATGCCATTTGGTTTGTGTAATGCGCCAGCCACGTTCCAACACTGCATGATGTCAATCTTCACCGACATGATTGAAGACATAATGGAGGTTTTCATGGACGATTTCTCTGTCTACGGACCCTCCTTTGCTGAATGTCTATCTAATTTGTGCAGGGTACTAAAGAGATGTGAGGGGGTCGAGAATGGAGTTGCCGATCATTTATCCAAAATGCGCATCGACAAGGAGGTTCCCATCAATGACTACCTCCCCGAGGAGAATGTATATGCGATCGAGGTTTTGCGGAATGGCTCATTGTTTGTTCGGGCCGGTAAACTTCCCAAAATCCCTTGGTTTGGCGAAATTGCCAATTTCCTTGCTGCAGAAGTGAAGCCAGACGGTTTTGCGGGGTACAAAAAGAAGAAATTTTTGCGGGACATCAGATATTACTTTTGGGATGAACCGTACATGTACAAGCGTTGTTCCGATGGTATCTATAGACGTTGTGTCTCGGAGGAAGAAATCCCGGGAATTCTATT
Organism: Eutrema heterophyllum; assembly: GCA_002933915.1. Lineage (NCBI taxonomy): Eukaryota > Viridiplantae > Streptophyta > Magnoliopsida > Brassicales > Brassicaceae > Eutrema > Eutrema heterophyllum. Next base: position 155,118 of record PKMM01028239.1, on the reverse strand, counting down.
TCATTGCCACGGGTCGAACTATGCGGGACATTTTGCTACCTTCAAGACCGTATCTAAGGTGTTGCAGGCCGATTTCTGGTGGCCGACCATGTTCTGTGATGCTCACGCTTTTGTTTCCAAGTGTGACGCCTGTCAACGACAAGGGAACATCAGCAAAAGGAACAAGATGCCTCAAAATTTTATTCTCGAAGTTAAGGTGTTTGACTGTTGGGGAATCGACTTCATGGGTCCTTTTCCATCTTCTTCCGGAAATAAGTACATCCTTGTTGCTGTGGACTACATGTCCAAGTGGATCGAAGCAATGGCGAGCCCGACTAACGACTCCAAGGTGGTCCTTAAGATGTTCAAATCTGTCATTTTCCCGAGATTTGGAATTCCGAGAATTGTAATAAGCGATGGAGGATCGCATTTCATCAACAAACTATTCGAGAAGCTCTTGAAGAAGAACGGCGTTACGCATAAGGTAGCCACTCCTTATCACCCTCAGACGAGCGGACAAGTTGAAATATCCAACCGAGAGATAAAGAGCATTCTTCAGAAGACGGTGAACATTACACGAAAAGATTGGGCCGTGAAGCTTGATGATGCACTCTGGGCGTACATAACCGCCTACAAGACACCTCTTGGCACAACCCCATTTCATCTTGTCTATGGAAAACCATGTCATATTCCAGTGGAACTCGAGTACAAGGCGGCATGGGCAGTGAAATTGTTAAATTTCGACATCAAAGCCGCATCCGAGAGAAGGTTGATTCAGCTAAACGAGTTGGATGAGATCCGTCAAACGGAGTATGAGAACTCCAAGATCTACAAGGAACGAACCAAAGCTTATCATGACAAGAAGATTATCCCAAGAAATTTCTCCGCCAATGATCAGGTGCTACTCTTCAACTCTCGCTTGAGACTTTTTCCGGGAAAGCTCAAGTCAAGATGGTCCGGTCCTTTCACGGTTAAGGAAGTCCGTCCATACGGAGCAATCGTGTTGCGTAACCGACAAGGAGGCGAATTCGTTGTCAATGGTCAGCGGCTTAAGCCATATCTCGCTGACAACGGAATCACTGCGGGATTCACTGTTCCTCTCGGTGATCCTCCTTTCGCCTAAACGGCCCCGGAGTCAAGCTAATGACTAAAAACGAGCGTTTGGTGGGAGGCAACCCACCGGTAAGTGTATATAATTTTCTTTTTCGATTTGTTTTCACTAAACTTTCTAATTTTTCGTTTTGGATTTGAATTTTAAGTTTTTACAAAAAAAAAAAACAAAAAATAACAAAAATTACAGGAAATTGGATCGATCGATCCCCATAATGGATCGATCGATCCAATACATCGCTCATTTCCTGGATCGACCGCTCCGAGCCATGACGAAATGCTTCTTGTCGGACCGATCGATCCGTGAGAAGAGGTAAGCTGGATCGATCGATCCAATCTTCAGGTAAGGCCGATTCGATTTTTTGGTCTAAAACCGGTTTAATCACACTTAATTTAAACCAAAAAACTGTATTCCTTCCTTCTTCCTTCGTTTAAACTCGATCTAAACCCCATTTTTCTAAAAACAAATTCGCAACAAGTGTTCTTGAGAGGTTTTGGAGATTTCAACTTCAATCCTCCATAACTTCCTTATTTCTCAACGGATTTGAACAATTTTTGGGTCATCCTACTCGATTCTTCGAGCTCTTTCTGTTTCTCTTATTGCCGTCCTTGATCTGCACAAGTATGGCGCTCGAATTCCTCTTTTTCAGTCCGAAAATTCTAGGTTGAAATATGTGAAAATCAAAATCGTGTTCATAGCTTGTTCTTGGATTGATTCATGCTTTATACACATGCTATGAACCGATTCTCAGTTGGGTATTGCTTGGAAACACCAAGAATTTGTGTGCTTGGAAAGAATTAGGGGATTGTGAGGAATTTTGAAAATTTTGTGGAAAGAGATTGATTTTGAGAAATTTGGTAATTCGGGTTGGAGATTGTTGTGAGTTTGAAGTTCTTGATGGTATATTTACTTGACTGCACGCTTCATTTGCACGAATCATCATTTTGTCAAATGTCGTTCTTGGAACGTTACTCGTATTTTGGTACAAACTCCTTAAATGTTTAAGTTGTTTGTTTTGCAGACAATGGCTCCTCCATCCAAAGCCAAACAGCTAGCAGCAAAGAAACAGAAGGAAACAAACCAACGCCGAGTTGATACAAATGATGATCTATTCAATCATGTTGCTTGTTTCAATCTCCATGTCTGAGTAGATCCCTTGTTAGGTTCAGGATTCTCATAAGGGTTTTCTCTGAATGTTAGGTTAATTAGTTAATTATGATTCACCATCTGAATTAGTTCTTCACCATAGCTAATTCTAGGTTGACGAATCTAGAATTTAGATCTTAGGATAATTGATTAGGCACGAGAGTGCAGTTTACTGGCTGAAACAGTTGCCTCCTGGATCACTGACTACTTGGGAGGAGACTAAGAACGCGTTCCTGAACAACTTTTATGATGATGCGAGATCCGAAGAGCTCAGGAACAAGATCTCCCAGTTTTCTCAAGGACCAACTGAAGCGTTTAAGGCTGCTTGGATCAGATTCAGGTCATATCAGAGGGATTGTCCACATCACGGGTTCACTAAGGTTCAGTTGCTGGGTATCTTCTTCAGAGGGATTGACTGGAGGTATCAGATGGCTTTAGATGCTGCGAGTAATGGAAATTTCAACACCAGATATCCTGACGATGCTTAAGTGCTGATTGAGAACTTGGCGTCTAACAATAGCACCAAGAATGCAGACTTTGATCGGAAGAAGCAGGCTGGGAATTTGGATGGATCGCAGATTGCTGAGGTTCAAGCCAAGCTGGATTCAGTGCACAATCTTCTGATGGGTAAGACGAAAGCTGTTCACTTTGCTGATGAGGATGAAATGAAAGGTGTTAACTACATTGGTGGTGCTGGATTTCAAAGTCAAAGATATCAATACCCACCTCACCCACCCAAAACTCCAGAGAGCAAGGTTGAGTCTATCTATGTTTGAGCAGCTTCTTCAGGGACAGCAGAAGATGACAGTGGATTTCAATCGGAAGATGGATGCTATGTACACAGCCCTAAATGGAAAAATTGAAGCTCTTAGCATTCTTCATAAGAGGCTGGAAACTCAGGTCGCTCAGACTGCAGCAGCTATCAAGGGAAAGATGGTTCATGCACAGAATGAACAAGTCAATGCGATCACCTTAAGAAGTGATGAAGAGGTCGATCCAGGAGTGAAAATTGGCCTAACTGCAAAGAATCTCGTCGATGACGACGATGAGGCCCCCGAAATCGCCCCAGTATCAATCGATACCCCCAGCATCGGTCGATACCCGTCCAAAGATCTGCCAAAGAAGTTTCGACACAACAAGTATCGACAAACACCACACTAGTATCGATCGACACCACATCTGAAGAGACGACAGAGAAGCCTTGTATCGATCGATACCATTCTAGTATCGATCGACACCCCTCGCAGACTGAGCCAGAAACTATGAAAACACCCAAGATTGTCGAGGAACGTGTCTACAAACCTAAGGTGTCATACCCTCGACCACCTAGACATCTCATGAACCCCATTTCTCCAAAGCAGCTGCTTGGCTTTGAGAAGATGGTACGAAGGATTCCCCACACACTGACTTTTGAAGAAGCTATAGAGTACCGCCCTCTGCTGAGTCACTTCCGAGATTGCAGAGAAACTCTGGAAGATCGAAGTACTCTTTATCAAGGCAAGAAGCAAGTCACTACCGCTGAGGCAGTTGACCAAGAGGGAAGACCCAGGAATATTCTCAGTTCCATGCTCTATCTCTGGAGTTAAATTCAAAGAGTCTATCGTTGACTCGAGGGCTAGCGTCAATGTCATGTCAAGGGCAATTGCAGAGAGATTGAAAGCTGATATTCGACCGCCCAAGACATCCATCACATACGCGAACTGTATCACCTCACTTCCATATGGTACAATCCTTGATTTGATGGTTGAAGTAGGAGATTGTCTGGTTCCTACTGATTTTCAGGTTGTGGAGATGAGTGCAACATCTAGTACGCAGCTGATTCTGGGACGACCGTTTATGGCTACGGTTGGTGCCATTATGGACACACCCAGCAAGAGAGCCTCGTTCTCATACATTGACAAGGAGGTGTACTACGAAGCCATTCCTACTAGAGGAACTCCCACACGTGTCTCTTGCATCGATGTTGTCATAGGAGAGACGTTGGTAGTTGATCATCGGGAAGAGCCTTCTGACGAGCCTAATACCATAGACGTTCTAGATAGTCCGTCTGTCATCACCAAGAAAGACGTCAAAATAGCTAAGGCAAAGAAGACGGTGAAGAGCAAAGAAGTAAAAGGTGCTCCCTCTATGACTTTAATCCCTCAGAAGTGTGATGGGGACTCGATTGAGTACAAGGTGAAGTGCAAAGGAACCTCAAAACCATTCTCCGAAGCTAGAATCATTATTACTCCGGAGCTGAAAGAGAAAGGAAAAGAGGTTATAGAGAGCATGCTGAGTAGAACTCTGAATCTGCAAGTGTCTAGCTATGGAACTTGCATGGGAGTGAGTTCTCAACCTCGCTCTGACTAATCACCTGAGCAAAGTCAAGCTCGTGACGTTAAACAAGCGCTTGGTGGGAGGCAACCCACTGCCGAGTCTGTACATATGTGTTTTCTATTTTTCTACTTTTTGTTTTGTGTTTTGTTGTGTCACGTGAATCAGATTCGGAGGTCCAGTATCGATCGACACCACTTGGCATCGGTCGATACCAGTCATTAAACGTACACAATCTGGAGCGACCTCCGTGTGGCGAGCAAATCATTCCATTCCCTCAGTATCGATCGACACCAAATGGTATCGATCGATACTTCGCCGCCCAGGTAAGTTTCCTTATAAACCCTACGGTTTTTCCTTTCCTCCTCATAACCTTCATCGACCGACACACTCTCACCAAATCACCAAATCTTTGGTTCTCCACGGATTTGAGTAATTTTTGTGTCTATCCTGCTCGGATTTTCGTGCTCTTTCACATTCTCTCACTCTTTCACTCGATCATCAAGGTATAAAACACGAATTTTCACTTTTTCAATTCCGTGACACAAGGTTGGATTTTCGACTTTTAGGCTTTTAGAACTAGTTTTGATGGATGATTATCACTTGATTAGTGTGTTCTAGGCCTAGTCGAACCCCGCATTGCGCTTAATTACCCTTAGTTTTGAATTTTTGAAATTTGTGGATTCTTCGTGACGCTCGATACCTGTATGAGTATCGATCGATACCCCATTGGTATCGGTCGATGCTCTTTCCCTTGGCCGAGATTGCTGTGTTTGAGAGAGATATTGGATTTATGATGTGTTTTGTGTTTGTTGATGATGCAGATGGCACCTAAGAAGAGAGCACGCACTGATACCGCATCCAGCTCCAACCCACCAGAGAAAGAATACATGTTGCACGCTCGAGTCGAGTTCTTAGACGAAGGGGTTTGGAAAGTGGGAACGGTTATTGCTTGTCTCACCGAGAACCGCTACAAGGTTCGGACAGCGAATTCTACAGACTTCACTGTGGTATTCGGTAGACACTTATGAGACGCACCAGCCGAGGCACCTACGCCTTCAACCCCATTGCCTCCTCGCACAACAGTGCGGTTTCCTTGGCCTAAGCTCAGTGAGAAGGCAAGGATACGTTTGAGGGATGATTACGAAGGTTCAGATAAGGAGATCACGGAGAGTAGAGCTTGCACCCACCGGCCTATATCAGAGGAGTGAGACAATTACGATTCGATCTTCTACAACGCATGGCAAGAGGTTGATGTGCGCCCCACTCGGTTTGTGGACACGCACACTATGCGGCATCTGGGTTTTTGACAGGGAGCTCGATGGACTGATCCGAAAGAACGGATTGGGGACGATGCCTACGCGGCAATATGACCTATACCCTGACTTGGTCCGCCAATTCCTTGCCTCTGTTCGCGTCTACTACACTGGTGAGCCTCTAGTGACAGCACAGCAGGGTATTCTCACTTTTCTGATTCGCGGTGTGCGATACAGGATATCTTTTCCGGAGCTCTGCGACATCTACAGGTTTAACAGGGATTTCTCGAGGTGTGAGCTTCCTCGCAAGTTCTTGGATATTGAGGCATTCTGGTCTCATTTTGGGCATGGAGTCTATGACAGTAAGACCACTACACAGATGGATGTGCGCCATCATGTCCTGCGCTGTCTTGTGAGGATATTGAGCAACACCTTGTTGTGTAAGAAGGAGCCAAACAAGATGAGAGTTGCTGAGCTGATTGTTCTGTCTATTGGGATTGGGGACATTATTGACGATGAGGCTTACGAGTGGCCTGAGATGGACCTCGCGGTTAACTTAGGTGCTGTTTTCGCACACCACTTGGAGTCGCTGAAGGTTAAGCCTTTTACAGAACGCGGCAAGGCTTCTAGGACTGCAGGTCGCCAGAAGACCGAGACGGTGGGTGATATATCATGGTTTTTACCCCTTTTAAGCCATGATATAGGTCCATTTTATAGATTCTTTCTACTATTTTGTAGTGTTTTAGAGTCTTTTACAGGTTTTAGCACGTTTGGAGCATTTTGGAGCATTTTGGAGCATATGGAGATGTAGAGTCATGCAGAGACGTCAGAAGTTTGGCATTCGTTGAAGAACTTCCCACCAATGGATTGAGCTCACATTTGGACACAAGTCAGATCAATGGATTAGCTTTCATTTGGAAGTGGTTTGAGGTCATTCCAACGATGCGATCAAAAGTTATGCCAGTTTTCGTGAAGACAGTCCAGTCTGGCGAGCAGAAGAGTCGACACAGAGGATGAGTATCGACCGACACCACCTAGTGTCGATCGATACTCACTGCAGGAAAACAGGAAACACGACTTTTTACAAGTCTTGAGAGTTTGCACTTTGGTCCAGAAGTCTTTAATAATTACAAGACCCAAAACGTGTTTTAGCATTATAATTAGGTTTTTAAGCCACTTTGGCTATGACGTTTGATTAAGCTTGATTTTACTTCTGTTCTACTTTTGTTTTTGGAGAGACAACTCTGAACTCCTATTTTCTTATTTGATTTCTTTGATGATCTATTCAATCATGTTTATTGTTTCAATCTTCATGTCTGAGTAGATCCAGTGTTAGGTTCAGGGTTCTCATAAGGGTTTTCTCTGAATGTTAGGTTAATTGATTGATTAGGATTCACCATCTGAATTAGTTTTTCGCCTTAGGTTGTTCCCATAGCTAATTCTAGGTTGACGAATCTAGAACTTAGATCTTACGATAATTGGTTAGGCACGAGAGTGCGATTAATTACCTGATAGAACCTAGGGTGAGCAAAATAACTATTCGCAAAGAGATTTGGTTTAGTTATTTTGTGAACAAATCGAACTTGGAATAAAAGTTGGTTTAGACTTTAGGATTCGCAAAGAGATTTGGAATTCTAGGATTTAGACTTACATAGTTTTCGCAACGAGAGTTGGTTAGCTATACTTTAGTGATTTGAGTTTTAGAACCGCGCTAAATCTGAATCCTGTTAGTTAGTTTATCTGCATTCATTGAATTCCTGAAAAATACCCTGGGCCTATCTTCTTTCCATTGATTCACAACTCGTTTAATTTACGTATTCGTTTTCAATTACATCTTTTTGGTTTAGCTTAATTCTGATCTAAATAATCTATTATGTGTTTCCCTGAGTCTCTGTGGATTCGATCCCTAAGTATTACAATCGACAAAGCTTTAGTACTTTTAGGGTATTAATTTGAGCTATATCAAATTTGGCGCCGTTGCCGGGGACTTCAATTTCGCCATTAGATTTCAGTGAAGAATTTCGTCTAAATCGTCGAGTATCGATCGATACCCCTTGGTATCGGTCGACACCCGACACGTTTTTTTCAGTCACTTACGTTCTTGATCTTTGTGTTTCAGGTGTATGCCTACTCGAGAAACCAGGAGAAACAAGAACACTCAGCTAGTTAATTTGTCAAACGAGCAGCTAGCACAGTTGGAACGCACACTCAGAAAAGCAAAGAAGCCAGCAACGATGAACAACGATCCAGTGATTTTGATTCAGGATGAGGCTGGTGCTTTCAGAGACCGAGAGGGTCACTTGTGCAATGAGAGAGGGCAGAGACTCGATGGAGAAGGGAACGCTATTGTCCCTCCAGCTGCAGTGAATGCTGCGAACGCTGCGATTGAGCGTGGTAGAACAATTGGTGAATGCAACAGACCTGATCAGTTCTACGCAAATCGATCAGCGATTCGACCTCCTACCTTTCAAAGGAATGATTTCGAGCTAAAGCCTGCGTACTACACTCTTGTGGGTCAACACACTTTCCATGGTCTTTCTCATGAGCATCCCATGGATCATATCGAGAAGTTCGAGGATTTGGTCTCTAGCATCAAATGCAATGGAGTGTCCTACGACTACTTGTTCTGTAAGCTTTTCCCATACTCTCTTGGTGGGGATGCTTCTTATTGGCTCAAGCAATTACCAGCTGGGTCATTGACTACGTGGGATCAGACCAAGACTGCTTTCCTGAATAACTTCTATGACGATGCGAGATCAGAAGAGTTTAGGAACAAGATTTCCCAGTTTTCTCAGGGAACGACTGAGGCTTTCAAGGCTGCTTGGGGAAGATTCAGATCGTATCAGAGGGATTGTCCACATCATGGGTACACTATGGTTCAGCTACTGAGTTTTTTTTCAGAGGGATTGATTAGAGATATCATATGGCTTTGGACTCTGCGAGCAATGGTAACTTCTTTACCAAATATCCTGATGATGCTTACCAGCTGATTGAGAATTTTGCGTCGAGCAATAGCACAAAGAGTGCTGACATGGAGCGTAAGAAGCTAGCTGGTGGTATAGAGGGTTCACAGATTGCTGAGGTGCATGCGAAGCTGGATTCGGTGCACAATTTGTTGATGAGCAAGCAGTAGAAGGATGTTCACTTTGCTGATAATGTCGAGGTTTTCAAGGAGGATGAGGTAGAGGATGTTAACTACGTTGGTGGTTCTGGTTTTCAAGGTCAGAGGAATCACTACAACAACAACTTTCAGCAAGGAGGATTCAAATCTGAGGGTTATCAAGGTAGTCCTGGGTCGAATCAGTTTAGCCAGAAACCTTTCCAGAGCAGTGGTTACACAAGGAACTATGGGAGTTCATCTTATCAGCAGGTACCTGCTAAGACTCCTGAGAGTAAGATCGAGGATATGCTTGAACAGCTGGTTCAAGGGCAAGAGAAGATGACGGTGAGCTTTAATGGGAAGTTGGATGCTCTGTACACCGATCTAAATGGGAAGATCGAAACTCTCAGCATGAACCATAGGAAGTTGGAAATTCAGGTCGCTCAGACTGCAGAAGCTGTGAAACGACAAGAGGGTGTTCTTCCAGGTAGAGGAGAAAACCCAAGGAGGGAGCACATCAATGTAATCATCTCGAGCAGTGCAGAGGAAGTCACTACAGGAGTAAAAACTGGCCCAATTGCAGGAAATTTCGTCGATCTTGACGATGAGGACCCAGAAATCGCCCCAGTATCGATCGATACCACCCAGCATCGGTCGATACCCGTCCAAGGATCTGCCAAGGACGTTTTGAAGCAACAAGCATCGCTCGACACCACTACCTGTGTCGATCGACACCAAGCTGAAGATGACGATTGGGATTCTGAAAATCCCCCTGCATCGATCGACACCATCACTAGTGTCGATCGACACCCCTCGCAGACTGATCCAGAAATTGAGAAAACACCCAAGATTGTCGAGGAAAGGGTTTACAAGCCTAGGGTGCCATATCCTATACCACCTAGACATCTCATGAAACCCATAACTGCGGAGAAGTTGCTCGCTTTTGAGAAGATGGTCAGGAGGATTCCCAGCACTATATCTTTTGAAGAAGCTTTTGAAAACCGCCCTTTGGAGTGTTACTTCCACAACTGCAGAGAAACTGAGGAAGAGATCAAGGCACTTTTCATCAAGGCCAGAAGTACACCATCTCCACCTAAGCAGCTGACTAAGAGGGAAGACCCAGGAAAATTTTCAGTTCCATGCTCTATCTCTGGAGTTGAGTTCAAGGAATCCCTTGTTGACTCAGGGTCTAGTGTCAACCTCATGTCAAGGGAGAATGTAAAAGCTGATATGGGATCTCCCAAGACACTTCTCACATACGCAAACTCCACTAGCTCACTTCCCTATGCTACGATCCTCGATTTGCCTGTCGAAGTAGGAGACTGTCTGGTTCCTACTGATTTTCAGGTTGTCGAGATGAGCGAAGGATCTAAGGTTCCTTTGATTTTGGGAAGACCGTTTATGGCTACTGCTGGCGCAATCATGGACACACCGAACAAGAGAATCTCTTTCTCTTACATTGACGATGAGGTCTACTATGACGACATCCCTTCTAGAAGAACACCCAGACATGTCTCATGCATCACCACTCCTGTCGGCGAGACGCTGATGATCGATCTGCTGGATGAGCCTTGCGATGAGCCAAAGGTCGCAACCGTTTCGGATGAACCTCCCAGCATCACCAAGAAGGTTGCTAAGAAGGCTACAGCAACAAAGAAGAAAGCGAAGAGCAAGAAAGTCGACAGTGCTGCCCAAGTCACTTTGATCCCTCTGAAGTGTGATGGAGACTCGATCGAGTATAAGGTGAAGCACAAAGAAGCCTCGAGACCATTCGCCAAAGCTAGAGTTCTTCTTACTCTAGAGCTGAAAGAGAAAGGAAAGGAGGTTATAGAGATCATGCTGAGCGGAACTCTGAATCTGGAGGTGTCTACCTGTGGAGCTTACATGGGAGTGAGTTCTCAACCTCGCTTCAACTAATCACCTGAGCAAAGTCAAGCTACTGACGTTAAACAAGCGCTTGGTGGGAGGCAACCCACTGGTGAGTCTGTTTTTATTTTATTTTTGGGTTTTATTTTTGGTTTTGTGTCTTGTGTTTCACATGCAGCAGATTCAGAAGAGGAGTATCGATCGACACCAACACGGTATCGATCGACACCATCCACACGCAAAAGGAGCTGGGTATTTCTCAAGGGACCGTGAGCAACATATCGGTCGATGTCAACTTAGCATCGACCAATTTTCCCTTGTATCGATCGATACCACCATGGTATCGGTCAATACCCGCCACCCAGGTAAGCCTCCTTCGATTTTCATCCATCCACTCAACTCTTTTGATTTCTTTTACCAACTCTAGGCTAGATAACACTGGGGACAGTGTTGTTTAAGTCTGGGGGAGGTAGTCGCTGACATTGTGTTTGTTTTTCTTAGAGTCAGTCGTTTTTGTATCAAATTTGTTTTATTGAGTCAAAATTTGTTGGAGATTATGATCTTGTTCTTGAATCTATTGTTCTGACTTTGCTTCTGAGTGTCCACTGTTACAGAATCAGTTACAGATCGACTAATGAAAAATCCAAAGGCTGACCAGTTAACTAGAAGACACACATGTTTCCAGCAGAGTTCTTTTAAAGCCTGAGCCAAATTTCTGCACTTCATCGACGTGGTTAGTATTCATAGAGCTTGATTCCTCATTCATATATGACAAAGGAACCCATGTGTTTAAAGTAATGGTATCTCTCTCCCCTATCATAAGTTAATAAATAAGAGCATAAAAGATGAAATGATTTTCTTCTGAGTAGAGGGTTAGGAATGTTTCCAGCGATCCCATTATTCTACTTAGTGAGGAATGATCACACAAAGGATGGAAGCGAGGCTAGGATTTTCCTATGATGCCATTATTCGCCTACACCCTTTGATACATTGAGAGGGAAGAACCGGGGATTCGGTGGCAAACACCATCAATACTCGCGTCTCATACCTTGATATGTATATGCGAACCAAAAAGAAAAAAAGAAAAAAAAAGAACAAAACAAGAAATAAGTCTGGGGGAGAGAAAGTGATACAAAAAGTGTGAAATTTGGGTGGTTCCTTGTCATGATATTGTATGGGAAAGAATCTAGAAGGTTCTTGGTGTTAACCACAGCGATGAAACTGGCGATGAAGGGTTTAATTGAACGATGTTGTGAGATAATGTGTGTAGTTTGGGGAAGCTGCGAATGTCTACGGAGAAGTACATGGTGGTTAGATTTGGATCTGGTTAGGTGACTTTATGGTGCTTGGGAAAAGGGTCATTGCAATGTTTTATGAACAGGTGAGTCTCCGTGTTTTCAAACCTCTCTCTCTGGTTTAGTCTTCTATTTGCTTGAGGGCAAGCAAAGGCTAAGTCTGGGGGCGTGATATATCATGGTTTTTACCCCTTTTAAGCCATGATATAGGTCCATTTTATAGAGTCTTTCTATTATTTTGTAGTGTTTTAGAGTCTTTTACAGGTTTTAGCACGTTTGGAGCATTTTGGAGCATATGGAGATGCAGAGTCACGCAGAGACGTCAGAATTTTGGCATTCGTTGAAGAACTTCCCACCGATGGATTGAGCTCACATTTGGACACAAGTCAGATCAATGGATTAGCTTTCATTTGGAAGTGGTTTGAGGTCATTCCAACGATGCGATCAAAAGTTATGCCAGTTTTTGTGAAGACAGTCCAGTCTGGCGAGCAGAAGAGTCGACACAGAGGATGAGTATCGACCGACACCACCTAGTGTCGATCGATACTCACTGCAGGAAAACAGGAAACACGACTTTTTACAAGTCTTGAGAGTTTGCACTTTGGTCCAGAAGTCTTTAATAATTACAAGAAGCCCCAAAACGTGTTTTAGCATTATAATTAGGTTTTTAAGCCACTTTGGCTATGACGTTTGATTAAGCTTGATTTTACTTCTATTCTACTTTGGTTTTTGGAGAGACAACTCTGAACTCCTATTTTCTTATTTGATTTCTTTGATGATCTATTCAATCATGTTTATTGTTTCAATCTTCATGTCTGAGTAGATCCAGTGTTAGGTTCAGGGTTCTCATAAGGGTTTTCTCTGAATGTTAGGTTAATTGATTGATTAGGATTCACCATCTGAATTAGTTTTTCGCCTTAGGTTGTTCCCATAGCTAATTCTAGGTTGACGAATCTAGAACTTAGATCTTAGGATAATTGGTTAGGCACGAGAGTGCGATTAATTACCTGATAGAACTAGGGTGAGCAAAATAACTATTCGCAAAGAGATTTGGTTTAGTTGTTTTGTGAACAAATCGAACTTGGAATAAAATCTGGTTTAGACTTTAGGATTCGCAAAGAGATTTGGAATTCTAGGATTTAGACTTAGATAGTTTTCGCAACGAGAGTTGAGTTTAGTGATTTGAGTTCTAGAACCGCGCTAAATCTGAATCATGTTAGTTAGTTTATCTGCATTCATTGAATTCCTGAGAAATACCCTGAGCCTATCTTCTTTCCATTGATTCACAACTCGTTTAATTTACGTATTCGTTTTCAATTACATCTTTCTGGTTTAGCTTAATTCTGATCTAAATAATCTATTGTGTGTTTCCCTGAGTCTCTGTGGATTCGATCCCTAAGTATTACAATCGACAAAGCTTTAGTACTTTTAGGGTATTAATTTGAGCTATATCAGTGGGCAGTCTTGTACCTAGGGTTCAGCACCACTAGTTGCTCGATCATCACTTCCCGCGAGCTTATGGACGAGGCGCACTTGGAGCACCTGCGTTGGCTGAAGCCTCACAGGCGTTGGGTTTTCAGCACTTCTGTTGGGGACTATCTGGTTCAGCTCCCCAACACCAATCTGACAGACATAGGCGGTGACCCTGCTCAGTTGCTTTTCGCCCCTGATCCCACTGACATGGAGCTTGCACCGGTCACTCGACGTCGAGGCTCCGCTACTAGAGCACGACCACCTGCTTATGGCCCTGCTGGGGGTCAACCACGCCGCACGTCTACACGTACTGCTGCTGCGCTTTCTCTTCCTCCACCACCTGAGATGGAGCTGGATCCCTTTCAGCGATATGTAGTCGCAAGTCTGCAGACGATCTGGAACGCCATTTCCAGTTGCAGCTGCATGGCGCCTCAGCATCCTGTTTCTTCACGTTCACCGCGCACGCCTCCTGACGTCGGTTCATCTGGCACTGCTGGCAATGATTCTGACGCCACTGAGGAGGATTAGTCCTCTTGCTATCTGATCATCACGTTTGCTGTTTCTTTTTCCCTTTTCTTTTTATTTTCGTTTGGACTTTTGTGTTTTTTTTGTGTCTTTTTTTAGCACTTTCTTATTCTTTTGGACTTGTGGATTTATGCTTCATTGATATTTTGTTGCACCTAACTTGTGTTTGAGTGATCTAACAGTGCCACCATTTAACACCTGGATCGTTTGACACATTTTTGGAGTTACATCTGACCTTAGACGTTGAAAACTCATCACCTGTGTCGACCAATACTTGGTATCGATCGATACCAAGTTGGGTGTCGGTCGACACTCGTACCCCATCTCGGGTAACTTCTTCGCTTTTCACCAATCCACTCAGCTCTTCTGATTTCTTTTACCAACTCTAGACTAGATAACACTGGGGACAGTGTTGTTTAAGTCTGAGGGAGGTAGTTGCTGACAACGTGTTTGTTTTTCTTAGAGTCAGTTGTTTTTGAGTCATTTGTCGTTTTATTGACTCAAAATTTGTTTTATTGAGTCAAAACCTGTTGGAGATTATGATCTTGTTCTTGAATCTATTGTTCTAACTTTGCTTTTAAGTGTCCACTGTTACAGAATCAGTTACAGATCGACTAATGAAAAATCCAAAGGCTGACCAGTTAACTAGAAGACACACATGTTTCCAGCAGAGTTCTTTTAAAGCCTGAGCCAAATTTCTGCATTTCATCGACGTGGTTAGTATTCACAGAGCTTGATTCCCCATTCATATCTGACAACGGAACCCATGTGTTTAAAAGTGACAGTATCTCTCTCCCATGTTATAAGTTAATAAATAAGAGCATAAAAGATGAATGATTTTCTTCTGAGTAGAGGTTTAGGAATGTTTCCAGCGATCCCATTATTCTACTTGGTGAGGGATGATCACACAGAGGATTGGAAGCGAGGCTAGGATTTTCCTATGATGCCATTATTCGCCTACAACCTTTGATACATTGAGAGGGAAGAACCGGGGATTCGGTGGCAAACACCATCAATACTCGCGTCTCAAACCTTGATTTGTATATGCGAATAAATAAATAAAAAAGAAGAAAAAAAAAAAAGAGGACAAAATAAGAAATAAGTCTGGGGGAGAGAAAGTGATACAAAAAGTGTGAAATTGGGTGGTTCCTTGCCATGATATTTTATGGGAAAGAATCTAGAAGGTTCTTGGTATTAATCACAGCGATGAAACTAGCAATGATGGGTTTAATTGAATGAAGCTGCGAAATAATGTGTGTAGTCTGGGAAAGCTGCGAATGCCTAAGGAGAAGTACATGGTGGTTAGTCTTCGATCTGGTTAGGTGACATTTGGGTGTTGCAGTGTTTCAAGAACAGGAGAGTCTCCGTGTTTTCAAACTTCTTTCTCTGGTTTAGTCTTCTATTTGCTTGAGGGCAAGCAAAGGCTAAGTCTGGGGGAGTTGATATATCATGGTTTTTACCCCTTTTAAGCCATGATATAAGTCCGTTTTATAGTCTTTCTACTATTTTGTAGTGTTTTAGAGTCTTTTACAGGTTTTAGCACGTTTGGAGCATAATTGGAGATATTGAAGCTTTCTAGAGCATTTTGGAGCAAAACAGAAGTTCGTGTAGCTAAGTACCCGATTTGAAGCCCTTGTATCGACCGACACCACAGGGTGTCGATCGATACTGACACCATGAAGAAAGGAAGCGCGTCATTGTCCGAGTATCGATCGATACCAACATGGTATCGGTCGATACCGTCGACCATGGGGAAGGAAACGCGACTTTTATGAAGAGTTGAAGAATTGCAAAATTGCCCAGAAGACTTTATTATTTACAATTTAACCCAAAAAGCTTTATTTTACTCTGGTTTTTGGAGAGACAACTCTGAACTCTTGTTTCTTATTGGTTTATTTGATGATCTATTCAATCATGTTGCTTGTTTCAATCTCCATGTCTGAGTAGATCCCTTGTTAGGCTCAGAGTTTTCATAAGGGTTTTCTCTGAATGTTAGATTAATTAGTTAATTAGGATTCACCATCTGAATTAGTTCTTCACCATAGGTTGTTCTCATAGCTAATTCTAGGTTGACGAATATAGAATTTAGATCTTAGGATAATTGATTAGGCACGAGAGTGCGATTAATTACCTAACAGAACCTAGGGTGAGCAAAATAACTATTCGCAAAGAGATTTGGTTTAGTTGTTTTGTGAACAAATCAAACTTGAACTAAAAGCTGGTTTAGACTTTAAGATTCGCAAAGAGATTTGGAATTTTAGGATTTAGACTTGGTTAGAATGGAACCTACGAAAGTTGGTTAGCTATACAACGACTGCTTTAGTACTTATAGGGTATTAATTTGAGCATATCAACACGCGGTATCAGGCAAGGAAAGTTGGGGATGCTTAAGATGACTTCGATTCACTGTTCTACAACAGGTTCATTTGCGTCAGAATGGAACCTACGAAGATCATCTGCCCTGCAACTCTGGATGCAATGGGAATTCGCCAAGACGTGGAGACGATTCTGGAAAAGATTGGGTTTGGTCATATTGCCACAAAGGAATATCCGGTCTATCCTGATTTGGTGCGGCAATTTCTAGCCTCTGTCAGACTCACATTCGCCCACCCGAGGTACGAACGAGTAGATAGCGCAACATTGACATACTTCTCCAGCGGATTGTTGTACGAGATATCGATCACGGAACTCTGCAAGATCTACGGGTTCGACCATCGGAAGACAAGCGCTCACTTCCCTGACGATTTTCCAAACGAGCGAGAACTTTGGAACCACATTGCTTCAGGTACTTTCCAATCCAGAGCGGCGAAGCATGCCTTGATTCGGAACCCAGCCGTTCGTGTGGTAGCCAAGATCATCAGCAACATTCTGTTTGCGAGGATAGAGCCCGGCGCAGTACGTACTGACGAGTTACTCTTGCTACATTACGGGATTGGGGAGCATTTATCATGAATCTATCAATTCCACTTCCCTGCTCCATACGATGTGAACTTGGGCCTGGTATTCGCTCGGACTTTGGTGGCAAAGAAGATTCAGTTCTTAGGGAACCAGATACAGAAGGAGAATATTGGGAGTGTGCTTACCCCTTTGTTCATACACCACGGGATTGACTTCACCGGACATGAATGCAACGCAAAGGTTGGTTACATCGACAAGAAACATCTGACGGCTTGCCACGTCCTCAAGACCGGGTACATATACAAGTTCACAGATTGACAGAGACGGGTTCAGCACTGCACGCTTCCACAGCCCGAGATCACTGCGGTGAACAGTCCGAGCAACATCGAGTTCTTGCCTCCGCCAGAGCGTCTATGCACGGACGCAACTGCCACCACGAGACGCAGAGGAGGGACCTCCAGTGCCCCACAGCATCCCCTAGAGGATGATCCCGTGCCAGACTTCTTCACTCAGTAGGAGCATGGGCAGACATCGCAGCCTCAGGACCCGATCGAGATGCTCCTTCCGGAGTACTCTGGTGAGTATGATTTTCCACCTCTTTCTGCAGATGCTTCTGAGGGGGAATACAGAGCATGGATGGTGGAGACACAAAAGAAGAACCACGGCATGATGCAGAAAATTTGGGGTGCATTAGCAAAGATCAGATGTCCACGACCACCTCCTTGTTTCTGCGCGGAGCCGACCGCGAATGCTGACAGAGCCGAGGACGATGATCTTGTTGTTGCTGGACACGGGACCTCGGAGAGTGCTGATACATGAGAGTTATCCGATCCTGATGCGCGCGTTGCACGACGTAGGCGACGGACTGGCCCAAGCAGGAGCGTTAGCCCAGACGACCCCCCTCACTGAGCAGCGTATTCCCTCTACCCATTGTCCTATCCACTTTCGATTTTCTTTGTTTACGTACGTTTTTACGTTTCCTTCTGATTTATTCTCAGACCGAGATGGTGTGAAGTAAGTCTGGGGAGAGTGGCTACTAACGACATTTGTCTTCTTTTGGTTATGTTTGTTTTCTTTGGATTTTGTTTTTTACATTTCTCGAGTCGTTTAATCGAGTCTAAAAAAAAAAAAAAATGTGTGTTCGTTTTTCGTTACATTTACGAACCTTCTTTTGGAATTATTGTTCTAATTTTTCATCTGAGTGTCCATTATTGCAGAATTATTTCTGAATCAGACTAATGAAAATCCATATGTTGACCGGCTAATCAGAAACACCCACGTCTCCAGAAAAATTTAGATAGCCTGAGCTAATTTCTGAGCTCTTCCCTTTACCTCATCATTGTGATAAGTGTCTTCAGAGCTTGACTCCTCATTTGTATCTGACAAAGACAACCTATGTAAAGTATGATTTTCCTCTCCCGGTCCCAAAAATAAGTTCATCCATATGTATAAATAATACGAATGGCACGGAAGTGAACCGGGGATTCGGTGGCAAAAACCATCAATACTCGTGTCTCATGAAAGATCGCCAAGGGGAGTGAATCGGGGAGTGAACCGGGGATTCGGTGGCAAAAACCATCAATACTCGCGTCTCATGAACCGTTAATTCTATAAATAAATAAAAAAAAAAAAAAAAAAAGAAGATGAATAAAATGAATAAGTCCGGGGGAGAGGAAAAATACCGAAAGGATTAAAGGTTGGCTCGTTACGATATCGAAAGGGAAAGGTGACTTTCGGCACTGTTATCTTTGATGAGACCCAGCGATGATGGCTTCCGGACTATTCTGTGAGACTGTGGGGCGAATCTGGGAAAACTGCGTAACTGCGGAGAAGTACATAATGGTCTGTTCTGGACTTGGTGAAGCAATATGTGGATTACTAAGTTGAGGGGTCATTGCGATATTCTATATTGAAGGTAATTTCTTGTGTTTTCAAAACCTCTTCCTTATTCTTAGATTTTTGTTTGCTTGGGGACAAGCAAAATGCTAAGTTTGGGGTAGTTGATGTGCTGCGTTTTTGACGTTTTTCAACTCGTGCTTTTTGTACATAATCGAGTCTTTTTCGAGTGTTTTAGTCTTTTAGGAGTCATTTCAGGTCTAAAAGCATTTCGGGACGGAGTCCGGAGGCCTAGAACGGAAAAACTGCGAAACCGAGCAGAAAAAGATGGGATCGATCGATCCACCTCACTGGATCGATCGATCCACAAAATCGGCCAATTTCTGGATCAAGCTCTGACTGATCCAGACCGATCGATCTCCGGAAAAGATGGGATCGACCGATTCACATCACTGGATCGATCGATCCAGCCTCTGTTAATAGTGTAAAAAAACGTGTTTCTTACTATTTCACCAAACTTTTCTTTCTCTTTGACGCCCAAAACTCGAAAATAAGGGGTCTAATCCCAGATGTATCATATCTTCTTGTCTCTGTACTACTCTCTTAGTTCTTGGTGATTTGTAAGCTTGGAAAGCAAACCTTTGATTCTACATATTGGAGAAGTTTTCTTAATCTCTCTTCTATTTATGTTTTTGTTAATCATGTGTTCTTCATCATCTCTCTGTATTTGTTCTGCAATTATGAGTGAGTAGTTTCTTAGTTAAGCTAAGGGTGTTAAGGGATTTCATGATTTAACGGTTTATGATAGATTAAACGGGGGTTTATTCGGTGGATTCTTCGTCTAGGGTGTTTTTATTGCTTGAATTAAACTGATCACTTAGTTCATGATCTTAGGTTATCTAACGCACGGGAGTGTTTGTTTAGATGCCGGAATTATCTTAGATGAGCAAAGCGTCCTTATCCAACGGGAGTTGATGTTAAGGCGTTCTTGTGAACTTATGAAATCGAACTAGAAAAGCATGCTTAGAACATTTGAATTCAACGGGAGTTAGTCTTCATGGTTTTAAGCATAGGGATTAATACTCCGGGTGGAGGTTAATCTATTATTAGGTTTGAGTTCTAGACGTTTCTTAATGCAAACCCCTGTTTAAGATGCATTAACTGTTGGTTCTGATTTCCCGAAACGTCACCCGAGACTTCACGCTTTCTTTATATGAATTTAAACCGTTTTAGTTGTCGTTATTAGTTTCGAAATCATAAAACCAACAAAAATATGTCATTTGTCTTAACTTTAATTTCATCCTGCATTTTCATAATCGTAACGCTTGGTCCTTGTGGATTCGATCCCTACATTACTACTTCGAATTGCTGTGCACTTGCGGTAGTTACATATAGGGTTAAAACCTGAGCTCATCAATCTCTTGGAATGTCAAGGGAATAAAAAAGTTAAAATTAAAAGAAAGAAAAAAGAGACAAATTAAAAGCAAATATGATGAGAGATGTTAGACCTGAAACGAACCTTGTGCAATGTCTGTTGCAATGTTTAGCCTATTTTCCCAGCTCAAAGCGGAGCCACCACGTTCTCCTATATTCACCATCACATAATTATATCATCCTTCTAAATTAACATATTTAAGTAGCATCAAAACTTTCTTGTTAGTAAAGTAAGAAAAATATTTACCGAATAGATCGGGACCAAGAAAATCGCTAGCGTAATAGCGTTTTAAGAGCTTCAAGGAACCATTTGTAGTGATGTAAGTGTCATCCCTCAAAGGTCTTAGTTCCAAAGCTGAAATTTGGTGTAGTCTTCCCTGTTTTAACAAGACAAATCTGCAAAGAGCTTGACCTTGGGATGTGTATGATCTCCTCTGTTTTAGAAAGTATACAGCTTTTGAAATCGACCGTTGTCCATATGTTAGGACCTAGCGAAAGATCGAATTTTGGGCCATCGTTAAGACCATCGTAATTCCCATAGAGGAAGAGAGCTTTGATAAGATATTTTTTGAATGGAGTAACTGATAGTGAACTTTTTACGGTTCGCACAATTAACCCATTGTGCACAATACCACAATCTAATGGTATGTCATTGTAGCACTTAGGGATCGAATCCACAAAGAGGCACGAGAACAACACACAGAGAATACGAGACACTTCTTAATCTAAGCTAATCGAATAAAGGTCTTCTAATGATCCTAATCAATTTAAAGACAAGATAATAAATAACCAAGCATATAACAAAGATAATTAAAAGACTAACAAGTTTTGAACCAAAACGTAACGAAAACGATTTAAACAAGATAAAACAAACGAACTTCGGGTAATGGTAATCGACTTGGACATTCTCTAGCTAAACCATGATACTCAAACAATCAAACAATGCTAATCCTTAGGCCTTAGAGCACTAATTTAGACTAATCCACTTCTATGACAATAATCACTTCACTAATCACTTAATTGAGAACAAACTTCCATTTGCAATTAAATGATCAACAAGCATTAATCTCAAGTCTAAATAGCCATTAAACACCCTAGACATCCATTTCCATAGGCTAGGAATGTAAAACACTTGCTAAGTTTGGTTGAGGAATTTCATCGAACACCTTCCGGGCGTGAAATTCCTTAAGTTCTAAATCAACTTTGTCAAGGCTAATCTAGCATTAATCACACTTAACAAGTAAGGATTCTTCATAAACTAAGTCCTAAACATCATGATTTAGCAAGAAAACATCTAATCTACCATACCCAAAGTTCTTGAGAAACTACTCACAAACCATGATAATCTCAACAAATCCTATGTAGGAGGTCTTTAGATTCATGGTTAGATGATTAGAAATAGATAGATAGATGAAAACAAACAAGAACTTGCATTAAAAACAAAGTATCTCTTCAAAATCTCCAAACTCTCTCTAAGAAATGTGTTTTTACTTAAAACTAAAACAAGATATCATCATAATTATGTCTCTTAGTCATTTATACATAAGTGGGTCGCAGGAGTCACATCGGTGTGCATCTGACCGATGCAGCACCCCGATGTGACTACTGTCATTAGTCCAAATCGATGCCAGACAGACATGTCTTCACTAAATTTGTCGTATCTCTTGAACCACTGCTCGGAATGACCTGAAACCACCTCCAAACGAAAGCTAACTCGATTATCTACAACTTTCATGAAGATCGCCGAAGCTAAATCCAAATGGAAACCCTTCATATGAGTCGATCTTTGAAGCGCTTTGGACGGACTCTGTGTTTTGCTCATGAGGAGCTCACATCGGTGTGTAGTTGACCGATGCAGCTCCCCGAGGATTCTCCTGTGTGTTTTCTGGGAGTCCACATCGGTATGCATCACCCCGATGCACCATACCGAAATGACTTCTGTCTGAGTTCATTTCGCGCCAGACGGACGTATGCTCAGTACAATGACGATAACTTCCTCAATAAAGCTCAGAACGTGATGAAACAACCTCCGTTGGAAAGATGACTCAAGTCCCTACAATTTACATCAAGGGCTCCAAGTCTGAATCGGAGCGCAAGGTCTTCTTCTGAGCCGATCTTTGAAGCACGTCGAATGGCCTCTACACTTGCCTTGATTTTGGGCATAGTTCTTGTTCCAAACTGGTTCCTTTTGCCCCATGATCTTTCTCCAAGCTCCACAATGCTTCCATAAACTCCAAATGGTACCTAAAAAACTCCACAACACACAAACATATACAAGAACTAACCTAAGACTCACTAACTCTAAAATGGATGCAAACTAGACCAAAAACCATGAAATGAATGCAAAAAGTCACAAAATGCTAACTAAAATGTATGCTAAAATGGGCTAAATTATGCAACTATCAACTCCCCCGAACTTGCGTTTTGCTTGTCCGCAAGCAAACAAACAAAAACAGGTCGAAGAAGAGGTTGGTATGCGGGAGATCATATACGAGAATATTAACAAAAGAATTCAATTCAATGCCCTTGAGAGTAGTTATATGATGCACAAACAACCTCTACTTCATAAGATTTAGCCATACTCGTTGCTACACGAATTTGGTCTAAGTCTTAGCATCTACAAGCAATCATATCCTCTAACTCTTTAACATTCATTAAGTGTAAATGGTGAATCATGCTTAATACAAATCAAGAGAACTCATTTGGCTTAGGGAAAAGGTTTTGAGATAAAAATGATCTCAATAATGTGGGTATTCCAATGCAATGGGATCTCTCATGAAAGAATGAACTTTGGCAAAATGCTAAGAGTAAAGAACAATTGATACATACAAGGATGACATCCGTCTACCCAATGCCCCAATATGAACTCCACTCCTATTTCTAAACCCATCAAGATCCATTCTAAACTACCCATTTCACAAGGCATTTTGCCTTCTTAAACCCACACTTCTTTTCTTTCCACAAATGAATTGGCTCTTTATCTTTTTCTTTTAGTTTTTTTTCACTTTCATAACTAGTCTCTCAATCATCATTTAGATGCCTTAGCCATATTTTTTTCCGTTTGGCTCTTTCTTTATTTTACACACATAGAGACTTATACTTTCAACACCTAGAGCTATTCCACATTTTCATGCCAACCAATCCAAACTTTTTATTTTCTCCAATCCTTTTCCTTTCTCCACATTATCTTTTCTTTACATCAACACTCAAACTACCAACCTATCTATCAACTCCTTGTCGTTCCAAACTCAACACTTTTTGCTAAGTTCATTCAAAATTAGGCCTCACGACACACACAAGAGATGAAGGCTTGAAGAAAAGGTTTAGTTAAGGGTGTGGTTAACCGTTCCAAAGATGTGAAACGGCTATTTGAGCTAACAAGAGACCGGTGAAAAAGGATAAGATAGCTCAAATATGTATATGACATCCATGAGTTCAACTTTTCAATGTACAAGCATGATAATTTCAAGTCAAGATTAGAGTTCATGTAGATAGAGTTAGATTCAATTCAAAGCATGCTTCAACCAAGACAAAAACATTCAAACCGCAAGATCAAAGCATGGATCATCCTTAACTTTGTGATCGCTCAAATGAATCCAAGAACTCCTAACGAGGGCATTAATTCAAGCTCTTAAGTTTATATTCTACATGGACAATCCTCCCAATGCAAGTGAATGCAAACCTATATGCATATAGACTCAATCTTAAACATGCAAAATGCAACTAAATGCTATCCTTTTTAGTTCAAATTTTCAATTTTTTTGATTTTTACGGTTTTTCTATGCACTTATATGCATGTATGAGACTCAAGTATGCAAAAAGAAAAATAAGATCATAAAACACAAGATCAAAAGACACAAATCCCTCCCCCGAACTTGAATTGCAACGTCTCGGTGCAACAAAAGTCAAAGAGAAGGTAAAAATATGCAAAAAGTATGTACAATGAAATGGAGTTTGGATCATACCATTGGAGAGGGGGTGACGTGTTGTAGCTCTACCCATTCATGCATTAAGTACCACGATCTTGGACCCATGAAAACTATACACATCAAACAAAAACATCAAAAGGAACTAGAAAAAAAAAAAACGAAAATATATACGAAGATAGTCATGGGAACGCCTCCCAAGAGCGCTTGTTTTACGTCACTAAGCTTGACGTTTCAAACTCTTTTAGGCGTGGAGAGAGGGAGTGGTGGAACTCCATGGTGGTTCCTCGAGCTTGAGTGTGAGAACCTTTCTCATGATCTCTTGAATTCCCGTTGGACCTTTTTCTTTGAACTCGGGTGTTAGAATTGCTCTAACCTTTGCAAATGGCTTAGACCTTCCCTTGCACTTCATCTTGTACTCAATCACACCATCTTCATACCTCCAAGGGGTTAAAGTCATAGTGGCGGTTTTGGGAAAAAATGATCTAACCTCATTAGGCATGCTCGTTACGCCTTTTGGTTTCTTCTTCTTGGCCTCAGTGCCCTCACTCTTCTTTCGAACCTTTATACTCTCCTTCTCATTTTCCATAGCGGTATGGAAAAGAGATTCCAAGCAAGTACCATCCAACGTTAAGGCTTCTTCAAAATTACCATAACCCAAAGCTTTCTCTTCATGAGAATCTTTCTTCTTTTCACAAGCTTTTGGGGGTGAAGCCAAATCCATCCTCTCATTCACAATCTTGACCTCGTCTTGAGGTTTCATCTCCCTACTAGTGATTGTACCACAAAACTCGGTGGAATAGGTCTTGATAGGGTAGAAGACCTTTGCATTAACGTTTTTGAACATTACCCTCTTATTGGGAAAGTCGATGGTTGCACCTACGGTGTTAAGGAAGGGTGTCCCTAGAACGAGAGGACGCTCGCGGCATTGCTCCATCTCCACAACCATGAGATCCGTTGGAACCAAGCAATTTCTAACCTTGAGAGGATAGTCTTCGATCAAACCAAGTGGATGCTTTAATGAGGCATCTCCAAACATAATCGGGATCGAGTGTTGCTTCATGTCTTTGATTCCAAGACTCTTCACCATCTCATAAGAAATCACATTCACACTTGCACCGGAATCACACAAAGCATCATCAATCTCTAAATCACCAAGGGAACAAGAGATGGCAAATTTACCCGGATTTCCAAGCTTGGGAATCGATGTGGGCTCATGTGGAGGAGGTTCAATGCAAGAAGTCTCCTTCCTCGCAACCGTTTTGGCCTCCACGTTTCTGTTCTCAACCACTTTGTTGCTAGCAACCACTACGACTTCATCTTTGGTCTCATGGAGAACTCTCTTGATCTCTCGTATAGCTTCTTCAATCTCGTCACTCGAGAGGATAACATTGCAATACTCCATTGGGTTTGCATTGATTTTTCCCTTTAGTTTCTCCATGGGTCTACTAGAATGAGAACCTCTTTGAGTGCGCTGTTGATCCAAATGTGCGATTCTAGAGGATAGATCTTCAAATTTTGTGTGGAGATCGTTGTACGAGCGATCCACCTTAGTGTTAATCTCGGCCATCTTTTTATTCAACTCATTTTCTCCATGAGCTTGGCCCGTCAAGAGTTGTTGAAGCATACCCTTCATTTCGACATCTTGTTGTGTCGAGTTGCTTCCTTGCCCTTGTTGAAGTTGCGGTGCAAAAGATGGTTTGCTTTGGTAACCGCCTTGGTTTCCTTGGAATTGGTTTCGAGGAACGAAACCTTGTTGCGGAAAGTTGGAGTTGAAGTCTTTGTTGTAACCGCCTTGGTTTCCCGCAAAGTGAACTTTCTCTTGATAACCTTTGCAATCTCCTACATAGTTCACTTGCTTTTGTGTGGCTTCCAAGACCTTGTCTAACTTCTCATTAAGGGCTTTCATCTCCCTTCTTGTTCGATCCTCATACTCTCCACTTCCTCTCAAAGCTATATCATAATCATCACCATAATTCCCATTGCTTTGGGCAAGATTCTCAACAAGCTCCAACCCATCATCAACCTCCTTTCCCAAGAAGTTGCCATTGCTTGCGGTATCAAGGAGCATCCTAAACTTGGGCAAGACACCACGATAGA
>PKMM01028239.1:97462-111194 GCA_002933915.1 Eutrema heterophyllum | reverse complement strand
AAAAAAAGAGAGAAGATGAATAAAATGAATAAGTCTGGGGGAGAGGAAAGATACGAAAGAATTAAAGGTTGGCTCGTTACGATATCGAAAGGGAAAGAGTCTAGAAGGCTCTTGGCACTGTTATCTTTGATGAGACCCAGCGATGATGGCTTTCAGACTATTTTGTGAGACTGTGGGGCGAATATGGGAAGCTGCGATAACTGCGGAGAACTACATAGCGGTATGTTCTGGATTTAGTAAAGCAATACGTGGATTACAAAGTTGAGGGATCATTGCGATATTCTATAGCGAAGGTAAGTTCTCGCATTTTCAAAACCTCTTCCTTATTCTTAGGATTTTGTTTGCTTGCGGACAAGCAAAAGGCTAATTCTGGGGGAGTTGATGTGTTGTGTTTTTGACGTTTTCCGATTCGCGTTTTTGTACATAATCGAGTCTTTTTCGATTGTTTTAGTCTTTTAGGAGTCATTTCAGGTGAAAAGGCATTTCGGGACGGAGTCCGGAGGCCTAGAACGGAAAAACGGTGAAACCGACCAAAAAAGGATGGGATCGATCGATCCAGCTTAAGGGATCGATCGATCCAGGAAATCGGACATTTGATGGATCGATCGCCGATTGAAGCGGATCGATCGATCCGAAGAAAAAGATGGGATCGATCGATCCACATACATGGATCGATCGATCCAGCTCCTGATAATAGTGTAAAAAACGTGTTTTGAACTATTTCACCTAATTTTCTCTCTCTCTTTGACGAAAAACTCTGAAAAATAAGGGGTCAAAGCCCAGTTGTAACACACACTCTGTATTCTGTACTCTTCTCTTTGATCTTGGTGATTTGTGATAACATCATATTTTGCATGTTTTTAAGGTTTAGTTTCATAGGTTTTTAGTTCCACTTTGTATAGTTTTTGAGTTGTTTTCATGCATTTGAGTCTCATTTGCATTGCATTGCATTTTAGATGTCATAGGTTGTCTTTGCATTCTATTTGGCTTGCTTGAGCCATTTTCAGGTGTTCTTGGAGTCATAGGAGTTGGAGGAGTGAGGATAGCCACCAAAAAAGGTCATTGCGGAAAACAGAGATGCAGGATCAGGTTGAGACATCAGACGTTTGGCATTGGATGAAAGACTTCCCACCGATGGATTGAGCTCAGATTTTAACACAAGATAGATCAATGGATTAACTTACATTTGAAAGTTGTTGGAGGCCATTCCAACGGTGCGATCAAAAGTTATGCCGAGTTTCGTGACGACGGTCCCGTCTGGCGAGCAAGAGGAGCGAGTGGAGAAACAAGCTTGGATCGATCGATCCACAAACTTGGATCGATCGATCCCAAACATCGAAGATTTCCCAGACGGACCTACAAAGCCAGATCGATCGATCTCAAATTTTTGGGGGATCGATCTTCTGGATCGATCGATCCCCTACGTTGACCATTTTCTGGGCCGAAACCATCCGAAGTGCTCTAAAGATCGACTCAGAAGAACGGTTTCCAGTCGGATTTAGCATCAGTGGTCTTCATGAAAGTTGTAGATATTTGAGTTAGATTTCCAATGGAGGTGGTTGCGAGTCATTATGAGATGTGGTTAAAGAGTTATGGCCGATTTAGTGAAGACGTATCAAACCGAAAACCAACCTCCGAAAACAGTGTAAAAACGTGTTTTTAACTATTCCACCAAACTTTTGGTGACTTTGGTCGACCAAGACTCTTTAATAACTGGTTTTGAGCCAGATGTATGTATGCTGGATTATTATTAGAGAGTTTTTCTTCAATTCTTTGTGTGTGTTCAACCCAAGATCTCTCTCTAGAGATTCTTGGGTTGATTCTTCATATATATATATACTTTGATTTCTTTTTTCTTCTTCTTGAAGTTTCTTCTTCTTAAACTTGGGAAAGCTCAAGAACACTACTTGGTGTTCTTGATGGATCTTCATGTTCATGCCATCAAAGAGAAGATTTCTTCATCCCTTTTGTATATTATGTCTTTTTATTGTTCTTGGTGTTCTTGTGAATAAGCTTTTTGTTGAATCATGATTAGGCTTGATTTAGATGGTTTGATGATTGCTTGTTGATGTTTAGGCTTAGATAATCATTTGTTCACATGTTTAGAAGTGATCTTAATGCTAGAGTTGAATTAGCTACTCAATTTCTAGATCATGGTCGATTTACACTCGAGAGAGGTTTGGTAGATTGTCTAGAAGATTTCTAAATGTGCTTTTCATTCTTAACCGATAGCCATCGTGATTAAGGTGAATTGTTGGCTTAAAAAGGACTTACGTTTTATGCTTGTTGATAATTTGGTTGCAATTGAGAGATTAGCTAATTCAAATTATCGATAAAGGGTTTAGCATCATGAGAGTGAGTTAAGCTATTTGTGTGTTCCTTGCCAAAGATTGAATGTTCATTGAATGTTTATGCATCACTAGTAATTTGTCTTGATGGTTAGATGATGGTGATTTAGGATGATCTTTATTAACTCTTTCACTTAGGTTCTTAGGTTGATTCTTAATGCTAGATTTAACATGATAAACCGAAGTTTAGTACTACACCTAGATTAGGTAGTTCTAGTTTGGCGTGACAAACCGAGCTAGAGTTACACCCTAGGATTTTTGGTCTCGTCCCATGCTTTAGGGATAGATTCGAGTAAACGGTGTTAGTGCTAGATTAGGTTTGTTCTTTCGAGTCTTGAATTTAGGCATTTCACATCCGAGAGGAGTAAGATGAATTGCTCGAATCGAATCTTTTGTGAGCTTTGCATATCCTAGCCAATTGGCAATTGATGTCTAGGGTGTTTAGTGAACAATTGGACTTGTGATTAATGCTCATCGATTATTTTTGATTGCAAACGGGAGTTTAGCTTAATCGGGTAATCGATGAAGAGATTGATACCACGAGAGTGGGTTAGTCTTAAGATTGTGTTCCATGTTCTAAGATAGCGTTTAATGCTTCCAAAATATTCATTGCTTAATTGTTAATCATCTCTTCGATAGTTTAAGCCATGATCCAACATTTTCTCTTTGTGTTATATTTTCCTTCTTTTATTTTCTTTCTTGCATTTTGATCTTTTTCTTCTTTCTTTTTTGTATAAAACATTAAAACGTTTTTGCTCTAGCTTAGTTTGTTTCTCGTATCTTTGGTGTGTAATCTTTATTCTCTGTGGGATCGATCCTAAAGTGCTACATCGACATACCGTTATGATTGCGGTAGTGTGCGCATTAGGTAAAACACGCGAAATCAATTTGTAAGCTTGGAAAGCAAACCTTTGATCCTACATATTGGAGAAGTTTTCTTAATCTCTTCTATTTCTATTTGGTTAATCATGTGTTCTTCATCATTTCTCTATATTTGTTCTGCAATTATGAGTGAGTAGTTTCTTAGTTAAGCCAAAGGGTGTTAAGGGATTTCATGATTTAACGGTTTAGGATAGATTAAACAGGGATTTATTCGGTGGATTCTTCGTCTAAGGTGTTCTTATTGCTTCAATTAAACTGATCACTTGGTTCTCGATCTTAGGTCATCTAGCGCACGGGAGTGTTTGTCTAGATGCCGGAATTATCCTAGATGAGCAAAACGTCCTTATCCAACGGGAGTTGATGTTAAGGCGTTCTTGTGAACCTATAAAATCGAACTAGAAAAACATGCTTAGAACATTTGAATTCAGCGGGAGTTACTCTTCATAGTTTTAAAGCATAGGGATTAATACTCCGGGAGGAGGTTAATCTATTATTAGGTTTGAGTTCTAGACGTTTCTTAATGCTAACCCCCGTTTAAGATGCATTAACCGTTATTCGTGATTTCCCGCAACGTCACCCGAGGCTTAACGTTTTCTCTATTTGAATTTGCACCGTTTTAGTTATCGTTCTTAGTTTCGAAACTGTAAAACCAAAAAGATCTGTCATTCGTCTTAGCTTTAATTTCATCATGCATTCTCATAGTCGTAACATTGATCTCTGTGGATTCGACCCTAAAATGCTACAATCGACAACCGTTATGATTGCGGTATAGTGTGCATTTTAGTTATTAATTGACTTGGTGAAACCAGACTGAAAATCACTCACTTTGTATAGTTTTGAGATGTTTTCATGCATTTAGGGTCCAATTGAGTCTCATTGCATTTTAGATGTCATAGGTTGTCTTTGCACTCTTTTTGGCTTCTTTGAGCCATTTTCAGGAGTTCTTGGAGTTAGAGAAGTGTGGGTAACCATCATGGAAGGTCAATGGGGCAAGAAAGGCAAGGAAAACATGAAGAAAACACTAATAAGTGATTTTATCGGCCATATGGCCGATAAGACGGGCTGATAGAATCATAAAATGAAGTTTTCCAAGCCGTCGCTCCTGTCAATGCTCATGTGAAGAGTTTTATCGGCCATATGGCCGATAAAGAGGACCGATAAAATGGCTCACCTAGTTTTGAAGAGTACCAGCTCCTGTGAGAGTTTGTATCGGTCACCTGGCCGATATAATGTGCCCGATAAAACCAAAGATCAAGCATGGAGAACATGTGTCTTGAAGATCGACTCCTAAGGAAGCCTTTCCTTTGGATTTAGCTTTCGACCTATTCATCAAATATGTGGGAAATTGAGTTAGCTTTCCAATGGAAGTGGTTTCAAGTCGTTCTGAGCTGTATTGAAGGAGTTACATCCGATTTAGTGAACACATGTCAATTCTGCCGCGAAGGGAATGCATCCGAGAATGAAGGCTCACTGGGAAAGTTTTATCGGCCATATGGCCGATAAACCAGGCCGATAAAATGATCAAATTGTGTTTAAGACTTTTGGCTTGACTTTGGGTCCCTCCACTTTTGTATATAATCAACACTTAGTGGTGGAGTCTCAACAACTCTACACACACGATTTATGGGCTTCTTTTTACTGTTTTAAAGTCTTCTTCTTCTCTTTTATCACTTTTGTTCATGGATTATTGAAGATCTACACCATTTTAGTGAAGATTTCCTTACTTTCTTCCATCAATCTTCTTATTTTCAATATGTCTTTCATTTGTACGGTTTACTTTTGTGATTTAGTTATGTGTGAGTTGTTCTTTTAGGGTTCTTGGGTAAAGTAAATTAGGGTGATTTTAGGTTTGTTCTTGATGTTTAAGAGCTAGATTACTTGATATCCTTTCTCATTAGATGTTCTTATTGCTAGATTAGCCTTGACAAAGTTGATTTAGAACTCTAGGGAATTTCACGCCCGGAAGATGTTCGATGAAATTCCCCAACGAATTTAATGAGTGCTTTTCATATCTTAGCCAATGGACGTTGATGTCTAAGGTGAATTGTGGTTGATTAGACTTGTGCTTATTGCTTATTAGTCATAGAATCGCGAACGGAATTTTATGACGATTGATGACTAAGAAAGGGGTTAATACCATTGACATGGATTAATCTTTAGTAGTGATCTAGGGCCTAAGGAGGCAATTGATTGAATGTTTGAGTGTCTAGAATAGATTGAGAATCACCCGAGTCAATTGCTTTACCCGAGAATTCGTTTGTCTAGATTTGATATTAAACGTGTTTAGCTTTCGTTACTTCTTCATTTATCTGTTTTGTATGTTTCAATTTGTTCCATCAAAAACCAAAATCAGATATTTGCTTAGATTAGATAACATCATGTATTCTTAGTGCGTCGTTCTTATTTCCTTGTAGATTCGATCCCTAAGTGCTGCAATGACGTGCCATTAGATTGAGGCATTGTGCACAACGGGTAATTATGCGGACCGTGAAAAAGTCCACTATCAATTTGGCGCCGTTGCCGGGGAAATTAGCAATAGCCATTAGGATTTGGATGCTATTTGAGACTAAGTTTTTATTTTTCTTGTTATCTAATTGTTCGCTTGTTGATTCTCTTTCTTGAAGGTGTATGAACTTGAGGAGTGGAGGACACGTAAATCTGCTTCCTCTAGTTTCCGACATCAGGAGGTTCGAAAGAGAAAATTTACGAGCAAGACGGGAAAGAGAAAGAGCTGGTCAACCAAATCTATTTGAGATGGGTGATCATGTACCACCAGCTGTTGGTGGAGACGTGCAGCACCAAGGAGACGTGCACGAAGTAGGCATTGGGGGACTTCCTCATCATCCTCCAAGAGGACCAAGGTTTATTGGAGCGGGTGATGCTCCCAACGCCCATGGAAATCGCGCCGGTATACATCCACCACCAGTGGAGAATAACAGTTTTGAGATCAAGGCTAGTCTCATTTCCATGGTGCAAGGAAACAAGTTCCACGGTTTAGTTGTGGAGGATCCCTTAGACCACCTTGATCAATTCGATAGAATTTGTGGAATGGTCAAGATCAACGGAGTTTTCGAAGATGCGTTCAAGCTTCGATTGTTTCCATTATCTCTTGGAGACAAAGCCCACCAATGGGAGAAGAACCTACCTCAAAGATCCATCACTTCTTGGGATCAATGTAAGAAAGTCTTTCTCGCCAAGTTCTTCTCTACTACAAGAACGTCAAGGTTGAGAAACGAGATCTCGAGCTTCACTCAAAAGGGGAATGAGAGCTTTTGTGAAGCATGGGAACGGTTCAAGGGGTACACAATTCAGTGCCCACACCACGGGTTTTCAGATGAGTCTCTTTTGAGCACTTTATATCGCGGTGTTCTGCCCAAATACCAGATGCTTCTCGATACCGCGAGCAACGGAAACTTTTTGGGCAAAGAAGTCAAAGATGGAATGGAGCTTGTAGAGAACTTAGCTCAAAGTGATGGGAACTACGGTGAAGATTATGACCGGTCTTCAAGAGGAAGTGGAGAGTATGATGATCAAAAGACAAAAAGGGAGATGAAAGCTCTAAATGAAAAGATGGACAAGCTTTTGCAAGCTTCTAAAAAATCTTTCAACTTTGTTGGAGGTCAAGATGGAAACCAAAGGTTTCAATTTGATGGGGAAGGTGAAGATAAGCAAGCAGAGGTCAACTATGTGAATGGCCAAGGAGGATATCGAAGAGGCTTCAACAACAACTATAGGAACCACCCCAACTTCTCATACCGAAACACCAATGTGGAGAACCCTCAAGACCAAGCTTATCCACAACAAAACTCTCAAAACCAAGGGGTCCAACAAAAGACTTTTGTGTCTTCCAACCAAGCTCAAGGGTCGAACTTCCAACAATAAAGCTTCATTCCCAAGAACAACTTTCAAGGGAGCCAAGGTGGTTTTTAACCTAAGCAATCTTATGCACCACCCAATTTTGCGCCACAAGGACAAGGGAGTTCCTCTACGACTCAAGACTTTGATGTGAAAGGGATGCTCTAACAATTGTTAACGGGACAAGCTAATGGGGCGATTGAATTGAACAAGAAGATGGCGGAAATTCACACAAAGGTCGATTGTTCTTACAATGACCTCAATGCCAAATTTGAAGATTTATCTTCTAAGTTCAAACACTTGGATCATCAAGCAGCTCAAGGGGCATCATCATCCAAGAGGCCTATGGGAACACTTCCCGGAAAACCCGAGCAGAATCCAAAGGAGTTTTGTAATGCTATCCTTTCAAGTGATGAGGAAGAACATGCTATTGAAGAGTTCATGGATCTACTATATGGTCCAAATGATGAAGATCTTCCCTCAAGAGTCAATGAGTTGGTCATTGAAGATAACAGTATTGAGCCCATTGCAAAGAACGAGCCACTAGTGGAGGTTGAGAAAGCTCTAGAGGTTGAAAAGAAAGAAGTATCTCGCAAGGAACCTCCACTACTCATACACAAATCGATTCCCAAGCTTGGAAAGCCGGGTAAATTTGTCATTTCTTGTTCCCTTGGTCATTTGAATATTGATGACGCCTTGTGCGATTCTGGATCAAGCGTGAATGTGATGTCGCTTGAGATGGTGAAGAGTCTCGGGATTTCTTAGTGATGAAGATTGTCTTGTTCCAACGGATTTCTTAGTGATGAAGATGAGGCAAAACCACAAGCTCCCTCTTCTTCTTGGAATCCCTTTTCTAAACACCACCGGTGCAAACATAGATTTTCCGAATAAGAGGGTAGTGCTCGAGTATGTGGATGACAAGATTTTCTATCTCGTCAAGCCTTACTCCACCGAGTTATGTGGTGCCATTACTCATAAGGATGATGAAGTGGAAGTTAAAAAGGTTGAGTACGTGGGTAGTTGTGAGAAGATGAATTTGGTTTCACCCCCAAAGTCTTGTGAAAAGAAGAAAGGATCTCATGGAGAGAAAGACTTAGGTTATGGTAATGATGAAGAACTGATAACCGTGTATTTTACCATCTTGAGTCTCATATTTTCCTTTGTTTTCTATGTGTTTCATGTTGTTTTCATTGTATTTACAATGCATTTAGGTCCAAATCGAGTCTCATTGCATTTTAGATGTCCTAGGTTGTCTTTGCATTCTTTTTGGCTTACTTGAGCCATTTCCAGGTGTTCTTGGAGTCAGAGGAGTTGGAGGAGTGAAGATAGCCATAAAAAAGGTCATTGCGGAATACAGAGATGCAGGATCAGGTTGAGACGTCAGACGTTTGGCATTGGATGAAAGACTTCCCACCAATGGATTGAGCTCAGATTTTAACACAATATAGATCAATGGATTAGCTTTCATTTGAAAGTTGTTTGAGGCCATTCCAACGGTGCGATCAAAAGTTATGCCGATTTTCGTGACGACGGTCCAGTCTGGCGAGCAAAAGGAGCGAGTGGAGGAATGAGGCCAGATCGATCGATCCACACAGTTGGATCGATCTATCCCATAAATCGAAGATTTCCCAGACCGATCGATCTCATATTTTTGGGGGATCGACCCTCTGGATCGACCGATCCAGACCCGCGACCGAAAACCATCTGAAGCGCTTTAAAGATCGACTCAGAAGTACGGCTTCCATTTGGATTTAGCTTCAGCGGTCTTCATGAAAGTTGTAGATATTTGAGTTAGCTTTCCAATGGAAGTGGTTTCAAGTCATTCCGAGCTGTGGTTCAAGAGTTATGCCCGATTTAGTGAAGACATGTCGATCTGGTGACTTTCCACTTGACTTTGGGCCCCTCCACTTTTGTATAAGTTCAACACTTTGTAGTTGAGTTTCACCAACTCTCCATAGACGAAAATATCATCATTCTCTGCTTCTTTTTACTGTTTTAGAGATCTTATCTCTTCTCTCCTCTTGTGTTCATGAATCATCCAAGATCTACACCACTTTAGTGAAGATTTTCTTACTTTTCTTCCATCAATCTTCTTATTTTTGCTATGTCTTGCTTTTGTTCGGTTTTGTTTTGTAATTTAGTTATGTGTGAGTAGTTTCATTATGGATTGTGGGAATGGTTGATTTAGAGGGATAGATGATGATCTATTGATGTTTAGGACAAGATTATATAAATTCTCATGTTTAGAAGTGGTCTTAAAGCTAGGGTTGAACTAGCTACTCAATTTCTAGAACATGGACAAATTACACTTGAGAGAGGTTTGGTAATTGTCTAGAAGATTTCTAATCATGTTTTTGATGCTTAGCAAGATGAGAATCATGACTAAGGATCATTAATTGGCTAAAAAGGATTTGTGTTTTATGCTTGTTGATACTTTTGTAGCAATTGAGAGATTAGCTAATTTGAATTATCAATGAAGGGTTTAGCATCATGAGAGTGAGTTAAACTATTTGTATGTGTTCCTTGCCATAGAATTCAGCTCATTGAGTGATTAGAAACATCATTAGTGAATCATCGAACACTCTTAATCGAATGTCATTTCCTACGATCCATATCTTTCTTTTCTTGATTGAAACCGATTTTAGTGTCTTGTTTTCTTTGAATCTGTATTTCTTGAACTAGCTTGTAATCATTTTAATTGTCATGTATTTTTTTATTCTCTGTCTTTTATTTTCTAGTTTTATCGTAATTAGTTTTTAGAATAAAAACCAACGAAAAACCCGTTTAGCTTAGCTTAAGTAGTTTCTTGTATTCTTACTGTGCTGTTCTTTCTCTCTGTGGATTCGATCCCTAAGTACTCAATGACAAACCGTTATGATTGCGGTAGTCTACACATTAGGGTAATTGATGTGTTGAAAAACGACTTAATCAAGAACCTAAAGCATTAGATGGAGCTTGCTTGAACCTTCTTTTCTCCGACACAATTGAGGCTGAGATTGAGTGTATAAAGGTTCGAAAGGAGGGTAAGGGCACTAAAGCCAAGAAGAAGAAAACCAAAGTCCAACACCCTCCCACAATTGTCTTCAACGAACCAAGCAAGCCAAATGAGGATAAGTTCACGCTTGACGAGCCTCATTCCATGACCCTCACACCTTGGAATTACGAAGATGGTGTGATTGAATACAAGGTGAAGTGTAAGGGAAGGTTAAAGCCATTTGAAACGGCAAGAGCATTTCTCACACCCGAGCTTAAGGAGAAAGGTCGAGAGATCATGACCAAGGAGATCAAGCTCGAGATAAAGGAGCCACCATGGAGTTCCAGCACTCCTTCTCTCCCTACCTAAAAAGGTTTGAAACGTCAAGCTTAGCGACATTAAACAAGCGCGTTTGGGAGGCAATCCCTCGGTATCCTTTGTAGATATGTGTGGTTTGATTTTGCTTCTTTGATTTGTTTGTGTGTGCTTGGAGTATTTGTTTTTGTGTGTTTTTGTTTCAGGGACCTGACATGCTTTAAATGAAGTGAGACAAGAAAATTGAGTTGACAAGGAGTTTTATCGGGCCCCTGACCGATAAGACAGGCTGATAAAACGGCTAGCGGTCGTCACAAATCCGCAAGTCTCCTGTCGACCATTCTATCGGTCCCCTGACCGATAAGAATGGTCGATAAAACGGCGAATCCGGCTCAAGCAATGCAAGGTTCTGATGATATATTTTATCGGTTGCTGGACCGATAGCGACGACCGATAAACCTCCTCCGCGGATCAACCCCCTCATCTCCATATCTCCAAGGTACTTCAC
Source organism: Eutrema heterophyllum (assembly GCA_002933915.1). Taxonomy (NCBI): domain Eukaryota; kingdom Viridiplantae; phylum Streptophyta; class Magnoliopsida; order Brassicales; family Brassicaceae; genus Eutrema; species Eutrema heterophyllum. Next base: position 100,312 of record PKMM01028239.1, on the reverse strand, counting down.
TTAACATTTTGTACATATCTTTTTGATTTGCATTTTTACTCTTTCTTTGGATTCATTTCGCACCGAGACGGTGCGATTTAAGTCCGGGGGAGAGGTCTTTGTCATTTAACATTGTTTTCTTTGTCGTATTTTACTTTTTTCCCCTTTGAATCTTGCATTGTACATGTATATTGCATAAAAAAAAAATTGAAAAATTTGAACAACCAAAAAGAAATCATGTAGTTTGCATAGTCTCATCTTCATTTTAAGATTGAGTCTAGAAGCATATAGGATTGCATTGCATATGCATAGGGGACAATGATAGAAACCACTTAGTCTAGAACTCGATGTGATACCCTTAGTAATATTATCATGTGGCTTGAACAACCTTTTTGAAACTTGTATACTCTTGCTTTGATCTCTCTACTCTTAACTCGTTGTCTCGTAATCACTTGTTTAATTTGAAATCAACCCCTTTGATATTGGACTTAAATGAATATAATCTTCTTGCTTAAAGAAAGACCCTAAGAAAAGATAAAGAAAAACGAAAAGTGAGATGAGAAATGGTTGAAGAAGCAAACTCTAGAGAGAGTGAGCCTAAAGAAAGACCATAAGAAAAGATAAAGAAAAACGCTCTCCAAGTTTATAAGAAAGAAATGTTTAGAGAGAGTGAGAAGAAAAGAAAAGGGTCGAGTGAAATTAAAATTGTTCTCTAGAAGTTTGGCGTTTTGGAGAAGAAAAGGGGGTTAAAAAGGGAGTTTGATTTAGCCAAAAGGGCTTTGGGGGAAGAAGTAAGATAAGAAGAGGAAATGGAATCACCATTCGGGTAGAATGTTTTGCTAGGAGGGTAGAACAATGTGAGCTTAACTTTGTATGCATAAATTGTTTCTAGTCTTCCTTGCTTTTGCATAACAGATAGCATTCTTTTTTCTTGAGAGTAAGTCACCCAAAAAGAGAATGAACCTCCTTGCACTCACATTTACTAGTGCCAAAAGCCTTTTTCTTCCAAACCGATTGGACTTGATCATTTGCCCATTTGTGAAACTGCACCTTAAGAAAGATCAAATGAATGTGAGGGTTGGTTAAGAAGAGAACTTGTAGGCATGAAACATTGTTGTTAAGAGAAAAGATTAGGAGTTGCGATAAGCCTTGAATAAATTAGAGTGGATTAAGTGTTTGTTTTTGCAACATGCTAGTATTGTTCAAGGTGATCATATCGAATGCTTACTAAGATCTTTTGGTTATGAGTCCCCACTTTCAAAACTCTCTTTCGGTTTGTCTTTTCTTGTTTGCTTGAGGACAAGCAAAAGGCAAGTCTGAGGGAGTTGATAACACCATATTTTACATGTTTTTAGGGCTTTATTTTCATATGTTTTGATCTCACATTGTATAGTTTTGAGATGTTTTCATGCATTTAGGGTCCAATTGAGTCTCATTGCATTTTAGATGTCATAGGTTGTCTTTGCACTCTTTTTGGCTTCTTTGAGCCACTTTCAGGAGTTCTTGGAGTTAGAGGAGTGTGGGTAACCATCATGGAAGGTCAATGGGGTAAGAAAGGCAAGGAAAACATGAACAAAACACTGATAAGTGATTTTATCGGCCATATGGCCGATAAGACGGGCTGATAGAATCATAAAATGAAGTTTTCCAAGCCGTCGCTCCTGTCAATGCTCATGTGAAGAGTTTTATCGGCCATATGGCCGATAAAGAGGACCGATAAAATGGCTCACCTAGTGTTGAAGAGTACCAGCTCCTGTGAGAGTTTGTATCGGTCACCTGGCCGATACAATGTGCTCGATAAAACCAAAGATCAAGCATCGAGAACATGTGTCTAGAAGATCTACTCCTAAGGAAGCCTTCCCTTTGGATTTAGCTTTCGACCTATTCATCAAAGTTGTGGGCAATTGAGTTAGCTTTCCAATGGAAGTGGTTTCAAGTAGTTCTGAGCTAGATTACTTGATATCCTTTCTCATTAGATGTTCTTATTGCTAGATTAGCCTTGACAAAGTTGATTTAGAACTCTAGGGAATTTCACACCCGGAAGGTGTTCGATGAAATTCCCCAACGAATTTAATGAGTGCTTTTCATATCTTAGCCAATGGACGTTGATGTCTAAGGTGAATTGTGGTTGATTAGACTTGTGCTTATTGCTTATTAGTCATAGAATCGCGAACGGAAGTTTATGATGATTGATGACTAAGAAAGGGGTTAATACCATTGACATGGATTAATCTTTAGTAGTGATCTAGAGCCTAATGAGGCAATTGATTGAATGTTTGAGTGTCTAGAATAGATTGAGAATCACCCGAGTCAATTGCTTTACCCGAGAATTCGTTTGTCTAGATTTGATATTAAACGTGTTTAGCTTTCGTTACTTGTTCATTTCTCTGTTTTGTATATTTCAATTTTTTCCATCAAAAACCAAAATCAGATATTTGCTTAGATTAGATAACATCTTGTATTCTTAGTGCGTCGTTCTTATTTCCATATGGATTCGATCCCAAAGTGCTGCAATGACGTGCCATTAGATTGAGGCATTGTGCACAACGGGTAATTATGCGGACCGTGAAAAAGTCCAGTATCAACAGTGTTGATATGAATGGTACTTCGTATGTATATTTACATTAAGGTACCACAACTGTTTTTTTAATAGAAAACTGAATTGTTGATGAAAACGTTTTACGTATCATGTTTATATAACACTAATAAAACTATTTTTTTGTAGAGATATATTTTACAATATTTTAAAGATTTATCCAATTATAAAATTTAAAATATTAAATAATTAGATATCTTTATCTCAAACAAAAAATAATCATAATATAAATAATTTCGAATTTTTATTTTCATTTATTAAAACATGTAATTTCT
>PKMM01028239.1:0-95385 GCA_002933915.1 Eutrema heterophyllum | reverse complement strand
GACAAACCAACCCGCAAATGACCGCAATTGTAAAAATATAATCCTAACCTGCTCAACCAAATTGTTGTATAATATAAATATTTACTAATTTTGAATATTTGAAATTTTATCAAGTTATAATGTTATTAATAATAAAATTTATATCATTTGGTCGAATTATGGTTCAATTAAATAACCATATTTATACATTTAATCTCTACAATCATGGATTAATATTGATTTATTATATTTTAAATTATTTAATCAATCAAATAAATATTAAATGTTATTTATAGATATTATAATTAATTAGAATGTTTATATCTAACAATAAAGATATCATGTAGATTATTAAAAAAAAAAAAAACTTGTTTGGCAACATGTATAATTATCCAGATAAATTATAGTCTTATATGGATTTTTTCTTGTTTGGACACAAAAAGTGTTCATTTTTAATAGTATAGATTAATTAAAAATATAAGTTTCATTTGAAATTTGAAATTTATTTATATACTAATCTATAATTGAGACCATAATTTAATTATTTATCTATAATTTTATGTTAATTAACTGTTAAATATTTGTTCCTTGTTGTTCCTTCCCAAATTTGATGAGGAATACTTTTGTTTTATAGTTCCCTACAAAAACAATTATTGAAAATGAATCATGTGTACACAAGTTTACTTGTAAAAGTGTATTTTTGAGGAATTCAATGTTCCTTCTCATTCCTATGGTCACCATCCAAAAGCCGTAGTTGTCTTCCTAGTGTCAAGTATCGTAATCGGTCACCTTTCTCTGGATCTCCTAGTTCCTCTTCCAATTTTTGGTTTTCCCCACCGTCATCTCTTCATCAATGGATCATCCTTCCTAAATCCTAGATCTGCTCGGTGCTGGCGAAATATATTTCACCTCCTCTAATTCCACCTTGTCTTTGTCAAGAAGGCATTAAGAGACCGCAATCAAGATTTTTGATCTCTCTTCCACATCGAAAAAACTTGTTGAAGGAACTTACGTCTCAACACCTTTAGAAAAAGTTGTTGAAGGAACTCTCGTGTTTTCACATCTACAGTCTGTGTAGAGAAATTGTCGATTCCATTTGTCCTTTCCCTAGGGACGTGGAGAAAGTGGATACGAATCATCTCAGAATTAAAGGATCTGATTTCCCAAGATTTTCCACCATCTGAGTCTCCAAGGACCAAGAGCGCCAGAGATAAAAGAGGATGGGCAGCTACGGTTTCGCTGAACAACAAAGAAGGACCCAAAAACTCATAATCTTCATCGAACTACTTCACATACTTACATGAAAGATGGTACATCCTTGGTTGAGACTCCGAACCATGTTTTGATGTACGGCCTCGAGAATCTAAAGGAATATGTTATCAGACAGTGTGATCGGTGTTACACGCCATCAGGATGTCTCATTCACGTTGTGGGTAACCGGATTTGGGGTAAAAAATGTGAGATCTTCACACGTAAACCAGGAGACTTTTCCTTTATGTTTCATATCTCGGATGAGTCTACTATAGTTAGGGCTATGGCATATTGATGATTGCATTATGTTCGTTAAACTAAGGTTAGACCCGACTCTTATAGGTGAAGCTAATTAAGTTAATGGTGAAATTGGAGTTAAATAAACTTTTTCCGCAGAAGATTGCAGTTGCAGATAAAAAAGGCAAAGTCTCAATGGTGTTTATATAGTACTCTTGGATTCCAACTAAAATGTAAGAGATGTGGGCAATTAGGCCATAAAAAAAATCCAGATGCCTCCTACTTTGTCAGTTTAATGCTATTGATTCACGTTAGTCACATGCCTATGCCTATTGCTGTTACTGATCCAGTGGAAGCTGTGCATGTGATAATAAATTGAAATAGCTATGCCTATTGCTAGCTCCACTGAAGCTGTTTTGGCCATATATACTTCAGTCACTGAGATTGTTGCACCTGTTTCAACCACAATCATTTCATGCGGAACCAGTAACTTTAACCGATATTACACCTTCATTTGGTATTTCTCCTTTGGATGAAATGGTTAGATGTGTTATTTGCAACAATCATGAATCCTTTTCATTGGAGACTCTGCAAGATGTGGACCTAGTGTCCGTATCTTTTCAAAAAAAATTTGTAAGTGCCTTGTCAAAACTATCCAAAAGATACAATACAGGTTGAAATGGACAATGGTTAAAACTCTTGGAAAGTGATAAATGATATTTTCGATTTCAATTATCCAAGTGTACTCATGTCATTGTAGCATTTGAGATGTCAATCCATATGGGGTTAAGATTGAAGCACTAAGAATGCAAGAAACTTTTTAATCTAGAGCAAACATTGTTTTTGGGTTTTTATGTTTATGGGAAAGAAAACAAATGCAAGAAGGAAAACAAAACACAAGACTAAAATGTTGGATCATGAACTAAGCTATCAATGAGATGGATAACAATCAAACAATGAATCATTTGGAAGCATTAATCACTATTTTTGAACATGGAACTCACAAATATGACTAATCCATTTCCATGGCACTAATCACTTTGTTAATTATCTAATCAAGAACAAATTTCTATTTGTGACTAGATAATCAACAAGCATTAAGAAACAATTCCAATTGGTTCACTAAACACCCTAAACATCAACTTCCGTTGGCTAGGATATGCATAGCTCACAAAAGGTTCGGGTCAAGCAACTAAACTCGGGTCATGAGTGAAATGCCTAAGATCTAGAAACGAATGAACAAACCTAATCTAGTACTAACACCGCTTACTCGAATCTATCCCTAATGCATGGGATGAGACCAAAAATCTAACTAATCTAAAGTGTAGTACTAGGTTTCGGTTTATCATGTCAAATCTAGCATTAAGAACCAACTTAAGTGAAAGACTCATTCAAGATCATCATCAATAACTATTATCTAACCATTGAGACAATTGACTAATGATGCCTAAACATTCAATGCACATTCATTCTTATGACATGGATCACACAAGTAGATTAGTTCACTCTCATGATACTAATCAATTTACAAATCATCTAGTTATCAATAACTTCCGTTTGAAACTAAATGATCCATAATCATTAAGCATTAGTCCATACAAGTCAACAATTCAACTTAATCATCAATTTCCATTGGGTAAGAATTGAATTGCATGCTTAGAAGTTTTCTAGACATATCATCGAACACTTTTCGGGTGAGAAATGTCTAAAGTTCTAGAAATGAGTTGTCAATTCGATTCTAGCATTAAGATCCCTCCTAACATGAGAACAAATGTTAATATAGTCCTAAGCATCAACAATCAACCATCAAACCATCCAAATCAAGCAAAATCCAAAATCCCACAAAAAGTCAACTCTCAAGAACACCAAAATCAAACCATAGAAATGAAGAACAAGAATCAACAAAACATAATATATATAAAGGGATGAAGAAATCTTCTCTTAGATGGCATGAAAATGAAGATCCATCAAGAACACCAAGTGGTGTTCTTGGGCTTTCCCAAGTTTAAGAAGAAGAATCTTCAAGAAGAAGAAAGAAGAAATCAAAGCATATATATAAGTGAAGAATCCTTCAAGAGTGTGGATTATACATGAAGAACAACCCAAGAACCTCTAGAGAGAGGTCTTGGGTCGAGCACACACCAAAAATAATGAAGAGAAGCTTACAAAACAACAAAGGGGTCTAATTGTATTTAAAGGAAAAATGGTTCGCAGAGGTCACATCGGGCGCAGCTGCCCGATGCAGATGGTCGATGTGGGTCTCAGGTTTTGGTCCGGAGAAGGCTGCATCGGGCACAGCTGCCCGATGTGGCTGGTCGATGTGGATTTCTGGTTTTGCTTCGTCTGAGCGCCAGTCAGACATATGCTTGCTATATTTGACGTATCTCTTGAACCACTGCTTGGAATAATCTGAAACCAATTCCATTGGAAAGCTAACTCAATTATCTACGACTTTCATGAAGACTGCCGAGGCTAAATCCAAATGGAAACTCTTCATGTGGGTCGATCTTTAAAGCACTTCGGATGAACTCTGCATCTTTGCTCTGGAGGAATCCACATCGGTCGTAGCTGCCCGATGTGAGATGCCCGATGTGAGATTCTGTTTTTGCTCCAAACTGGTCCATTTTGCCTCCATGATCTTCCTCCAAGCTCCTCAATGCTTCCATAAGCTCCTAATGGTACCTAAAAACACTCCATGATGCAGAAACACATGCAAGAACTAACCTAAGACATCTAAAATGCAATGAGACTCAATTGGACTCTAAATGCATGAAAACATCTCAAAACTATACAATGTGGAACTAAAAACCTATGAAACTAAACCTTAAAAACATGTAAAATATGGTGTCATCAGAAAGTGTGGTCAACTGATATGTTGCATTTTTAACGCATTCTAATCCATGTTTTGTAGAGTTTTTGAGTCTTTTATCGAGTCTTTTTTAGAGTCATTTTAGGTCGAAGGATGTTTCAGAACGGAGTTTGGAGACTTAGGAGCAAAAACGGCGAAAGTAGCTGAAAAAGAGCCCATATCGATCGATCATCCTCAGTAATTGATCGATCGATCCCAGTTTCCACAGACATTCTACAGATCGAACAGCCCATGGAGTACCGTTCTATCCATAAGACGACCCGCTACACCCCTTCGTAGAAGCTTCAACTGCAACGGAGACTGATAATAGGAGTCGACCGATCCTACACACCGATTGGTCGATCCGGAGTCCCGCATGCAAAAGAAGATCGACCAACCGCGAGAGGATCGATCGGTCTAAATCATAAACATACATGTGATACGACACACAGACACGCCAACCATAGGCAAGCCTCTACCAAAGTTCTTGGTACTTTACTTTGTAGCAACTATGGAGAAAAGAAATATGGACTCAAACCAAAACAAATTATGGAGCAAGTCAGAGTTGACCATGGCGTACACATTGACTACAAACAAGCTTGGAAAGTGAAAGAGTACGCCCATAATTTGATAAGAGGGACTCCCGAGGATAGCTATTACAACCTCTCAAAATGGTTTTTTCAGGTTAATGAGAAAAACCTTGGATCAAAGGTTTATGTTGAATTGGATGATGATGGAAAATTTAAATACACCTTTGTTGCCTTTGGTCAATCGATAAGAGGTTTTGAGCTGATGAGAAGAGTGATTGCTGTAGATGGTACTTTCCTCAAGGGAAAGTTTAAGGGAACGTTGCTTGGAGCTAGTGCACAAGACGGTAACTTTTCGTTATACCCTCTAGCATTTGGGATAGTTGACTCAGAAAACGAACACGCGTGGATCTGGTTTTTTAGAGGGTTCAAGAGTGTGATCCTAGATGCGTCTGATTTGGTGTTTGTTTCATATAGAGCTCCAGGCATTGCAAAAGCACTTTCAATGATTTATCCACTTGCACATCACGGTATTTGTCGAATTCATCTCTTGAGGAATATTAAACCAAAGTTTGGGAAAACCAGAAAACTGCTCAAATGTGTGGATACCCACGTAGTTTTATACAAAGAAACCTGTTTAATACAATAAAATTGCAAGCTAGCACAGAAAAATCATCATTTACTCATTCTTTCATTTTGTCTGGCAGCGTTGACATTTCTAAATGTTGTTCTTCTCTTGCCCAACGCCCATAAGAGGTATTGATCTTCTACAGAGCATGCAATGCTCTTTATTTCCCAAGAAACTAGAAAGTGAAAGAAAATGAAAAGTCTTCTTTTGACGTTGGCTATGATTGAGATCTTCTCCATTGTACACCTTGTTCAACCACAGAATCAAGACGGTAATTTTGAGTTTTCATAATTATCAACATAAATTTTATGCATTTTGTTTATTTTTTTCCAATTTTTTCTTTTACGTTTGACCAGGATTTATCAGTTTGGATTGTGGCATGCCCATTGATGAATCTCCTTATACTGATCCAGTAAGTGGACTAGTATTCACATCGGATTCCACCCTTATCCAGACGGGAAAGACTGGCAGAGTCGATAAAGCTTTCGACAAAGTACACATAAAACCATATTTGGTTATGAGATACTTTCCAGAAGGACTACGAAACTGTTACACTCTGAATGTCACGCGTGACGCGACTTATCTCCTTGTAGCCATGTTCTTATATGGAAACTACGATGGTCTTAATACTTACCCAAACTTCGATCTCTATCTTGGTCCTATTAAGTGGGAGGCTATAAATTTGGATGACTATAAAAATGGTATATCGGTTGATATCATCCACACTCCACGGTCAAGTTCTTTGGAAATCTGTCTTGTCAAGACAGGAACAACAATTCCATTGATATCAACGATAGAAATACGACCAATTAGAAATGATGCGTATGGTCCTCGTCCTGGTTCGCTGCGCACAACTTTCCGGAATTTTTTTAACGATTCATCTAGAAATATAAGGTATGTTCGGTTTTTTTCTTTTTTTCCTGACTCCCAGTTAACATTCCATAAGAGCTGCATTGAAATGATTCAGTTGACTTTACCTTGTTCTTATGTTGCTCTTTTTTTTGTTTTTAATATTAAATATGTTGTTCAACAAAAAGAGATGAACTACACGATGAGACCTAATAAAATTTTAAAATTATAGGTTACTTCACTCAATTCTAACTAGTATTGAGATCTAATCTCATAAACTTTTACATGCTACCATAGTTCAACATAATCAGACGCGTAGTACATAAAAAATCTAAATTGATTGACTTAAAAAGAAATTTTTGTGTAGAGACACTATAAATCTCATATTTGAAAAATCTTAATGCTCTATCCATTCCATTTTATAATACAATTTAGAAAAGAATACTGTTTCAGGTATTTTTCGTCCTTTTAGAGGTAGGTCTCCTACAAAAGTAACAATGAACGTTAGAGCTCGGAAAACACGATGGTGGGTGTTTTCCGAAGGCTCTCCGATGTTGAAGTCAATAAACAACCAAGAAAGACCACAATAGAGATGCGTCGGGAACAAGAAAGAGTCGGAAAACAGAGGGAAAAGATAATAGGTGACTTCGAGCCCTTAGGAATGGATTCACGAAGTTTCAGCAAGTTTAGTAGGTTTTTAGTGAGTTTTCCGGAATGAATCTTGAAGAATGAAAGGCTTAGGTTCTGAGAGAGAGAGTGTTTTTCTTTAAAGAGAAAAAACTCTAAGGATTTTGTGATGAGAGAAAATCGCCTATGTCTTCCGGGGAAGATAGGGTTTTATTTATAATGTTTACCTGATCCGGATTCGTATACCGGTTACGTTCCTTTGGTTAGGTCAGGTCTCAAAACCCCTTGTCGGGTATGGTACTTTGTACTTGAGTGCATCTCACTAGTTTTCCTTGTCGCTTATGCTTGGACCCCGACACAAGTACTGAGACGATGCAGACTCCATACGTCCCTCAGCGGATTATGAGCTGACAGGTGGTCAGAGCGTCCATACCTTTATTTTCCCTATAAACAGTGATTAATCGCTTTCACCTGTCGCATGTAAGAATCAGCTAGTCATGGACTTATTATTGTTTTAGCGCTAGACTTAACTTATTTCAAATGATGTATATGGAGGGAAATTGAAGTATGTAACACTGCACATATTGAATTCACTTTTTACCTTCCCCGATACTATTTTAAGGAGCACTGGGTTGCCATTACTCACCTTCCCGGATATTGCTAAAATGATGATGAAGGTTTGAGTTTTGGTGACTAATAACTACTTTGACTCGAAATTAAACAAGAACAAGACAATAAATAAGTTAAAGACAAGTAACAAGCAGTGCAGTTAAGAACTAAAATAAGGAAAAACAATAAACCAAAGATAAGCAAAAAGATTAACAAATATTAGAAAACATTGATCATGAGCAAGACAATTGACTAGGAGAGACTACTAGTTGATTCATGATGCTAAGACAGTGCATTAAGTTCATTCTTAAGACAAGGATTGCATAAATTATAGGGTGATTTGCATCAATATTATATTTGGGGAATCAAATTAGGTAAATACCACCCAAAATTGATTAATTAAGAAATTAGCAATAGTCAACTATCCAGAGGGTGGAGAAATATCGAAAAACCCTTGCTCCCTTGTTTTTGACAACTGCTTTATTCTGACATGATGTTGACATATGTTTTAGGAAAAGTGGGAGACGTTATCTTCTCTAATGAAAGGTAACATCGACAACTTTAAATAATTGGATCTAACAGTTAGCTACATTTACAAACATGTACAAGAATTACCTCACGAAATAGTTATCTATGCAAATACTATTTTTTTAGAGCATATGAGTAAACTATCTCACAAAATAGTTAATTATTCATTAGTAAAAACATTACTGAATCAAATAGTATACTACATTCACACACATGTATAAGAACTATCTCACAAACTAGTTAACTACTCATTTAGTAAAAACACCACTGATATAGATTTTTTGTCTACTTCAAAGTTTTACAATTTGTAAATCTCTAAATCATCCAAGTGCAAGTGCATGCTTTGTACTAATTTAGATGTCGATCCCACGAGGATTAAAGATTAAACACTAGAGATGCAAGAAACAAACTAATCTAGAACAATTGTTTTTTAGGTTTTTAAGTTTACAAACTGAGAGAGTAAAATGAAAGAAGAAAAACAAGATAAAAGCATTGGATCATAGATTTAACTATCATAAGAATGAGCTAGCAATCAAAGAATGATGCCAAAGATTGAATTAAGCCCAATCCTAGAACATGGAATTCACAAATATGACTAATCCATTTCAATGACACTAATCACTTCACTAATTACGTAATCAAAATAAAATTCCGTTCGCAATTAGATAATCAATGAGCATTAAGAAACAATTCCAATCATCAACTTCCATTCGCTAGGTATGGAAAGCTCAGAGAAGGTTTGGTTCAAGCATTTTCACAAACATCTTTCGGGAATGAAATGCCTAAGTTCTAGATTTTGAGAGATCAAGTCAAAACTAGCATTGATAACAACCTAAATCATCATCATCTAACCATTAAATCATCCTAATCTAGCCTAATTCATGATCTAACTATTAACTAGTTCTTAAACATGAAGAAAAGCAAAAGAAAATACATAAACATAAAGATAAAGGATAGAGGTTGAAGAATCATTCACTAAAGTGGCATGAGGAGATTAAGGTTATCCAAAAATATCAAGAGAAGAGTTTGCTTCAAAACCCAACTCTATAGAGCAGAAAACTTGGTAAAAAATTAGGTCTAGAACACTTAAATAGTAAAGGGGGTCGAACCGGGTCAACCCGAGAAAAACTGGGTTGACTCAGTGGATCTTTGGGTCAGAGATGGTCCATATCGGTGTCCTGATCCAGCTACAAGCATCCCGCTATATCTCCTGGTAATCCGTCTGCATGCCAAACAGACATGTGTTCACTAAATTTGTCGTATCTCTTGAACCGCTACTCAGAATGACTTGAAACAAGCGTCAAACGAAAGATAACTCTATTATCTATGACTTTAATCAAGATCTCCGAAGTTAAATTCAAATTGAAAGCCTTCATCTGGTACGATCTTTCAGTCACTTCGGATGGCCTCTAGATTTTCCTTCTACACTTTTCATCTAAAAGCATGTGCTTCATCTCTTTTTGATCCTCTTGTCTTATTTCTCCCCCATGTAAAGTCTCCATACATCTCCATGCTCCAAAACACCTAAAAATGACCCAAACTGCAATGGAAATGCAAAGAGACACACCTATGACTCTAAAATGCATGATATGAGAATTATAGACTAAAATGCATGAATGATGATGAAATGAATGCAAAGATGGATGACAAATATAAGAAAAACTAAGTGAGAATGATGCAAAATACACACACATAAACTCTCCCGGACTTGCCATTTTCTTGTCCTCAAGCAAACAAGAAAGAACAAACCTGAAGAGAGGTTTGAAGGCGGGAACTCAAAACCAAAAGACTTAGCGAAACACTTAACATGATGTCCTTGAGCAATGCTAGCATATTGCGGAAACAAACATTCAAGCAACTCTAACTTTTCTAGGCTTATCATAAATTCTAATATTTTCTCTAGACTCAATGCCAAGCATCCACTAACCGTCATATCAACCAACCCTCACATTCATTCATCTTTTCAAAATGCGGTCTCACAAATGGGCAAGTGATCAAATCCAATCGGTTTGGAGGAAATATGCTTTTTATCATTGAATCGAGGTGGTTCATCTTTTGGAGTGGTTAACTCTCAAGAAAAGGAACGCTAGATGTTATGCAAAAGCAAGGAAGACTAAGAACAATTGATGCATACAAAGTGTAGCTCCCATTATCCTACCCTTTTCCTAGCAAGCATTTTATGCATTTCTAACCGCAATCCCCCATTTTTGTTCATTTGAAGTACATAAACCCCTTAAACCTTTTTTTGTTAGATCAAGAACCTCTTTTCAACCTCTTTTCCTCGAACTCAAACTCTTAGAGAACTTTTCTCTTTGTTTATACTATTCCCTTTTTTTTTTCTTTTCTTTTTACTTTCTTGCACTCGCCTTTTCATTTTGTTTTTCATTGCTTTTCTTTTTCATCTATGGAGAGTGTCTTAAACTTTTTACTTAGCTAGAGTCGTTTGTCTTTCTCTTTCCTTTCTCTAGAGTTTTTCCTTTCAAACCAATGATTCTTTTCTCTTTTCTTTTCCTCATTCATGTTTCCCTATCTCCAAAGAGAAGAGATCTTCCATTCCCCTTTTTTTACCTTTCCTAATGCTAGTCCTTTTTTGTGAACAACTTAGACTAGCTAGAATGACAGCTAACCTTTGTCGTTCCCAATACTTACGAGATTTTACACACACTAGTGTTATCAAGAAGAGGCCTCACTCATTCAAAAATCGAAGGGTTGAAAGAATTGGCTAAGGTTAAAAGTGGGGAACCATTCTAAAGGTGACAATGGCCATTTGGGTTAGCAAAGAGTGGCAAAGTGGATAAGAAAACCCGAATGTTTTGTTGAACCATGGTTAAGTATCAAGAGCCCATAAGTGAGAAAGTTAGATTCAATTAAGTCCAATAGTTAAGGAGTTGGTTTCAAATCAAGCAAGCATTAAAAAGACAATGAGTTCAAGTAGAGAGATCAAAGCACAAAGTTTTCAAGTTTTTCAAAGTTGTTTAAGCAATATGAGATCATTACCAAGGGCATCATATCAAGTGATAAGCATAAGTTTTTACAAGGAGATTAAATCGTTGTTCCCTATGCATATGAAATGCAAACCTATATGATTCTAGACTCAATCCTAAGAGAATGCAAACATGAAAAAGCTACATGATTTCTTTTTGGATTTTTCAAAAAAAAATCAATTTTTTTTGGTTTTGATGCAATAAGCTATAAACAATGCATTAAAAACTCAAAGACAAATAAAACAAGACAAAGAAAACAACGTCAAATGTCAAAGACCTCTCCCCGGACTTAAATCACACAGTCTCGGTGTGAAATGAATCCAAAGAGAGAGTAAAAATGCAAATGAAGAAGTACAAGAGGTCAAGTGTGGTACCTTGGAAGTATATGGAGATGTCGAGCTTGATTCTCATTATTGATGCTTATTTTGTGTCTCTAGCTTGACAAAGGATAGGCTTGGGAGAGTTCCCAAGGCGCGTTTAACGTCACTAGCTTACATACTAAGGATGCGTTGTAAGTGCATGCGTTGTAGTAATTTAGATGTTGATCCCACGAGGAATAAAGATTACATACTAAGGATGTAAGAAACAAACTAATCTAGAGCAATTATTTTTTGGGTTCTTAAGCTTACAAACTAAGAGAGTAAAATGTAAGAAAAAAACGATAAAAGCATTGGAACATGGATTTAACAATCATAAGAATGATCTAACAATTAAAGAATGATGCCAAAGATTGAATTAAGCCTCATCCTAGAACATGTAATTCACAAATATGACTAATCCATTTCTCCATGGCACTAATCACTTCACTAATTACGTAATCAACATAAACTTCCGTTCGCAATTAGATAATCAATGAGCATTAAGAAATAATTCCAATTAGTTTACTAAACACCCTAATCATCTACTCCCATTGGCTAGGTATGGAAAGCTCATAGAAGGTTTGGTTCAAACATTTTCACAAACACCTTCCGGGCATGAAATGCCTAAGTTTTAGATTTTGAGAGATCAACTCAAAACTAGCATTAAGAACAACCTAAATGAAGGATCTATCAATAACCAACCTAAATCATCATCATGTAACCATTAAATCATCCTAATCTAGCCTAATCCATGATCCAACTAAAAAGTAGTTCTTAAACATGAAGAAAACCAAAAGAAGAGACATAAACATAAAGATAAATGATAGAGATTGAAGAATCCTTCACTAGAGTGGCATGAGGAGATTAAGATCATCCAAAAATATCAAGAAAAGATTTTGGATCAAAACCCAACTCTAGAGAGAAGAAAATTTGCTAAAAATTAGATCTAGAACACTTAAATAGTAAAGGGGTCAACTCGGGACAAACTGGGCTGACTCGGTGGATCTTTGGGTCGGAGATTTTCCATATCAGTGTCCTCATTCCGCTACAAGCATCCCGCTGTATCTCCTGGAAGTCCGTCTGCGCACCAGACAGACATGTGCTCACTAAATTTGCCGTATCTCTTGAACCGCTATGAAATGACTTGAACCAAGCGTCAAGTGAAAGCTAACTCGATTATCTATGACTTTCATCAGGATCTCCGAAGCTAAATTCAAATGGAAAGCCTTCATCTGGCACAATCTTTCAGTCACTTCGGATGGCCTTCTTATACACTTTTCATCTAAAAGCATGTGCTTCATCTTTTCTTGATCATCTCTTATTTGTCCCCCATGTAAAGTCTCCATACATCTCCCTGCTCCAAAACACCTAAAAATGACCCAAAATGCAATGGAAATGCAAAGAGACAAACATATAACTCTAAAATGCATGATACGAGAATTCTAAACTAAAATGCATGAATGATGATGAAATGAATTCAAAAATGGATGAAAAATATAAGAAAAACTAAGTGAGAATGATGCAAAATACACACACATCAACCACTCGGTCTAATAGTTAGCTTAATAGAGCTGTCAAGCGGGTCGGATCCGCCCCGCCGCGGGTCCGAGTTTTTTTTAACCCGCAAAAAAAGAACCCGCTAGACCCGCGAGTTGTAGATTGGATATCCGCACCCGCCCCGCATTAGTCAAGCGGGTCTGGCGGGTAACCTGCCACATATTAAAAAAAAAAGATCGAGAAGGAATCGATCTCCTTCTTTTATCTTCTTTAGCATCGCATTCTCAGCATCCATGAAGTTCGATTTCACCCACCATTCAACTCCTCGGAAGCTGTAAAACTTCAGATGTCGTGAACAAAATCCACACGAGATTGATTACGACGAGATTCATCAAAAAACCCAATCTCACTACGCGGATCGTTCTCACTTTTGCCGCTTCTCGACGCTGGTATCTCGCCGAATTCAAGCGTTGTGTCTTCTACGAGTATCACGTATGTTCTTATTCTCCGGTAGAGGTGGAAGATCCCTTTTTATGGAACGCCGTGATAAAATCACACTCTCTCATGGAGTCGACCCGAGACGAGCTCTGCTCTTGTTCTGTTTGATGCTCGAGAATGGTGTTTCCGTGGACAAATTCTCGATGTCCCTTGTTCTGAAAGCGTGTTCAAGGTTAGGGTATGTAAACGGAGGAAAGCATATTCATGGGTTTCTGAGAAAGACTGGAATTTGGTCGGATTTGTTTCTGCAGATCCAAAAGAAGATATGCAGAGAGAGAGAGAGAGAGAGAGAGAGAGAGAGAGAGAGAGAGAGAGAGAGAGAGAGAGAGAGAGAGAGAGATGAGGAAGATAAAGGAGATCGATTTACAGTCGCACAAAAAAAAAATTCACATAAATGCGGTTACCCGTAAACCCGCGTCTCCAAATACTAAGATCCGCACTCGCCCCGCTATTTACAAGACCCGCCCCGCGTAACCCGCTAAGTTAATTATTCAATTTTGACCGACCCCCACCTACCTCGCGGCGGGTCTAATGGGGCGGGACCCGCGGCTATGATTCAAATTGATAGCTCTAGTTAGCTACATTCAAAAACATGTACAATAATTACCTCACGAAATAGTTATCTATGCAAATACTATTTAATAGAATATATGCGAATAAATATGCAAGTAAACTACCTCACAAAATAGTTAATTATTGGATAAATCATTGCTCGCTACACGAAGTATACTCTATCACATGACCACACATGCAGACTATATAAATGCATTTTTAACTACACGAAGTATATGGTTACTGATATGCTCAAATTAATACCCTATAAGTACTAAAGCAGTTGTTGTAGTATATGTAGGGGTCGAACCACAAAGACTCAAGAAAATCACACAATAGATTATATAAACTCGAATTAAGCTAAACTAAACAATGTAATTAAATGCGAGTGCGTAAATTAAACAGGTTGTAATTCAATTGGAAAGAAGATAGGCTCATGGTATTTATAAGGAATTCAATGAATGTAGATAAACTAACTAACATGATTCAGATTTAGCGCGGTTCTTGAACTCAAATCACTAAGTTATAATTGACCAACTTTCGTTGCGAAAACTATCTAAGTCTAAATCCTAGAATTCCAAATCTCTTTGCGAATCCTAAAGTCTAAACCAGCTTTTAGTTCAAGTTTGATTTGTTCACAAAGCAACTAAACTAAATCTCTTTGCGAATAGTTATTTTGCTCACCCTAAGTTCTATTAGGTAATTAATCGCACTTTCGTGCCTAACCAATTATCCTAAGATCTAAGTTCTAGATTCGTCAACCTAGAATTAGCTATGAGAACAACCTATGGTGAAGAACTAATTCATATGGTGAATCCTAATTAACTAATTAACCTAACATTCAGAGAAAACCCTTATGAGAACCCTGAACCTAACAAGGGATCTACTCAGACATGGAGATTGAAACAAGCAACATGATTGAATAGATCATCAAAGAAATCAATAAGAAACAGGAGTTCAGAGTTGTCTCTCCAAAAACCAGAGTAGAATAAAGCGTAATCAAGCGTTTCCAACCTTTTCAACAAAAGTGACTTAAAAACCTAATTATAATCCTCAAACACGTTTTGGGGCTTAATGCAATTATTAAAGTCTTTTGGAAAATTTTGCAATTCTTCAACTCTTCATAAAAGTCGCGACTTGTGTCTTGCTGCAGTCAGTATCGACCGATACTAGGGTAGTATCGATCGATACTGAGGCTTCAAATCGGGTACTCAACTACACGAACTTCTGCTTTGCTCTAAAATGCTCAAGAAAGCTCCAATATCTCCAATTATGCTCCAAACGTGCTAAAACCTGTTAAAGACTCTAAAAGACTCCAAAATAGTA
This sequence comes from Eutrema heterophyllum, assembly GCA_002933915.1. Lineage (NCBI taxonomy): Eukaryota > Viridiplantae > Streptophyta > Magnoliopsida > Brassicales > Brassicaceae > Eutrema > Eutrema heterophyllum. The sequence goes on along the minus strand of PKMM01028239.1, from coordinate 80,086 downwards.
GAAAGACTCTATAAAACGGACTTATATCATGGCCTAAAAGGGGTAAAAACCATGATATATCAGTTACCCATGGTGACATGTACAAACTATCAGTGGTTATATATGTAGCCAACTATATGTACAAAATAAATGCATCTTTAACTACACGAAGAATATAAATGCATCTTTAACTACACGAAGTATATGGTTACCATAAGACTCATTTGCGTAATCAGAATAGTGTAACCAACGACGGAATCCGGTACCAACGTCGTTCCTATGGCCTTCATCTTCCGATCAATCTCATTATGAAGAACAATTCTCTATCCATCGTGGCTCATTCTAATTCCGATCTTCCATCCCGAACCGCCTTCCCTCGCCGGATGTTTCTCATCGCCGCTTCTTCAACCACATCCACATCTCCTTCCCACCCACTCTTCTCCAGCTTAGCCGCGTAACCCAACCCTTGCCGCACAAACACATCTTTTCTTTGGACGAGTCGCACAAGTTTGGGAGAATACCATGAATCCTCATACGCCGCCGGAACCGGATCCTCAGGCGCACGGCGGTACTGAACAGATACGGTGAGGCATTTTGGGGAAAAGATATGGTTGATGAGAAAGATGTGTAAGACAGAGAGATGAGAAGCGGAGTCGCACAAGTTTGGGAGACAATCACAAGCCAGAATAGTATGGATGGTTGCGGTTGCCGGAAAAGATGTGTTTGTGCGGCAAGGTTTGGGTTATGCGGCTAAGCTGGAGAAGAGTGGGTGGGAAGGAGATGTGGAGGTGTTTGAAGCAGCGGCGAGGAGAAACGTGCGGCGAGAGAAGGCGGTTCGGGATGGAAGATCGGAATCAGAATGAGCCACAATGGATAGAGAATTGTTCTTCCTAGTGAGGTTGATCGGAAGATGAAGGCCATGGGAACGGCGACGGTACCAGATTCCATCGTTGGTAACACTATTCCGATTACGCAAATGAGGCTTATGGTAACCATATACTTCGTGTAGTTAAAGATGCATTTATATACTTTGTGTAGTTAAAGATGCATTTATTTTGTACATGTAGTTGGTGATATAACCACTGATAGTTCGTACATGTCACCATGGGTAATCATATACTTCGTGTAGTGAAAAATGCATTTATATAGTCTGCATGTGTGGTCATGTGATAGGGTATACTTCATGTAGCTAGCAATGATTTTTCCTTAATTATTCATTAGTAAAAACACCACTGAATCAAATAGTATATTACATTCACACATGTACACGAACTATCTCACAATGTAGTTAACTACTTATTTAGTAAAAACACCACTGGATCTAGCAGTCAACTACATCTACAAATATGTACATTAACTACCTCACGAAGTAGTTATCTATGCAAATACTATTTTTTAAAGTATATGCGAATGAATATGCAAGTAAACTACCTCACAAAATAGTTAATTATTCATTAGTTAAAACACCACTGCATCAAATAGTATATTACATTGATACACATTTACACGAACTATCTCACAAAGTAGTTAACTATTCATTTAGTAAAAACACCATGGGATCTAACAGTCAACTTCATTTACAAACATGTACAAGAACTACCTCACGAAGTAGTTATCTATGCAAATGCTATTTTTATAGAGTATATGCGAATGTTAATTTTGATTGTGTTGTTGTGTTGGTTTGTGTAGAATACATCTAATATACTCAGTGAAATAGTTGTCTACATCGAACAAACGACCATAATGACGTTTTAGAACAACATACCTTGTGATTTTAAGTGTTGTGTAACAAACTACCATTTATTCTTCATAGACAACTAATCTATGAAGAATAATAGTCGTTTATTTTGAACAGAAGACACAATCAACTTTCAGAACGTCAAATCCTATGATTTCAAGTCAAATTTATATGTCTATTATTTTCTTTCGAAATAAATGACTACACTGTAAGTTCTTAACTTTTAGGAGAAAATGAAAGTGGAGAGGCGGAGAGAGAGGAGATTTGAAATGGTAAGTGGAAAAAGGGAAGCAAAAAGTAAAAATGTGGACTGCTATTGCTAGCGCTGAGAATAAAAACCGAACCGAGCTAACCGAACCGAACCGAACTGAAGTTTTGTAAATTCGGTTATGGTTCGGTAGGATTTAAAATTAATTTTGGTTCTCGGTTCGGTTCGGCCGAACCGATCGGTTAACCGAACTTTAAAAAAAAAAAAAAATTAAAGTTTTTTTTTTTGAATTTTTTCGAAAATAACAGAAAATACCCGACAATAACCGAACTACCCGAACCGAATTTCCCGAAAATAACCGAATTACCCGAAAATAACCGAATTACCCAAAAATAACCGAACTACCCAACCCGAAAATAACCGAAATAACCGAAAATAACCGAAACTATCCGAATTAAACTGAATTTCGGTTATTTTTGGTTATAAAAAAATAACCGAACTACCCGATAATCGAACCGAGCCGAACCGATATTTTATTCGGTAATTTTAGGCAAGATTTTTGAAAACCGAACTAACCGAAAAACCGAATTACCCGAACCGAATTACCCGTATTAACCGAATTCCCAGCCCTAGCTATTGCTATAGTCGTGTATATAATATAAAGTAGATAGGGGAGTTTAATGTCTTTTTCCATCAATTCCAACTGAATATTTTATTGATATTTTATTTTTTTAATTTATAAGAGGAAAGTGCTACCACACCTAATTTCCCTAAATTATATCAATTTATCTCTATGATATTAATCTCTTTGTTAAACATTTAATTAAACTAAACTTTCATTTTACAACTAAATGATCAACAACAATGAATCACAAATCCAATACATCACTAATCATCATAAACATCAATTTTCATTGGCTATGTATGAAAAGCTCAAGAAGAATTTGGTTTAGACATTTCATCAAACACTTTTCGGGCAAGAATTGTAAAAACAAGAAAACTAAGAACATACAAACTTAATCAAAACTTAGGTTAAAATGAGCTAAAAATTCTAAAAATACCAAAAGGGTGTGAACCGGGTCAATCCGGGACAAACTGGATCGGACTTTAGAAAAAATAGAACAAATGATAGAATATAGGTCACTGGTATCGACCTACAGACCAATATGAAAAATTTCAGAGGCTCGGTTAAGATTGTTTTCTCCATATCGGTTTTCTAGCCGATAGAATTGACACGTTCTCACTAAACTGAGTATAACTTTTGAACTAAAGCTCAGAATGACTTGAATTAAATTCCTACGTAAATCTAACTCAACTCCCTATCCTACCCCAATATTTGAGGATAAGTCGACTATGGAAGGTCTCCATCTGACACGGTCTTTCAGACGATTCGGATTATCTCTGCATTTTTCTACAATGAAATATCTTCAGTAATGCGGTCGTATTTCCTGAACCGTTGATAAGAATGACATAATTCCAATGCCAAAACGAAGGTACTTTAACTGTCTATTCGGTATCCAAATTTGAGCTTCATCAAGAAATAGGAAGGCTTTCAGCCGAATACGATCTTTGGGGCACAACTTCCTTCAAACTCTATGCAACTTCTTTGATCCAGTCTACTCTCAATCATTTAATGGAACACTAATAAATCCAAAACAAGGGTAAAGATATTCTAGGACTTCTAAAATGCAATAAGACTCGGTAGGACTTTAAATGTGACCCTAAATGTACAAATGAGACTCAAATATGCACTAAACTACTCTAAACAATCCTAAACTGGAATTAAACAATGTGGATAGCGATAAAGTTCACTGATTATTCTTGTTCGTTTCGCAATCGTTGCGATAGCTACAAATTTTAGCAATCGCTGCGATGGCTACAAATTTTAGCGATCGCTCGCTGAATCAAAATTTTAGAGAAATATTTGTGCCACATATGTGTATATCATGCTAATTGTGATCCATTTCCTTTAGCTATGTCTAAGTAATACAATATTATTGCAGGTATCCTCATGATATCCATGATCGTATTTGGTCTCAGTATGACATGGAAATTAAAGATTGGCGTATTATAAACACAAACCTCAGTATAAGTAATCCCGGAATCTATGAAACGCCAAAACTTGCAATGGCCACAGCGGCAACCCCATTGGATGATAGTTTGCCACTAGAAATCTCCTGGACACCGAAGCCTCCTACTGCTGCAGTTTACTTGTACCTTCACTTCGCCGAGATACAAGCCTTAAAAGCCAACGAATCTAGGGAATTCGACATTTACTTCAACAAAAACTTTAACTATTCAGCATTTAGCCCGCCCAAGTTAGAGCAACGTACAATAACCTTTTCACCAGTACAATGCCCTGAAGGGGACTGCACTTTACGGCTAGTAAGAACTAAGAAATCAACTCTCCCACCTCTGATCAATGCTATAGAGGCTTTCAATATCATCGAGTTCCCAAATGCGGAAACAAACCCAAATGACGGTATCTCAGCCAAAGTTTCACCGATCCTTTTTTTTTTTTGGAAGTTTCACTTTTTTTAATTGACATTAAAGTCTGCTCTTTCATATTTTTATTCTTGCATCATTCAATTTCATGTCAGTTGCGGCAATCAAAAATATCAAAGATACTTATAAGCTGGCTAAAATCAGTTGGCAAGGCGATCCATGTGTTCCTCCAGACCTTTCCTGGGAACATCTAAACTGTAGCTACAAAGAAAGTCCGCCAAGAGTAACGTCCTTGTAAGTTAAACTCATAACACTGCTTCTTATTTGAAGCTCGTGTGTGAAATCTGACATTTTATGTGATTCTATGTTCCTACAATTAGGAACCTGTCATCACAAGGATTGACTGGGAGCATAGTACCAAGTATACAAAACCTGACACAACTTCAAGAACTGTGAGTATCTCCATTCTTGGAATAACAACTATCTAGAACTATTATTATGCCACAGAGACGATATGAAAATTACGACTAATTCCTACAAACTTCAGGGACTTATCCAATAACACCCTGACCGGAGAGGTGCCTGAATATCTTGCGAAGATGAAATCATTATTGGTCATGTAAGTTGTTCGGAAATAGGGAGCCTTGAGTTTTTCACTACATGGTTATAAATGTATTCTTTATTTCTTTTGGTCTAACAGAAATTTAAGCAAGAACAAATTAAGTGGTTCAGTTCCTCAAGCCCTTCTTGATAGACTAAAGGACGGACTTGTGTTAACGTAAGATTTTTTATCAAAATTTTTAATTATCCTTGTGATCACTTAATACAACAATATTAAGCGAGTGACATCTTCAATACCGCTTGCTTAATTTTTTTTTTTTTTTTTTTGTTGTAGCCTTGATCCAGAGTTTTGCAGCATTAGTTCATGCATTAAAAAGGAAAAAAATATATTCCTAGTTCCGGTTGTCGCATCAGTAGCTTCTGTGGTTGTTATCATAGTCATCTTGCTTCTCATTTTCGTTCTCCGGAAGAAAAAGGTGTCTTCGGGTTAGTTACCAACATTTAACACTCAAAGAGCTATAAGATCTAAAAATTAAGTTAAATTATCAAAACACTAAACCATGCAGATAAAAAACCCACACAAAGTGTGCCTGTGGAAGAGGGAGGAGACTCTTATGAATCAGAACCATCATTTCTAACGAAAAACAGAAGGTTTACTTATGATGAGGTTACATCGATGACAAATAACCTTCAAAGGGTCCTTGGCGAAGGAGGATTTGGAGTCGTTTATCATGGTATTTTAAATGGTAACGAGGAGGTAGCTATTAAATTGTTGTCTCAATCATCAGCTCAAGGCTACAAGCAGTTCAAGGCAGAGGTACTTGCCCGGTAGTTATTATACAAATATATATATATATATATATATATATATATATCTTTTATTTTTAGATAACTAACAAGCCGATGGATGGTTGGCGATTAGGTGGAACTTCTTCTGCGAGTTCACCATATAAATTTGGTAAACCTCGTTGGATATTGTGATGAAGGAGACAACTTAGGTCTTCTTTACGAGTTCATGCCTAATGGAGACTTGAAACAGCATTTGTCAGGTAAATAACTTGAAAACAATATTTATGTAGCAATAATTTCAGTAAGTACTATCAAATAAGCTTTTCTTTGGAACAAGAATTATATAAGTATTTTTCCTTTTTTTCCTTTTTTCTATGTTGAAATGCCTTCGAACAACTTGACATTGATGTTTGATTAATACAGGGAAATGGGGTGCCTCTGTCATGAGCTGGAAAACTAGACTAATAATAGCTGTTGATGCGGCACAAGGTTCATCCTAAACTATTCTAATTAAATCATAATTTACTGTTTGCCTCAAGTTATGAATTAGCACAATAACATTTGATCATGTAAAAATCTAATTTTTAGTGTATTCAGGTATCCATATTTCCCTATAAATTATTAACATAAATCAATTTATTATGTAGGATTAGAGTATCTACACACAGGATGCAAACCGGCAATGGTTCACAGAGATGTCAAAAGTTCAAACATTCTATTGGACGAACATTTTCAAGCCAAGCTTGCTGATTTCGGACTTTCAAGATCTTTTCCCACCGCAAATGAGACATATGTGTCTACCGTTGTTGCTGGCACTCCTGGATATCTTGATCCCGAGTGAGTATCTGGATATTCCATATGTTACTCTACAAATGTCCATCCCTTTAAGTATTTAATGTAGGTGTATATGAATTTGTCTCATGTCTTGTTTTACAGGTATTATCATACCAATTGGCTGAGTGAAAAGAGTGATGTATATAGTTTTGGAGTTGTACTACTGGAGATCATAACAAACAAGCCTATAATCCAGCATGCTCGTGAAAAAACTCACATAGTAGAATGGATTGGGCTTATGCTTCAAAAAGGAGATATTAGAAACATTATAGATCCAAACCTCCAACAAGACTATGACAGCAGTTCTGTCTGGAAGGCTCTTGAATTAGCCATGTCTTGTGTTAATCCTTCTTCTGCAAGAAGACCAAATATGTCTCGAGTGGTAAATGACCTAAAAGATTGTCTTACATATGAGAACACAAGGAAAGGAGGGAGTGTGGAAATGGATTCAAAGGGTTGTATTGAAGTGAGCATGAATTTTGGCACTGAGATGATCCCCAAGGCACGCTAGTTACCGAAATGACAATATAGTCATTGTGGTGTTTTGGTGAATCCATAAATTTGTATCATTGAAATTTGAAAAGGTGTGCCGCAAAATTGATCTTTAAATTTTTTTTTTTTTTTTAATTGAATGTAAAATTATATTCCAACCCAAAAAAAATCGTTTTTTACAATGATTGCATCTTTGTGTTTGAAAAAGCTAAAAAGAAATTACATAAGATTTTGCGCCTCAAGGTGGTCTTGTGGAAAACCACATGATTAGAGCATCATCATATGCTCGATCTTCTGTTTTGCGGATAGCGCTGATGCGATTGAGGACATTTTTATCGATAAGTTTTATTAGACGAGCTGCAGGATGTGGGGGGGGGGGGGGGTTACCATGTCTACGAACGTTTCACTCTCTCCAAAGATGGTATATTGTAGCTTGAAAAACGTACCTGAATTGGAACAATTCCAACCGATTTAGAGGTGAAGTGTGGAGAAGCAAAAGGATAGCATCCCACACCGTTGAGTATGCATTGCCGAGTAGGGGAGAGACAAGATTTTCCCAAATTTCGGAGTTGTAGATGCATGAGTGATATACTTGGTTTTTGCCGTTTTCTAACATATGTTTTGGTATTTCTTTTAAATGTTTTATCGAGTCAAAGTCCGTTTTTAGAGTCTTTTAGTCCTTTATTTAGATATCTCAGGTAAAAAGGCGTTTAAGGAAGAAATTGGAGTTACGAGGGAAAAAATGCATGGAACCGTGAAGAAAGGAGCAGAATCGGTTGATGCAAGGAGTGCATCGACCGATGCAACACCACCAGAGATTTCCCAATCGATCGATGCAAGATGGAGCCGGTCGATGCAACCCCGACAGGAGATCCAGCATCGATCGATGCAACACACACATGGAATCAGCAATCGATCGATGCAAGGAGTGCATCGATCGATGCCAAGGGGTCCAGAGAAAAGACCATCAACCGATGCAAGGAGTGCATCGATCAATCGGTCGATGCAAGCCGATGAGAAGAAAAAGGAAATTTTTGTTTTTCGTGTTTTGCCCTAGAAACTGCCTATTTTAACCTAATTCGACCTAGGACCTATATATACTCTATTTTTAGCCTCTTTGACGGCACCGCTCTTTACAGACACATTTCAAAGCTCTTTATTCTATTCAGACTTTTTGCTTTTGATCATTGTAAGCTTTGGAGAAGATTCTTGGCATTTATTGAGAAGAATTCTGAACCCTTTCTCTCTTAATTTATACTATGTCTTCTTCATCTCTTTGCTTATTCTCTGTTTCCATGTATGAGTAGTTCATTAGTTAGGTTTAGGGTTTCAAGGGGATCTATGAATCATTGAATTAGACACAGATAGGGATTTATCTTTTGTGGTTTTCGCTTATTCTTGTGTTTATTGCTTAGGCTTGAGCTGACCGCTAGGTCTATGAACTAGGGCTTAATCTGAGAGCGCATAAGTGTATTAGGTTACTAGAAAGAACATAAGCGAGCGAATTGTCCTAATAGCGCGGAAGTGTATTAAGGCGATTCGTGAACATATTAAACTTACTCGTTAAGGCTGATCTAGAACTCTATGAGCACGGAAGTGGATTAGGGTGTTAGGTTTAGTAACCATGAGCACGGCAGTGGATTGGTTAATATTTATGTTTGAGTTCGAAACTTGTGTTTAATTATTCCCTGAATAGTTGTCTGATTCATGATCTCTGGATTCCTGAGAATAAACCATTGACCTAACACTTTTCCCTTATTGAATTTACATCGTATTAATTGCTTTCGTTACTTTTGCAAAACCAACCATATTCTTGTCTTAGCTTAATTTCATAATTGTGAGAATTGTAGTGTACCTTTGGTTTCTGTGGATTCGATCCTAAAATACTGCATTGACAACCGGTATGATTGCGGTAGTGTGAACTTTAGTATTAATTGACTGAGTGAAAACACTTAAATCAATGAGAAAAATAGGTGGTTCCTCGATTCATCTAGTCTGCAGTAAACACAGTCATAGCGATGGCCTCCATTCCATTGCCTCATTCTATCTCTCGTAGCTAATCGATTCTGAATCGCTAACCAAGTAACAAATGAATACTTTGGTGTCGAGTAGGTAAACCAAATACCTTTGTACCAGTCTTTCCTTGGATTGCTTTGTCTGATCATGTTCCATGTGCTCTTGCTGATAAACTTTTCCTTGAAAGTATTCACTGCACTTTTCCATAGAGGAATATCTTCTCCCTCTTTTCGGCCTGATTGAAGTCGAGAAGTAATCTCGTGTTCAATCTCGTTTAAGATCGTGGTACGATGTATTCGACGTCTATGGGTGTCAAAAACTTCAGCCACAGTGGCGTGAGCTCTGATGCCTATATCGATGAATCCTCTCGCTCCTGTAATATCATAAAGATGCCCCAAAGAAGACCAATCATCATACCAGAACAAAGTTTGATGACCATTTCGAACCTCAATTTTGTGAAAAGCTTTTGCATCCTCTCTGAATTTAATTATTTTTTTTCACATCCATGATCCCAAGATCGAAGTATCCTTCACCGACCAGAATGTAGCGTTTCGGATTATGGAATTCTGAACCCATTTAACCCACAACGAGTCCGTTGTAGAAAGAATACGCCAAAACCAACTTCAAACATGTCACCTTGTTCACTTCTTTCATCGACTTCAGCCCTAAACCACCTTCTATTTTCGGCCTACAAATCACCTCTTAAGCGACCTTTGCCTTTTTGTATTTAGGCTCGGCCCCGACCACAGAAATGCATAACATATTTTGTCGATCTCCCTAATGCAGCTGCTCGGAATTCTATATGCTGACATCCATAAATTACATATACTAGCAATCACCGAGCTGAGTAATTGTAATCTTCCGGCAAACGATAAAAATCAAACTGTCCATGAGCTTATTCGGGTCCTGATTCGTTCTAGCAAAGGATTATAATCTGCCATTGTCATTCGCTTTGTGAGAAGAGGAAGACCGAGATAACGTACCGAAAGCTGTCCCATAGCAAAAGGAAATTGCGCCATGATTTCTTCGCTGGAACAAGCTCGAAGCTGTTGTAACAAGGCTTGTACTAAGGTCACTCCTTGTTTTAGTACGGGATAAGATGGAAGCGAAATGGATTGATTAGAACCACAATAGATGTGAAAGTCTACTGATACTTCTAAGGGGTTTCCCCAAGCTCGGACTTAGCTCACGAGTCAAGAGAGAAAGAGTTTTTGGAATAACCAAAACAAACTTAAGCTTTATTAATCAAAGGTGCCAAAAACAAGAACTACAAGCATGGCATTATATAGCCAAGTTCTCAACTGAAACAAAGGGACAAAAACACATAAAACCTGCAAAAGAAAACAAAAGAAAAACACACAAATCCTGGAAAAGAAAACAAAAGAAAACACACAAAACTCAAGAATATTCAAATGAGCCTAAAGGCTCCACTTAGGAGGATTTTAAGGGAGGTCTTGACTCTACTTTAAGTTCCACTTATTATTATTTGAATCTGCGACAATCCATCTTCCAGAAGCTTCCTAGGTGTCTCCCAAGCTCAGAGAAACCATGCTGAGGTGGGCTTCATGTTTGGGCTTCAACAGATCCCATATGACATTTTCTGCTATGATTGGGTCCATCAGATACGTCTTCACTGTTGGGCCGTTACTGAGCGATTGGCTGGGCTGACTGGGGTGATCTTGGATGTTTTGGAAACTAGACTCAAAGATCTTTGCATCCATATGTGGTTCACTTCCTGAAGTGCCATGAGCTGAAAGCGACACTTGATTGAACATTTGCTTCAAATCGGAGCTCTCCAACGGGTTTAGGTGCACATCTTCAAACTGATCAAGCCTGATCAGTCCTTCATGATTCAGCTGCTTCATGAACATGTTGAACCTCTTTTCCAGACTCTTGCTCCTAGTTCTTGTCATTGGTCCGCTTGAGACGAGTGGTGCTTGAATGATTTGATTTGGTGGTTCGATGTCCTCATCACGACCTTTGCCTTTTTGTATTTAGGCTCGGCCCCGACCACAGAAATGCATAACATATTTTTTTGATCTCCCTAATGCAGCTGCTCGGAATTCTATATGCTGACATCCATAAATTACATATACTAGCAATCACCGAGCTGAGTAATTGTAATCTTCCGGCAAACGATAAAAATCAAACTGTCCATGAGCTTATTCGGGTCCTGATTCGTTCTAGCAAAGGATTATAATCTGCCATTGTCATTCGCTTTGTGAGAAGAGGAAGACCGAGATAACGTACCGAAAGCTGTCCCATAGCAAAAGGAAATTGCGCCATGATTTCTTCTTGACAACGGGGAGAGGTTCCGGCCAAATAAAGAGTGGACTTTTCCACACATATTTTCAATCCTAACATAACATACATGCGAATTCCTCACAAAATTTCAGAATTCCCTCAATCGATTTTTTATTTCCATCCACAAACATCATCGGGTCATCCGCAAAACATAGATGCGTGAGTTGAATCGATTTACATTTCGGGTGAAATCCAATCTTTCTCTCCGCTGCTGCCACATCAATTAACCGAGATAAGACATTCATGCATATAACAAAGAGGTAAGAGGAGAGAGAACATCCCTATCTTATTCCTCTTTCACTTTTAAAGAATCCCGCCAATTCGCCATTTATTACTTGCACTGAGAAAGAGGCCGTTGATATGCATAATCTGATCCAGTGAATGAATCTTTCAGGAAAGTTAAGTGCTTCAAGAGTATCCAATAATAAATTACATTGAACCGAATCAAAAGCCTTAATTTGATATGTCGATTTTCATTGCACATCTAGGAGATATTGATTCCTTGTGATAATCTTTCACTAATTTCGTAGCGAGTAATACGTTCTCCATAATCAGGCGCTCTTTGACAAATGCAGATTGATTCTGCGAAATGAATTTCGGTAACACTTTGCATAAGACGTTGCAACAAGAATTTGGCCAATACACTACAAGAAAACAAGGCTTTTGCAACGAATATTTGCGTCGAATATTGTCGTCGCAAACAAAGCTACGTCGTTGCGACGAAATAGCGAGTAAAACATCATTCGTCTCAACTTTGTCGCAACTTTGGGACTAACTATTTCATCGCAAATTCCACCTAAGTTTACGACGCAATAGCGTCCAATTAACTATGTATCCCCTTTTCGACGCAAATTCGTTGCAACAATTGCGTCGAAGTTGCGTCCAACTATAAAAGTTAAAAATTTGCGACTGATTTGCGACAAACCCTACCTAATTATTTGCGACGAACCAATACGTCGCAATACCGATGCCATTTCGTTGCATATTCGATGCAAATTCGTTTCGTCGCAATTCCGTCCCTAACACACGTTTTTAGTTTTATACCTACCTAATTATTTCGACCCAAATACGTCGCAAATTCCTTGCATAAATTGCCTATATATACAACTCACCCTCGTTTGTTTTCAACACACCAAAAACCAATCTCCCCCTCTTAAGAAAAAAACACAATTTTAATCAAATATGTCGGGTGGTGATGGTGATGATATTTATGCAACTTGAAGATGGATGTACAGACGTAAAGATTCTGAGGGATCGGTGAGAAAGGAGTTCGTAGATGGTCTTAAAACATTCATGTATCAGGCGACAAACATCAGGACGACTGTGGAAAGCGGTAAGATGTTCTGTCCATGTAGGAAGTGCATGAATATGAAACATATTTCAGTTGATATTGTGCGGAGGCATTTTCTTAATAGAGGATTTACGCCGGCATATTTTGTTTGGTTTCAACATGGTGGGGGATATGGTCCATATGCAGCAGATAGTAGTAACTGCACTAATAACCAAACTGTGGGTGAATCTAGTATGCATAATGATCACCAATATTATGATCATCATCCTTATGTTGGTTCAAGAGCATGATAGGTTTCATGACATGGTTAACGATGCATTTCATGAGACAACAACAACATTCACTGGTAATATTGATGAGGAACCTAATGTAGATGCGAAAGCATTTTACGATATGTTAGATGCTGCAAACCAGCCAATCTACGATGGATGTAGAGAAAGCCAATCTAAATTGTCTTTGGCATCTAGAATGATGAACATTAAAACTGATCATAAATTAACTGAGATTTGCATGGACGATTGGGCTGATTTAATAAAAGAGTACTTGCCTGAGGATAATCATGCTGCTGAGTCCTACTACGCCATACAAAATTTGGTATTTAGTCTAGGTTTACCTTCTGAGATGATTGATGTATGCATTGATAATTGTATGATCTTTTGGAAAGATGATGATAAGCTGCAGGAATGTCGGTTCTGTCAGAAGGCAAGATATAAGCCGCAAGGTAATGGGAGGACTAGGATCCCGTACCAACGGATGTGGTACCTTCCTATAACCGATATGTTGAAACGATTGTATCAATCAGAAAGGACTGCTGCATCGATGATATGGCATGCCGAACATTCACGTAGAGAAGGGGAGGTATCCCATACGTCTGATGCAAAGGTGTGGGAGCATTTTAAAACGGTACACTAAGACTTTGCTACAGAAATTAGGAACGTTTATCTTGGTCTATGCACATATGGATTTAGTCCATTTGGTATTTATGGGAGACAATATTCTTTGTGACCAGTAATCGTAACACCTTACAACCTTCCTCCTGATATGTGCATGCAAAGGGAGTTTCGTTTTTCGAGTATTTTAGTCCCTGGTCCTAAGCATCCGAAGCGGTCCCTAGATGTTTTTCTGCAGCCCTTGATCTATGAGCTGAAACAGTTGTGGTATACTGGTGTTCGTACTTACGATATCTCAAGGAGAAGAAATTTTACGATGCATGCAGTGCTTATGTGGACCATAAGTGACTTCCCTGCTTATGGAATGTTATCTGGTTGGACTACGCATGGAAGATTAGCATGTCTGTACTGCCTCCATCGGACATATGCGTTTCAACTAAAACATGGAAGGAAAACCAGCTGTTTCGATTGTCACCGCCGCTTTTTGTCTATCCACCATCCTTATATAGAAAAAAACAAGAGATTGTTTCGGAAGAACAAAGTTGTACGTATCCCTCCACCTATGTACCTATCTAGTGAAGATTTATCAAATTGATTATAATGGTGGTCAGGAAACAGTCATTTGTGGGGGTAATTGGCACACTACTGCCAATATGCCAGACTATTATGGTGAGAAGCACAATTGGCATAAGAAGAGTATTTTCTGGGAACTCCCGTACTGGAAGGATCACTTGCTTCGACACAATCTTGATGTTATGCACATCGAGAAAAACTTTTTTGATAACATCATACGTACAGTTTTGAACGTGCATGGAAAGAGTAAAGACAATTTGAAGTCTAGGCAGGACTTGCCTGATATATGTTCGCGAAGCGAGTTGCATCTAGTTAGTAATGACAAAGCACTAGTTCCTATCTACAGGTTGTCAACCGATGGATATTTTCGTGTTCAATTATCCAAGTGTACTCATGTCATTGTAGCACTTGAGATGTCAATCCATAATGGGTTAAGATTAAACACTAAGAATACATAAAACTTCTTAATCTAAGTAATTCAAGAAGAGGTTTTCTAACCATCTAAGTGATATTGAAAACAAGCTCTATTTAACTAAAGTAAAAGATAGAAACTCAAACTAAAACACAAATTACGGTTTAAAACAATACTAAAAACGAATCCAAGGGTAAAGTATGCAATTGTTGGTAACTTTAGAAGTTCACAATGATGCCAATATACTCAAGTAATGCTAATCATTAGATCACAATCATTAAACAAGACTAACCCAATTCCTTGGAATTAGTCACTTTGAAAATTACTAAATCAAGAACAAATTCTCATTTGTGATTTAATAAGTTTCAAGCATTAGAAACAATATCATTTAATCAATAAACATCTTAGACAACTATTTTCATAGGCTAAGAATGCAATATCCCTTGATTAGTTCATTGGGGAATTTCATCGAACACATTCCGGGCGAGAAATTCTCTATTATCTAAATCAACTTAATCATGGTCAATTTAGCATTAAGAACACTAAACAAGGAAGGATCATTAATAATCTAGGCCCTAACATCATTGATTCACACTAAAATTACCTAAATCTACTTCACCCTAGAATTCTAGAAACTACTCAAAACCCATGTTAATCTCCACAAATCCCATAAAAGAAGTGTTTAGATTCATGGTAGATGATAAGAAAATAGATAGATGATAGAATTAAACAAGAACTTGCATAAATCACTCAAGAATCTCTTACAATCTCCCTTTCTCTCTCTAAAGTCGAGTTTTACAAAGTCAAAAACAAGATAGATTCATAATTAAGTCTCTAATAATTTATACAAAGTTTGGTCGCAGGAGTCACATCGGGGTGCATCTGGCCGATGCAGCACCCCGATGTGAAGTAGTCGAATGGTCCGGAGGATTCACATCGGTGTGCTGTTTGCCGATGCATGATGCCGAGGATTCTCCTGTCTCGTCTGAGGGAACCTGCATCGGTGTGCTGTTGCCTGATGCACGACACCGATGTAAGTTAGCCGAATGGTCCGGCAAGATCGCATCGGTGTGCACCTCACCGATGTGGCACCCCGAGGATTCTCCTGTCTCTTCTTCTCTACTGGCGTCGGTGTGCATCATACCGATGCAGCACCCCGAAATGACTTTTGTTTTTAAACATAAGTCATTTCGGTATATACATCATGCCGATGCAGGACCCCGAAATGGCTTATGTTTTCCTCTTCTCCTTGTACTTCTCTTCCTTTGGCGATTTCCTTTGCTCTTGATCCACATGCCATCATCTCCAAACTCTTCAATGCTTCCATAAGCACCTAGAAACACTCCAAACAATGCAAGACTCACTAGGACCTATTCTAAACTGACTAATGTCTCTAAGTTGATGGAATGTTAAGGAAAACCTACGAAAATGCATGCAAAAGACACAAAAGCCAAATGAAATGTACGTTAAAAAGAGGTAAAATATGCAAATATCAACTCCCCCGAACTTGCTTTTTGCTTGTCCTCAAGTAAACAGAATAAACAAGTCGGAGAAGAGGTTTGAAGGCGGGAGCTCAAATCAAAAGAAGCTAGTAAAGCATTCACCATGATGTCCTTAGAAAATGATAACATATTGCGAGAATAAATTTCCTAATCCACTCTAACTTCTCTAGGCTTATCGCAACTCCAAATATTATTCTCTACACTCAAAGTCAAGCATCCGATTACCGTCAAATCAACCAACTCTCACATTCAATTATTCATTTTAAAGCGCGGTCTCACAAATGGGTAAGTGATCTATAGACCAATCGGTTGAACAAGAGAAAGATTTACCAATATGAACAAGAGATCAATTTGGTGGTTAACTCTACAAAAACGGAGTACAAACACTTCGCAAAAGCAAGAAAGATCGGAACAATTAACACATACAAAGTATTCACTTCCATTGTTCTACCCTTCCCTAGGCCTTGAGTATCTAATTCACTATCTCTACCCAAGTGTTTCCCTCTTCCTCTACCAAGTCAAACCTCTACCCTTTTGATCATTTCTCTTTTCAAATCACTCCTTAGAAAATTCTTTTCACTCTCTCGATTCTTTTTCTTTTCTTTCGTCACTACTCATTTCACTACAAGAAAAAGGCATGTTGGTAGCGCGAAAAAATGCTACCGTAGCCTTTGGTAGCGTATTTTACAACGCTAGGTTCGCCGTAGCTACAATAGACCCCCCCCCCTATCGTAGCGTTTTTTTAAATGCTACGTTAGTCTGACCTTTGATAGCGCGAATCAAATGCTATCTAAATGAATTACCTAGCGCCATATCCATGCTATCCTTAGGTTTTCCGTATCGTATTTTTAGTGCTGTAATTTGTTTTATAGTGGCAATTATAAAACGCCATTGAATATTTTTTAATGGCGTAGTTTTCGTGCTGTAAGATAATCTATAGTAGGATATTAAAAATGTCATTGAATATTTTTTAATGGCATTTTTTTCGTGCTATAATATAATCTATAGTAGGAGATTAAAAATGCCATTGAATATTTTTAAATGGCGTTTTTGTCGTGCTGTAAGATAATCTATAGTAGGAGATTAAAAATGCCATTGCGAGGTCCTGTTGGTTTTCACTTCAGAACTGAAAACAAAAGTTAGCTTGGATTAGTTTGACATATTTTTCCGCTTTAGTAAAACCAAAGAAAGACCAAATGGTGAAAAAACTTACCATAACCACTTTATCCTCAGGCCAAGCAATAGAGCTTCCAAGTGCATCTTCCATATACTGGATCTCATCATTAGTTCTCCATACTGCAGCATCTTTAACCTTCACAACATCCACCAAGACTCGACATGCACCAGGGCCCAAAGATACAAAGTGGACACGATGCTCAGGATTATTCGTTGACCAACGTCCCTCAGCAACAACAACCTTCTTTCCGGACAGATCCATGAGCTTGCATTTTTGATTTTCCTTGAATTTGGTACGCTACATGAACAACCAGCAACAAACATAAACAAAATTCAAGCAGCAAACTACAACCAATCAAATATACAGTCCAGCTAACATTTGTAACTCATAAAAAAATGTACCTCTGATCTGCGAATAGGTGATGCTGGAGATAATGGAGACTTCTCATTCGTAGAAGCTTTCAAACTGGATGGAGGTTTCTTCAGAGGTGCTGTAGGAGTTACTGGAGACTTCTCAATTTGAGAATCTGGACTTGCTGCATTAGAACTTTCAGGTTGTAGTTCAGAAGAGGTTGGATTTGTTGTCTCAAAGACAACTCTATTTGCAGGCCATGCTACAAACTGTTTCAAAGACTGCTCCACAGTTCTCATGTCAGCAGTAGGCCTCCATATAAATGCAGTTGGTTTGACTACATCATCAACATAGACTTTAATTGCATTTGGACCAAGAGGTAGTCCATTCACCAACGCTTTAGGTTCTTGAGTCTGCCATCGGCCTATAGCGACCACTTCATCATTCTTGATATAATCCCTGAGCTTGCATATGTTATTTGAACTTGTGCTAGGGCTCTGTAGAACAAATTTCAAAAAACAGAGGAAAATTAGCAATAACAAAGAGTCAGCTAAAGATGAAGAGCAACCATACATAACCAAAGTTAAGAAACTTAACCCTAGGTGCAATGTCCTCTGACATGAAACCTTTTGTTGGAATAATGCAGTACTCGGCTTGCCATGCAACCATTTCGCCAAGTGCATCCTCAATAGTAAACATCTCAGCTGCAGGCCTCCATAGAAATGCATCTGGTTTGATAGCAGATTCAATCAAAACCTTCACATGGTCAGGGCCTATTGGAATTCCATTCACCAACTCATCAGGATCAGAAGACACAACATGGCCCTCAGCAACATTCTCCTCAACACAGGCCCAGTCAACCAAATAACACTTGGGAAGTGATTTGGTGTTCACACTCTAATATGGAAATTAAAGAATGAGAAATCAGCTCATAAATAAAAGTCTACGTACAAGTATAGGATGTCAATGCATACCCTATAAATCGAGTTTTCACCAACATCAGCCTGAGTGTTCTGTCATATGAGAAGCAATGGCCATATATCATTATCTTGATAAAACTGAGTAAATAATAATCAGTAGACCAATGTGAAGAGAATATGCTAACCTGGTTATTAATTTTGGCAAGTAAACTCTCAACCTGTTTCTGCAATTGAAATTGCTTTTCTTCCATTGCAGCCATACAGTCGTTCTTGACTTGGAAACAAGCAAATTTGGTCAAGCTCATGCCTCTACCCATTGCCCTCAATCTCCCAGGATTATCAGGTCCCAAAATCTGGGTTAGCATATCTTCCTTTGGATTCGTTGTTGCTGAATCATGAGGACTGTCCATGTCTGATGCCTGTCTCTGGAAACACAATTCCAAATTCATAAGAACCACCAACCATCACAACCAATTTACAGATTCTTTGAATAAAATGAACAGAACTTACAATCATTTCAGCTGCAGTATCGTGTGCAGGGTTACCATCCTTTTTAGTACGAGACTTGACCCAAACTCTTAGCCTCGTCACACTAGATGGTTCTAGGCTAGTCTTTGCCAAATCTTCTCCCACTCTGACCATTGCTTTACGCCAGCAAGTGTGAGGTATCTGCTTCCTTCTTCTTTCCTTGTATGAATCACTGACAACCTAGAGAAGAATGAAAAACTTAAATGTTGCTATTCCATATGACAATAAACAAAGAAAAATAAGTTAATACCTTAAAGGCGTTACTAGTCTTCTCTCTCACAAATTTACGCCATTCGGTTGTAAGCACATTAGCAGGTCGCAGACTCATCCTTTCTTTTAATGTTGTAGCTTCCCTCACTTTGGTCACCAGGCGTGATTTAGATGCTCGAAACAGACATCCCATCTGCTTAAACACATCAGCCTTTTTGAACTCTTCATCCACGTCAAACCTTGCCTGCATTCAGTTTCAAATAAAAAATACCAATTAAGATTGAAAGACAACCAAATACAAGTTAAACTTAACATATGTAAAAGAGAAGAAAAGATTACCAGAATAGATTTCCACAGAACAGTTCTGATATCTTCACTAATTTTTTTCCAATTATCGATAACGACTGGAACATGTTCACGTACTAACATACCTAAGTAGGATGATAAAACCACTGACCTTGGACCACAGGGTTCACCCAAATAAGTAAAGTCAACATGTTCCCGTTCATGTGGATCCTTGGCAATATGTTTCATCCTAGTTGGTCCTCGAATTCTTTTACGCTTTGGTTCTTCAACTGTATCTGCCTGAGGTTGAACTTCCTCATCTAAGGTTTCATTCAGTGGTTCTACTTCATCTTCTTCAATTACCACACCTTCTCCATTCAGTACACCTTGCTTTGGTTCTTCTACTTCTCTATTATCTTCATGTCTCTCTTCTTCAAACTGTTTGTTCTATATCTCTTCTTCCAACTGTTTGTTCTGTATCTCTTCTTCCAACTGTTTGTTATGAATCTCCTCTTCCAGTTCCATCTCTTTCATCTGCGTATCCTCTAGCTCCTCTTGTGGCAGCTTCTCATCCAACTGTTTCTTTTTTGACTCAACAACAGTTTGTTTGTTGGATTTTTTTTTTGTTACACGCCTGTTTCTTTGATTGCCCATCTTACTTCACCTGAAACAAATTAAAAGAGTTGTTAAATTACAGTTCATAATTGAAATCGCACACAAAGAGACATACACACATCAAAGAAACCAAAGCAAACAACACGCATAAACAAGTCACACAAAAATTCCATCACAGTCACTTCGGGTATTTCTAGCTTCATCAACCAAGTCATCAGTATCCATGTCAAATACTGCTGGCAATGGCCCAACATCTGCATTTCCATCTTCAGCATCTTCATCACTGTATCTTCTTGTGGGACCTCTCATAGCTACATACCAACTAGAATTCTCATCTACCCTTGAATAAAATATTTGCTTTGCTTGAGAGGCTAGTATGTATGGATCTCTTGCAAATGACACTTGACTTTGGTTGAGATTGACAAGTGTGAATCCATCTTCTACTTTCACTCCATTACCTATGTTTGCCCATTGACAGCGGAATACAGGAACGTAGAAGGTATTGTAATCAAGCAGTAAAATCTCAACCACTCTGCCATAGTATGATACTAAATCAGAGAAGTGTCTTTTGCACTAGCCCTACACATTGCCGTGGCCTCATACAACACCCCACTGTTCTGAGTTTGCCTGTCAACTGCATTTGTGTGAAACCGCAGACCATTAATTATGTAACCCGTGTAAGACCTTGTGCTAACACGAGGACCGTAGGCGAACCACTTAAGTGTTTTTCATGTTTTTTTGAACTGAGAGGTACCTATTAAAAAAATGTAACATGTCAATACATATTGAAGACAAGTCTGTATTCAACAAAAACAATAAAACTAAATAAGAACTTGCATGTTCTTTTAACCAAGACGCAATTTTTTGAATATGCGTACTCCATAACGTTGGCGCATCACGTCTACATCTTTCACTAGTATCTTGAAGATATTGTAGGTGCATGCTTAAATCGAAATAAAACAAAGTATTAGCAATTGTATATAGCAAGATAACCAGGAATACAAAAATAATAAAAACAATAGACTGTCAAGAACTTACTCCACATAAGGTTCTACCATTGCCATATTCTGAATCACAGCAAGATGGGCAATGTTCTTCTCCTTCTCAGTAAGAGTACATGAAGTGCCTGCAGATATTGGCCGACCCTCTAGTATGGAGCTGCTCTCATACTCAGTATTTCTTTGAGGTTTCTCCTCAACGCTTGTTGACTTTTTCAAGAACTGACTGCAGAATCGCATGCATTCCTCGGCGAGATACGCTTCAGCAATACAACCCTCTGGTCTTGCAGGGTTTCTTACAAAGTCTTTCAGAACTTTCATGTACCTGCAGATACAGATCATTGAAGATTAACAGCAAGATTATTGAGTGTGTAAGATATAAACTAAAAAGTTATAAGTTGTACCTCTCAAATGGGTACATCCAACGGAAATGGACTGGTCCACATAACCGAGCTTCCCTGCCTAGATGAACTGTCAAATGCACCATTATATCGAAAAAACTCGGAGGAAAGAACCTCTCAAACATGCAGAGAGTCTCCACAATTTCAGTTTCCATTACTGAAATTGTCTCTCTATCAATAACTCGCTGACACAGATGATTAAAGAATGCACATAGGCGTCCAATAGCTATCCTAACACCTTTAGGTAATAAACCTAAAGTGAAATAAAGCACTAGATATCAAAAAAGGACATCTAATGCTATAACATACAAAGTTAAAAGAATTCAGGTGATACCTCTAATTGCAACAGGGAGTAGCTGCTGCATCAAGACATGGTAATCATGTGATTTCATTCCTTTAACCTTACATTCTTCTATCTTTACACACCTGGATATATTTGAGCAGTAGCCATCCGGACCTCTGAAGTCCAATAGACGCTTACAGAATAGTTTCTTCTCTATGCTTGACAGAGACCAAGGAGCTGCAGGAAGGTATGTTCTTTTTCCACGGGGTTGAGGATGTAAATCCTTCCTAATGCCAAGTAGTTCCAGATCTTTTCGAGCGTTAAGACCATCTTTTGATTTTCCACAATGCAACAGTGTAGCTACAAGACTTGCAGCAACATTTCTCTCCACGTGCATCACGTCTAAATTATGTCGAACCGGAAGCTCCTGGACAATACAAACACAGATAAGATGAAAGAATGTTAAGAAAGCTAAAATAGATTCATACTGAAAAGATGATGTAAAATATAATTAGAAAAACATACCTCCCAATAAGGCAAATTGAAAAAGATTGACCGCTTCTTCCATCTAGATAGCTCCTCCTCGTCTACTGGTTCTTCCTCTTCCTCTGATTCACTGGATTCATCATCAGTATTGGAGTCTGATCCAACATAATCTTTCATCTTCCTCTTCCTTCCAGATACTTTCACCTTTCCAAAATCATTCTTGTAATTTTTGAGTAATTGGTGTATGTTATGACCGCTGAGAATCCTACCTCTTCTCCCATGCTCAGCTTTACCATCAAACCATGCTTTCTTTCCTCTATAAGCATGTGTGGGAGGCAGACCTTTTCGATGGGACATATATACATGCTTTCTGCAATTACTCAACCACATACTGTCTGTGTGTTTCCCACACACAGGACAACCCATTGTTCCCTTGACTTTACAGCCTGCAAGATTTCCATACGCAGGAAAATCCTGAATGGTCCAGAGAAGCATTGCTCTTAACATGAAAGTAGTGTGACTGTAAGAGTCATACGTTAACTCTCCTTTCTCCCACAGATGGTTTAGATCCTCTATAAGTGGTTCTAAGTACACATCTATATTGTTTCCAGGTTGGGTTGGACCAGGAATCAGCAATGACAACATGATGTTCTCCTCCTTCATACATTTGTCAGGTGACATGTTGTAATTGACTAGCAAAACAGGCCAAGCACTGTAATTAACATTCTTCATGTTAAAAGGATTAAAACCATCAGTGGAGAGTCCAAGCCTAATGTTCCTTTCTTCAGCTGCAAATGACGGGTATTTGTCATTCATTTGATCCCACGTCACAGAATCTACCGGATGTCGGCTTTTTCCATCGCTACTCTTGTTAGTAAAATGCCACCTTAAGTCCTTGGCCATCTCCTCTGACCTGAACATCCTCTTCAGACGTGGAATAATAGGAAAATACCTAGGAACTTTATGTTGAATACCTTTCTTGACATCACCAGTGCGCGTGTTAATCTTCCAGCGTGAAGCGTTGCATTTCGGACAACTATCTAGCTTCTGAAATTGCTTTCTGAATAGACAGCAGTCGTTCAAACAAGCGTCTATCTTCTCATAACCCATATCAAATGATCTCAGAAACCTCTTCACCTCGTACAAGGATGTGTGCAAGACATTATCCTTTGGTAGCATATGTGACAATGTATGAAGCAGAAGATCGAAGCTTCTGTCAGATCAACCACTCTGTGTCTTTAGCCTGAAGAGTGAAACAATGGCGGAGAGCTTGCTGTGGCTTTCACAACTTGGGTATAGGGGTGTTTCTGCATCAGCTAACTTTGCAAGAAAATCATATTCTTGCTTATCCTCACCCTCAGCAATCTCACTTAAGTCATCCTGCCTAACCAGCTCTTCATCTAGCAACTCAGCCGCTTCGTAAAGCCCTAAAATCTCTTCTTTCCACTTTCTTGCATTTCTTCTGCACTCAATCCCTGATATCAATTCTCCATGATGATACCAATCCTCCCGCATCTTGTAACTCCAATCCATTCCCCTTATTACAAGATGATCAACAACAACACCGGCTGATTGACGAACTACGTTGCGATAGTCAATGCATGGGCAAATGATCATCTCATTTTCTCCTGAACCTGAACCAACAGACCTCACAAAGTCCCACGCACCTTTCTCATAACTAGGATCAGCTCTTCGGTGAATTCAGATGAAATCAAAAAAACAATGACAAACCTTAAACTCTATTAATCCCCAATTAAACCCTCAATTTTTTAAAAGTTTTCACTTACCTGTTAAGATGAACCCATGACTTTTCAACCATTTTTATGTTCTAGCCCATAAGCAAAACAAAACAAACCCATAAGGATCTCAAACACCAAACAAACACATTGTCAATCACATTTGCAGCAATAAACACTCATCTATCAAATCAATCAGAGACTTAAAAGTCGGAACAATCAAAAACACAAACAAGACATACTGAACCAAGAAAAAAACTTATATTTGGATGAGAAGAATAACCTCTATAAGCTCTTGCAGATTGGTTTTAAGAGTTTAAGTCGTCTTCACCCCAAAAAGAAACCTTGAAAACTCCAAATGTTGCAACAATATCCAACCTGCAAAGCAATAACGTGAATCTACTCATTCATAATGCGAAAAAATAACTCAAATTTGAAACGAATAAGAACCATAAATCGAAAATGTATAACCTGAGTTTTCTCTTGCTTATCCTCAAATGTGTTAGATCCTCAAATAGAGCTTTAGGGGTTCGAATCTTGCTACAATGAGAGGTAATTGAAATTAATCAGAGAAATCGAAGGCACGTTGAATGAGGAACTAAATCTAGGGTTCATAACTACAGAATCGTAGCTGGGTTTCACCTGAAATATCGACGATGGACGGCGCTGAAATATCGACGATGGACGAGAGCGGCGGAGACGACACGAGCTCAGGCAGGAAGAGAGATAAATTTCATTTCAGATCTACTTCTACACACATATTACAGCGGAAAATTGAGGAATCGAGAGTACTGAAATTAAAAGGGGAAATGGGTTTTGTGGTGGTCTTTGAGAGAGAAAAGGATTTGATGAAAACTGAAATTTTGCCCAAATGAGGTTTGCATGCTCGACAGTATCAATGGCGGAAAAACGAAAAAATGGTTAAGTGTTTTGCCTCCAAACTCAGTTTTCAGCTATAGTACTCATTTTTAGGTTCCCGCTTATTGAAATCTTTTCCCAGCACTAATTTAATGCTACGAAAAAGTTGGAATCCGAATTTTTCACTTTTAGTAGCAGTTGATGAATTAGTGCTACAATGCACTGCTACCAATATGCCATTTTCTTGTAGTATTTCCCTTTCTTTTTCATTTATCGTTTCTTTCTTTCACTTCTAGGGGGAGTTTCTTTTTCTTATCAAACTAGAATCGAAAATTTCTTATGCTTATTTTTCTAGGAATCAACTTTCTCAAACCATGATCTTTCTTTTCTTTCATTCCTTCTCATTCCCCAAACACCAATAACTCCCAACACCATTCTCAATCCCTAATCACTAGCCAATTTCACAAGAACAACAAACCTAGCAAATGGAAGCTATCCTTTGTCGTTCTCGATACTTACAAGATTTTACAAGAGTAGTACTATCAAAGAAAGAGGCCTCACTCACAAAATCATCAAGGGCGGAAAGAAATAGCTGGGTTCAAAGGTGGGGAAACCATTTATAATGAAATGGCCACCCAAGTCACCAAGAGTGGTAAAGATTAATGCAAAGATGACTTGGATGTTTTAAGGTGACCATGGTTAAGCATACACAAGCCCATAAGTGAGAAAATTAAGTTCAATTAAGCTCAATAGTCTAGAAGTTGGTTTCAATTTAAGCAAACATCGGCAAGACAATAAATTTCGAGTGGAGAGTTCAAAGCACGAAGTTTCTCAAGTTTTTCAAGAGATGTTCAAGCAATATGGTATGATTAACAAGGGCATCACATTAAATGAAATGCTAAGCTTTTGTTTCTATCATTGCTCCCTATGCATATGCCATGTATTCCTAAATGCTTCTAGACTCGATCCTAAAAATAAGAAAGAAGAATGCAATGCAAAAACTATATGACTTCTTTTTGTATTTTTCAAATTTTTCGATTTTTTTTTTGGTTTTTTCTATGCAATATATGGATGCATGAGACTCAAGAAAAAAAAAACAAAATAAAACACAGGATTAGCTACGGGTACCTCCCCCGAACTTACTTAACACCGTCTCGGTGTATAAGAAAATCCGTGGAAAGTACCGAAATAAGAGAAACTAAGAAAAATGCAAACATAAAAAAAAAAAATTTATTTACAGAAATAGAGTGTTACCTTTTAGAATTCGACCGAGGAGGATGTGTCCATTTAGTAGGACATGTTGCTCGAGCATGCCGTTGGTGATCTCACCGCTCTCCTCTTTCTTCTACGCCGCTCATGGGAAGAAGCGCGTGGTTGCTCGTCATTGATTTGGGTCTCCGTGTTTCCATGGAAAGAGTGGCGCCTCTCGACATTCATGTCGTTCTTACCGGTCCCTTTGTTTTCAGTCTGTACCTCTTGGCCGTGAGACGAGCTCGCTCCGGTAACCTTTGGCGTTAGCTCCTTGATTTGTTTCTTCATATCCTTGGCTTGGCTCTTCATTCCCTTTACCGTCTTTACCAAATTCCTTATGGCCTTATCTTGCCATTTGTTCCATCGTTGAAGGAGTTTGATTTGTTGATGCGCTTGACGTGAAGCAGTGTCGATAATGGGTTCACCGTACGGTTGGAAGTAATAGCGCTCACTTCCATAAACGGGGCTCGTTGTGTCTTGAGGCTCCTCTTCATCACCAGCATTAGTTGAGCCTTCATTTGTACGCGCGGAAGACCTTGTTCCACGTGACCTCGGTTTGCAAATGGCTTCAAGTGTTGGGTGAATGGCGGGGTTATAGAACTGGTCACTCGTCGGGGAGAAAGCTATGTTGCGCCGTTCATGAACCGTGGTGAGAGCTTGATTCTGTAGCATAATCCTCACCACGTCTTTTATGTCGAGCTCGACACTGTAGGCATAAGAACTCCCAATCTTTCCTCCTAGAAAACGTGCTTTGTTGAGGTAGAACGCATCTATACGCTCTATTCCAGCTGTGAGCCCAACTTTGTTCCCTTCTTTGACCGATCCCGCATTGATTCCACAAGCTTCTAATATAGGAGTGATAATCCCCCCCCCCCCCACGCTCAATTGTGGGGTCTTGTTTGTTGATGTCCACACCCAATCCTTGTAGTGAAGGAGGTACCAGACAAGGACCGAGGCTAGGTTTGGCCGATAAGACTCTCCTCTGACTCTAACCCCATTCGAGAAAGTGACAAGAAAATGTATCAATCCGATGTCCAATAATCCAACACATCTTTGAGAACCATGCCCGTCTCGTGCCTAGCAAATATTGTTTGAGCAAGTATCTTGTGTGCATAGTGAAGGGCGGGATGACGAATGAGAGCTCCTTTAGAATCTCCTAGTTTGAAAGCACCACTCCCAATGGTTTTCCACAAGTGCTCGAGTTCATCTGGGGGAAGAAGAAGTATTTAGCTTCTGATGTCCCTTATACTGGGAACCCAAATAGTGCGCTTAATTCACGGAATGTCATCTTGTAGTACGTGCAGGAGGAAGTTGACTTACCTGGGCCAAACCACATCGGTGTGCAGTATGCCGACGCGGGATACCGAGGATTCTCCTGTCGGATTTCTGGGAAGTCACATCGGGGTGCATATGTCCGATGCATCACCCTGAAATGACTTCTGTTTTTCAACATAAGTCATTTCGGTATACATCACCCCGATGCACCATACCGACGTGGATCGATTGTTTTTCTCCGGAGAAATCACATCGGTATGCCTTATACCGATGCATCAAACCGAGGATTCTCCTGTTGGATTTCTGGGAATTGACATTGGGGTGCAGTAAGCCGACGCAGCACCCCAAAATAACTTCTGTTTTTCAACAGAAGTCATTTCGGCATGCATCACCCCGATGCACCATACCGAAATGGCTTCTGTTGTTTCCTTAGAATTGTTTTCCTCCTCCTTTATCCAAATTGAACTCACAAAACCTGGAAGTATGAAACAAAAACATAAAAAGGAACTAGAAAGAAATTAAAATAAAATATTTACAAGGATAAACATGGGATTGCCTCCTAAGTGCGCTTGTTTAACGTAACTAAGCTTGACGTTTGGTACCTTTTTAGACGGGTGATGGGCTCGAGAGAGGAACCGAGGTCCCTTCCTCAATGAATTCTGATGCTGAATACGGTTTGAGTCTGATATACTTGGTTTTTACCGTTTTCTAACGTATGTTTTGTTATTTCTATTAAATGTTTTATCGAGTCAAAGTCCGTTCTTAGGCTTGAGCTGACCGCTAGGTCTATGAACTAGGGTTTAATCTAAGAGTGCGAAAGGGTATTAGGTTGCTAGAAAGAACATAAGCGAGCAAATTGTCCTAATAGCGTGGAAGTGTATTAAGGCAATTCGTGAACATATTGAACCTACTCGTTAAAGCTGATCTAGAACTCTATGAGCACGGCAGTGGATTAGGGTGTTAGGTTTAGTAACCATGAGCACGGCAGTGGATTGGTTAATATTTATGTTTGAGTTCGAAACTTGTGTTTAATTATTCCCTGAATAGTTGTCTGATTCGTGATCTCTGGATTCCTTAGAATAAACCCTTGACCTAACGCTTTTCCCCTATTGAATTTACATCGTTTTAATTGCTTTCGTTACTTTTCCAAAACTAACCATATTCTTGTCTTAGCTTAATTTCATAATTGTGAGGATTGTAGTGTACTTTTGGTCTCTGTGGATTCAATCCTAAAGTACTGCATTGACAACCATTATGATTGCGGTAGTGTGAACTTTAGTGTTAATTGACTGAGTGAAAACGCTTAAATCAATTTGGCGCCGTTGCCGGGGACCAATAGCGTTACCTTCGATTATGAATTTGAAATTTAGTCTAAGATTTACTAACATATTTTATTTTACTCTCTTGTGTGTTTCAGGTGACTAACCAAAAGCTGGGTAGAGTTACCAGAAGCAAGGGCTCCGAGAACCTTCTTGAGCTCGATAACCAAGAGCTAGCAAGGTTAGAACGCACGAGCATAAGAGCAAGGACAACTCTGTCACTATGGACGACGAAAACAACAATCAACAAAACACTGCAGCAGCTGAACTTCGGAGACTGCAAGAGCAAGTGCAGCAGTTGTAACAACAGCAACAGTTACAACAGCAACAACAGCCTGCTATCGGGGCCTTGGACACTCCTCATTCCTTCTACCAGAGCAGAGGTGCCATCCGTCCACCAGCCATTATGAGGCAAGACTATGAGATCAAGCCTCAGATGATTGCATTGGTGAAACAGCATGTGTTCCATGGCCTACCTGCAGAGCACCCAATGGATCACATTGAGAATTTTGAAGAGATTTGCAGCACTACCAAGTCGAATGGAGTGCCTACAGACTATCTCAAGTGCAAGCTCTTCCCTTTCTCTTTACCAGATAAGGCACTGAGATGGCTCAAGTCACTTCCAGCTGGGTCGTTGACTACTTGGGATGAATGCAGAGCTACCTTCTTGGACCACTTATACACCAAATCCAAGACGGCCTCGCTCCGGAACAAAATCGCTACCTTCCAGCAGCATCCATGGGAGTCCTTTTGCGCAGCTTGGGAAAGGTTTAGAGAATACCGCAGAGAGTGCCCTCATCATGGGTACTCGGATGAGCAGATTCTAAGCGTCTTCTAAGATGGAGTTGACTGGGATTACAAGAACGCCCTTAATGCTGCTACCAATGGAGACTTCATGACCAAGACTAAGGAAGGAGCGTACCAGTTGATAGAGAACTTGGCTGCAAGTTCCGGAAATCGATGTCCCGGATATGACAAGTCCAAACGTGTCAGTGGTGTGGACTCACAGAAGATAGACGAGCTGACTGCAAAGGTGAACTTGCTGCTGAAAGGAAATCAGAGAGGTATGCAGTCTTGCGAAGAGACAGAAGATGCGATTCTCTGTCAAGGATTTGCTGAGGAAGAGATTGATGAGCTGCAAGAGGTGAACTACGTCAGCGGAAAAGGGTATGTGCAGAACAGAGGTTTCAACCAGAATTATAGGAACCACCCGAATCTGTCCTATAGGAGCACCAACGTCGAGAATCCCCAGGATCAAGTCTACCCTCAGCAAGCTCAACAATCCCAAGGAAAAACCTTTGTACAAAACGCTGGCACCTTGGGTTTTTCTTAGGGTTTCCAAGGGAATAACAGGTTTCCAGGCGGATTCCAACAGAAACAACCGTTCAATGCATTCCAACCAGCGAAGCCTGCCCCATTCCAAGCTCCGCGGATAACTCCCAGGACGAGCTTAAGGCTCTTATGCAACAGCTCATGCTCAATCAACAACAATCCGCCAAGGAGATCAATGTCAAGGTTGATAACATGTATAGCAATCTTAACGGCAAGTACGAAGCCGTATGCACTCATGTGAAGAAGTTGGACACTTAGGTTGCTCAAACTGCCGAAGCAATTAAGAGGCCGCAAGGAGTTCTTCTAGGGAAGGTAGAGCAGAATCCAAGAAACGAGTTCGTTAACGCCATCAGACTCAGAAGCGGGAAAGCGCTAGAACCTGTTGCACGAAAAGAAAAGGATGCTGATGTCATGATTGATCTAGAGGAGGATGGCGAAGAAAGATCCAAAAGAGAAGGTTTCCACTTATGCAGACGCTGCAGAAGAAGAGCCACAGGTTAAACCCCCTACACGTGTCTACACTCCGAAGGTTCCATACCCTACTCATCAAAAGAAGTCGCGCAAGGACCTATAAGAAGCAAAGTGCAAGGAAATGTTGAAGGATCTCGTGGTGAAATTTCCTCTAGTCGACGCAATCCAAATGATACCTTCATTGAGGAAGTATATGAAGAGCTTGGTGACGAGTAAAGTATCTGCTGAAGACAGTATCATGATGGTTTCTAAAGATTGCATCGCTGTCCTCCAAAACAAGATGCCAAAGAAGCTAAGTGATCCATGGAAGTTTTTTCTCTCCGTGCAGATTGGGGAAATGACCTTTGCTTGCTCCTTGTGTGATCTCGGTTCCAGCGTCAACCTGATGCCATATTATGTGGCTAAGCGACTCGGATTCACAAAGTTCAAGCAAACTAAGATCTCTTTAGTATTTGCCGATCGTTCTAAGAAACTTCCTGTTGGTGTTCTTGAGAATTGATAACACCATATTTTACTTGTTTTTAGGGCTTTATTTTCATAGGTTTTAATCTCACATTGTATAGTTTTGGGATATTTTCATGCATTTGAGTCTCATTTGCATTGCATTGCATTTTAGATGTCCTAGGTTGTCTTTACATTCTTTTTGGCTTGTTTGAGCCATTTTCAGGTGTTTTTGGAGTCAGAGGAGTTAGAGGAGTGAAGATAGCCATAAAAAAAGGTCATTGCATAATACATAGATGCATGATCAGGTTGGCACATCAGAAGTTTGGCATTGGATGAAAGACTTTCCATCGATGGATTAAGCTCATATTTTAACACAAGCTAGATCAATGGATTAGCTTTCATTTGGAAGTTGGTTGAAGTCATTCTAACGGTGTGATAAAACGTTATGCAAATTTTCGTGATGGCAGTCCAATCTGGCGAGCAAAAGAAGCAAGAGGAGGAAGGAGAACCAGATCGATCGATTCACACTTGGATCGATCGACCCCAGATAGCGCTGAATTTCCAGACCGACCTACACTGCCAGATCAATCGATCTCATGTTTTTTTGGGATCGATCGATCCCCTCTGGATCGACCGATTCCCCAACTGCGACCTAATCCACCCGAAATGCTTTAAAGATCGATTCAGACGAACGGTTTACATTTGGATTTTGCTTCAGAGGTCCTCATGAAAGTTGTAGATATTTGAGTTAGCTTTCCAATGGAAGCATTTTCAAGTCATTTCGATCTGTGGTGCAAGTGCTATGGACGATTTAGTAAAGACGTATCAAACCAAAAACCGGTCTCCGAAAACAGTGTAAAAACGTGTTTTTAACTATTCCACCAAACTTTTGGTGACTTTGGTCGACCAAGACTCTTTAATAACTGGTTTTGAGCCAGATGTATGTATGCTTTTTATTATTATAGAGGTTTTCTTCAATTCTTTGTGTGTGCTCAACCCAAGATCTCTTTCTAGAGATTCTTGGGTTGATTCTTCATGTATAATCCACACTTTTGAAGGATTCTTCATATAAATATATATACTTTGATTTCTCCTTTCTTCTTCTTGAAGTTTCTTCTTCTTAAACTTGGGAAAGCTTAAGAACACTACTTGGTGTTCTTGATGGATCGTCATGTTCATGCCATCAAAGAGAAGATTTCTTCATCCCTTTTGTATATTATGTTTTTTTTATTGTTCTTGGTGTTCTTATGAATAGTAGATTTTTAGGTTTATGTTTGATTTGGTTGGTTGATGGTTAGATGATGATGATTTAGGTTGATCCTTGTTAGATTATTCACTTAGGTTCATTCTCTATGCTAGATTTGCATGATAAACCAAAACCTAGGACTACACCTTAGATTAGGTAGGTGCTAGTTTGGCATGACAAACCAAGCTAGAACTACACCCTAGATTAGTTAAATTTTTGGTCTCATCCCATGCTTTAGGGATAGATTCGAGTAAACGGTGTTTAGTGCTAGACTAGGTTCATTCATTCGTATCTAGAACTTAGGCATTTCTCGCCCGGGAGGGTTTCAAAGAAATCCTTGACCCAAACCTTTTGTGAGCTTGGCATATCCTAACCTGCGGGAGTTGATGTTTTGAGTGTTAAGTGAACTAAATGGACTTGTGATTAATGCTCATCGATTATTTTCGATTGTAAATGGGAGTTTAGCTTAATCGAGTAATCGATGAAGAAGGTTGATACCACGGGAGTGGGTTAGTTTTATGTTTGTGTTCGATGTTCTAGAATGATGTCTAATGCTTCCAAATGATTCATTGTTTGATTGTAAACCATCTCATTGATAGCTTAGTTCATGATCCAACACTTTTGTCTTGAGTCTTGTGTTTTGCTTTCTTGTCTTTTGTTATCTTTCTTGCATTTGTTTTCTTACATAAAAACCAAAAACGTTTTGCTCTAACTCAGTTTGTTTCTCGCATCTTTGGTGTGTAATCTTTATTCCCTGTGGATTTGATCCTAAAATACTACATCGACATACCGTTATGATTGCGGTAGTGTGCACGTTAGTTATTAATTGATGTGGTAAAACACTTGAAATCAATTTGGCGCCGTTGCCGGGAGTAAAGATTGCCATTAGAGTTAGGATTCATTCTAGGTACTCTAGAGCCTTTTTGTTTTCTTTTGTTACTAACTTTTTCTCTTTCTTGTGATCTTGATCTCTTAGGTTCGAAACTAGGAGTAGAGGGAACATGCAAAGAGAGAGTGAATAAGAGACACAACCGTCAAGCTAGAGACGTTAAACGCGCCATTGGGGACTCCCCCAATTCTATCCTTTGTATATATCTTTATATGTTTGTTTTGAGCGTGATTTAATCTTTGTTTTAGTGTGTTTTGATTTTGTAGGGTGCTGGTGAGTAGCAGAAAATTATCGGGGTCCTGACCGATAAAGATTGGCCGATCTCGGCAACTCTGGAAAAGATAAAGGTTGTTTTATCGGGGTTCTGACTGATAAACCCCACACACCACTCCAAGGTACCTCACTTAAACACATTGTACATACTTTTTGATTTGCGTTTTACTCTCTCTTTGGATTCATTTCACACCGAGACGGTGTGATTTAAGTCCGGGGGAGAGGTTCTTGTGTTTTGACATTGTGTATTTTGTCGTATTTTCATTTTCTTGAGTCATTGCATTGTATATTTTCAATTGCATAAAAAAAACAAAAAAACAAAAAAACAAGCATGTAGTTTGCATAGTCTCATCTTCATTTAGGATTGAGTCTAGATCATATAGTTAGCATTCATGTGCATGGGAGTTCATAAAACATGTATGATAAGCTTTCATTGTGATGCCCTCGATAATGGTTTTACATTGCTTGAATGATTTTAAAAGGCTTGTAAACTTCGTACTTTGATCTCTCCGCTTGAAATCCATTGTCTTTTTTATGCTTGCTAGATTTGATATCAACTCCATCTTTATTAGGCAAAAATGAACTTTAATTATCTCGCTTATGGGCTTTAGATCTTAATCATTGTTTTACATGAACTTTCGAGTTATCTTATCCTTTTGTGCCACACTTGTTAACTCGAATGACCATCTTCCTTTTTAGGATGGTTCCACACCCAAAACCCAAAACCTTTCATTTTAAACCCATGTGCTAATTGTTGAGTGAGGTCTTTTCTATGCGCTTTCATGTATAAAATCTTTCGAGATAGAAACGACGAGCTCTTTCTTCCATTGGATAAGGTTTTGCAAGGGTTATTGGTTGGGATTGGTGGGATTGGTTTGAAAATGAGGAATGGGAAGTGGAATATAAAAGAAAGAAATAGCAAAACCATGTTGTGATAAGAAGTTCTAGGGAATGGAGAATTAAATGAGAAAAAACTAACTCTTGTGAAAAATCTCAAATAAGGAATAAAAGAAAAGAAAACAAGAGATAAGAAAGAAATTCCCTAGTAACTAAGGTGTAGAAAGGGTTGTGGTTTGATGTGGTTTGTGTATATATGCTATCTCCGATAACTAAGGTGTAGAAAGGGATGTGGTTTGAGATTATATATAATGCCCGCCTCTAGAAGTTTCATTATCTTTCTTTACAACATCCTTGAGATTCGGGTTTGATGTAGAGCTTTAAGCTACTCACTAGATGATCTCACATGAATTTCACCTGATCTTTGCATGCACAGGATACATCTAGAGGATGAATCGATGACTTCGATAAAACATCAGAGACGGTTAAACCCGAATCTCAAGGATGTTGTAAAGAAATATAATGAAACTTCTAGAGGCGGGCATTATATATAATCTCAAACCACATCCCTTTCTACACCTTAGTTATCGGAGATAGCATATATACACAAACCACATCAAACCACAACCCTTTCTACACCTTAGTTACTAGATAATGAAACTTCTAGAGGCGGGCATTATATATGCTATCTCCGATAGTACTTGGGTGAGCCCAGTCCATGTTGTGCCCAAGAAGGGTGGTGTGTTAGTTGTTAATAATGAGAAAAATGAGTTGATCCCAACTAGAACTTTTACCAGACATAGGATGTGTATTGATTATAGGAAGTTGAATGCTGCCACTCGTAAAGATCATTTTCCTTTGCCCTTTATTGATCAAATGCTCGAAAGATTGGCTAACCACCCTTATTACTGCTTTCTAGATGGTTATTCTGGTTCCTTTCAGATTCCCATTCATCCAGATGACCAGGAGAAAACCACATTCACATGCCCTTATGGCACCTTTGCTTAGCGCAGGATGCCATTTGGCTTGTGCAATGCCCCATCAACATTCCAGCGGCGCATGATATCAATCTTCACTGATTTGATTGAGGACATAATGGAGGTTTTCATGTACGATTTTTCTGTCTATGGATCCTCGTTTTTTGTCTGTCTTTCTAATTTGTGCAGGGTGTTACAGCGCTGCCAGGAAAAGCATCTGGTGTTGAATTGGGAGAAGTGCCACTTTATGGTCAGAGACGGGATTGTTTTGGGTCATCGAATTTTGGAACAGGGCATCGAAGTGGACAAGGCAAAGATAGAGGTGATGAGTAGTCTACAACCTCCTGATTCCGTCAAGGGGATTAGAAGCTTCCTAGGACATGCCGGGTTCTATAGGAGATTCATCAAGGATTTCTCAAAAATCGCTAGACCATTAACACGTTTGCTTTGCAAGGAAGTGAAGTTTCATTTTGACGACGATTGCCTAGAGGCCTTTCATACAATCAAAGGAGCACTTGTTAGCGCGCTAATAGTCCAACCACCAGACTGGGAGCTCCCTTTCGAAGTGATGACTGATGCTAGCGATTTCGCAATGGGAGCTGTTTTGGGACAGCGAAAAGATAAGAAGCTTCATGTTATTTACTACGCCAGCAAGACCGTAGACGACGCGCAATGCAGTACGCTACAACCGAGAAGGAACTGCTCGCCATCGTCTTCGCTTTTGAGAAGTTCAGATCTTATCTTGTGGGGTCTAAGGTTATAGTGCATACTGATCACGCGGCCCTAAAGTATCTACTTACAAAGAAGGATGCCAAACCTAGACTTTTGCGTTGAATTCTCCTGTTACAGGAATTTGATCTTGAGATCAAGGACAAGAAAGGGATCGAGAATGGTGTTGCGGATCATCTATCCAGGCTGCGCGTGGATGAAGAAGTTCCTTTAGATAACAGCCTGCCAGAGGAGACCGTCTACGCAATCAGTATCGAGCGCAATGACTACCACACGCCCCCACGCCGCACCGGGCTCCCCGAAATCCCTTGGTTCGGTGAGATAGCAAATTACTTGGCCGCGGAGAAGGAACCAATTTGTTTCATGGGAAACAAGAAGAAGAAGTTTTTGAGAGACATCAGACACTATTTTTGGGATGAGCCATACTTATACAAGCAAGGCTCATATGGCGTTTTTCGAAGATGTGTTTCAGAGAAGGAAATTCCTGGTATTCTATTCCATTGTCACGGTTCAAACTATGCGGGACACTTTGCCACATTCAAGACGGTGTCCAAAGCTCTACAAACCGGTTTCTGGTGGCCGATTATGTTCCGTGACACACATGCTTTCATCTCCAAATGCAATTCATGTCAGAGGCGGGGAAATATTAGCAAGAGGAATGAAATGCCTCAGAATTTCATCTTGGAAGTTGAAGTGTTCGACGTATGGGGTATTGATTTCGTGGGTCCTTTTCCATCATCTCATGGGAATCAATATATCCTCGTCGTAGTAGACTATGTGTCTAAATGGGTTGAAGCGCCGGCTTGCCCAACCAACGATGCCAAAGTGGGTTTGAAGATGTTTAGATCGGTGATCTTTCCAAGGTTTGGTGTACCTAGAATAGTGATCAGCGATGGTGGGTCCCACTTCATCAACAAGATCTTCGAGAGCCTCTTGAGGAAGCATGGCGTCAAACACAAGGTAGCCACACCTTATCACCCGCAGACGAGTGGACAGGTCGAGGTTTCCAACCGGGAGATCAAGAGCATCCTGCAAAAGACCGTAAGCACAACAAGGAAGGATTGGGCTATGAAGCTAGATGATGCTCTTTGGGCATACAAAACTGCCTACAAGACACCTTTAGGAACGACGCCATTCCATCTTGTTTACGGGAAATCATGTCACCTTCCGGTAGAGCTCGAATACAAGGCAGCATGGGTTGTAAAGTTGCTAAACTTCGACATAAAAACTGCTACTGAACGGAGGACGATGCAATTACACGAGCTGGAGGAAATACGTCACATGGCCTATGAGAACTCAAAAATTTACAAGGAGAAGACCAAGGCCTATCACAACAGGAAGTTAGTTCCAAAGAACTTCGCCGTCAACGATCAGGTATTCCTATATAACTCTCGCCTTAGACTTTTTCCAAGGAAGCTGAAATCGCGGTGGTCCGGCCCATTCACCATTAAGGAGGTGCGACCGTACGGAGTTGGGGTGTTGCTGAGCGCTACTGGAAATGAGTTCGTGGTTAACGGTCAGCGCCTAAAGCCATACCTCGCCAACGTAGAAATCGATGGGGAAGAAACCATTCCCCTCGATGACCCGTCTCACGCCTAAAAGACTGTCAAGTCAAGCTACTGACTTTAAACAAGCGCTTGGTGGGAGGCAACCCACCGGTATGTTTTCTTTTCTTTTCTATTTTATTTTCTTTTATTGAGTCTGTTTTGCCTTCCTCTTCATTTATTTTCACACCGAGACGGTGTGAAGTAAATCTGGGGGAAGGTATCTATCGTTACTAATGTTATTTTTTCTTTCTTTTGTTTTCTCTCTTGAGTCATTTTGATGCTTTCTTTGAATCATTATGTTTTATTGAGTCAAAACTTGTTGGAGATTATGATCACGACCTTTGAATTTTTTATATGACTTGCATATAAGTGACCATTGTTACAGAGTTAGCTCCCGATAAGACTAATGGAAAATCTAAAGGCTGACCGGTTAATCAGAGGCATCCATGTTTCCAGAAAAATTCATAAAGCTTGAGCTAATTTATGCGCTCTTCCTTTTACCTCATCGTTGTGATTGGTGTTTTCAAGGTCTTGACTCCTCATTCGTATCTGGTAAGACAACTTGTGTGAAAATATGGTACTCCTCTCCCTCATTTAAAATAAACAGCAGAAAAGATGAAATGATTTTCTTTCGAGTAAAGGGCTAGGAAAATTTCCATCGATCCCATTATTTTACTTCGAAAGAGATGATCACACAAAGTTGGAAGTGAGGGATAGGAAAATTTCCCATGATCCCATTATTCTCCTACATCTTTGATTTAATAAGGGGATGAACCGGTGATTCGGTGGCAAACACCATCAATACTCGCGTATCGTAAACCTTGAAAAAAGAATATATACCCTAAGAAAAGAAAGTAAGAAAAGAATAAGTCTAGGGGAGGGAAAAAGTACCAAAAGTTGTGTTGTTGTTGTCTTGTCACGATATCGAAAGGGAAAGAGTCTAGAAGGTTCTTGGCACTATGATCCTTTATGAGACCCCACAGTGATAGCTTTGGATTATTCTGTGAAATAATGAGTTGAATCTGGGAGGCTGCGAATGCTTTCAGAGAATTACATGGTGGTCCGATCTGGAACTAGTTTTGCAATACGTGGATTACTAAGGTAATGGTCATTGCAGAATTCTAAAGGGAATGTGAGTCTCCGTGTTTTCAAACTTTTTCTTCTTGCTTAGTTTTCTGTTTGCTTGAGGACAAGCAAAATACTAAGTCTGGGGGAACTGATATACTTGGTTTTTACCGTTTTCTAACGTATGTTTTAGTATTTTTTTAAAATGTTTTATCGAGTCAAAGTCCATTTTTAGAGTCTTCTAGTCCTTTATTTAGATATATCAGGTAAAAAAGGCGTTTAAGGAAGAAATTGGAGTTACGAGGGCAAAAATGCATGGAACCGTGAAGAAAGGAGCAAAATCGATCGATGCAAGGAGTGCATCGACCGATGCAACACCACCAGAGATTTCTCAGTCGGTCGATGCAAGATGGAGTCGGTCGATGCAGCTGATAGATGCAACCCCGACAGATGCACTCCTTGCATCGATCGATGCAACACACACAAGGAATCGGCAATCGATCGATGCCAAGGGTCCAGAGAAAAGACCATCGACCGATGCAAGGAGTGCATCTGTCGATGCAGGCCGACGAGAAGAAAAAGAAAGTTTCTGTTTTTCCTGTTTTGCCCTAGAAACTGCCTATTTTAACCTAATTCGACCTAGGACCTATATATACTCTATTTTTAGCCTCTTTGACGGCACCGCTTTTTACATACACTTTTCACAGCTCTCTATTCTATTCAGACTTTTTGCTCTTGATCATTGTAAGCTTTGGAGAAGAATCTTGGCATCTATTGAGAAGAATTCTAAACCTTTTCTCTCTTAATCTATACTATATCTTCTTCATCTCTTTGCTTGTTCTCTGTTTCCATGTCTAAGTAGTTCTTTATTTAGGTTTAGGGTTTCAAGGGGATCTATGAATCATTGAATTAGACACATATAGGGATTTATCTTTTGTGCTTTTCGCTTATTGTTGTGTTTATTGCTTAGGCTTGAGCTGACCGCTAGGTCTATGAACTAGGGTTTAATCTAAGAGCGTGGAAGTGTATTAGGTTGCTAGAAAGAACATAAGCGAGCGAATTGTCCTAATAGCGCGGAAGTGTATTTGGGTGTTAGGTTTAGTAACCATGAGCACGGCAGTGGATTGGTTAATATTTATGTTTGAGTTCAAAACTTGTGTTTAATTATTCCCTGAATAGTTGTCTGATTCGTGATCTCTGGATTCCTGAGAATAAACCCTTGACCTAACGCTTTTCCCCTATTGAATTTACATCGTTTTAATTGCTTTCGTTACTTTTCCAAAACCAACCATATTCTTGTCTTAGCTTAATATCATATTTGTGAGAATTGTAGTATACCTTTGGTCTCTGTGGATTCGATTCTTAAAGTACTTCATTGACAACCGTTATGATTGCGGTAGTGTGAACTTTAGTGTTAATTGACTGAGTGAAAACGCTTAAATCAGAGCCTGTGCCCATTAACCGTGAATTCCCCACCGGTGTTGTTCCATAGCGTCACCGCGCCATAAGGCTGTATCTCCTTGACCTTGAACGGTCCCGACCATCTCGATTTCAGTTTCCCGGGAAACAGCTTCAACCGGGAGTTGTAGAGCAACACTTGGTCTCCAACTTTGAAACCTTTCTTGACAATCATCTTGTCATGGAACGCCTTCGTCCGTTCCTTATAGATCTTTGAGCTGTCATAGGCATCGAGACGGATTTCATCTAGCTCATGTAATTGGATAATACGTCTTTCCGATGCCGTCTTAATGTCGAAGTTCAGCAACTTGACTGGCCACAATGCTTTGTACTCTAGCTCAAAAGGCAAATGACATGACTTCCCATAGAGTAAGTTGAACGGTGTAGTCCCAATTGGTGTCTTAAATGCGGTTCGGTATGCCCAAACAGCATCGTCTAGCTTCTTGGCCCAACCTTTCCTCGAACTACTCACGGTTTTCTCCAATATTGCCTTGATTTGGCGGTTCGAAACCTCTACTTGCCCGCTCGTTTGAGGGTGAT
This sequence comes from Eutrema heterophyllum, assembly GCA_002933915.1. NCBI lineage: Eukaryota > Viridiplantae > Streptophyta > Magnoliopsida > Brassicales > Brassicaceae > Eutrema > Eutrema heterophyllum. Next base: position 39,551 of record PKMM01028239.1, on the reverse strand, counting down.
AAGGCGTGGCGACTTTTTGCTTGACTTCATGCTTCTTGAGCAAGCTCTCAAACACCTTATTGATGAAATGGCTCCCCCCATTGATAAATGATTTTTTGTGTTATGTTCATATCAATTCCTCTATGCTTGTCATTGTAGCATAAGAGGTGTCAATCCATAGGGGTTAAGATCAATGCACCAAGAATACATGAACCTTCCTAAGCTAGAGTAAATGTTTTTGGGTTTTTATGTTTTTAGATTAAGAAAGTAAAATGCAAGAAAGAAAACAAAGGCAAGAAAGATCTCAAGCCCAATCTAGCATTAAGATCACTTAGAAAGAAAGGAAAGCAATGATTAAGCACATAAGCATCACAAATCAATCATCAAACCATTAATAATCAAGCATGATCCAAAAACCAATCAAAACCCTAAAGTCTAAACATGAAGAACAAAAGATAAAAATACATAAAGATAAAGAAGATGTATTAATATAAAGATAAGGGTGAAAAAATCTTCTCTACAGTGGCATTTGTATGAAGAACAATCAAAATCCCTCCAAAATCATAAGAAGAGTTTGGGATAAAACCCAACTATAGAAAGAAGAAAGCTTGCTACAAAAATTAGGTTTCAAGAGTATTTAAAGCAAAAAGGGCGAACCGGGTCAACCCGGAACAAACCGGGTGTTGACCCTGCCAAAACTGGTTTTTGACTGATTCTGGTGGTCTGTACCGGGATTGGTCGGTACAGTGGATCGTCACAAGTCCCTGGTGTCATACCGGTCAGAGTGTGCCGCACGGGAGTCGGTCGGTACTAGTTTACATACACTTGGTAAAATCGCCATATCTCTTGAACCACTTATCCAAATGACCTGAAACCACTTCCAGGCGACAGCTAACTCATATATCTACGACTTTCATGAATAACGTAGAAACTGAATCAGATTGGAAACCCTTCGTATGGGTTGATCTTTCAGAAGTCGGTTTGGGAGCAGTACTCGTTTGGACGCCAGACAGACATGTCTTTGATAAATCTGATGTATCTTTCTAACCACGGATCAGAATCACATGCAACCAACTCCAAAAGTCATCTAGCTCAATCATCTACAACTTCTATGAAGACTTCCAAAGCTAAATCCTAGTGTAAGTTCTTCATTCGGCCTGATCTTTGAGTCACTTTGGCTGGCTTCACGAGGACGGATTAGGAAGTGGTTTTGTACCGACCAAGTGTACCCAGCTAAGGCAGGTTGGTACTAATATTTGCCCCAGTACCGAGCAATTTTACCACACTAGGAAAGGACGGTACTGAACTTTGAGGATCGATGCCGAGCATGCCATAGCACTGAAGGACGGGTCGGTGTTGTTGTAGACGAACGATGTACGTCGGGTGGAATTTGGCCGGCATGGAAGTGAAGCTTGGTTTGACAGATTTGTACCGACCAGTCATGGGTTGGTACAAATGGGTCGGTACAAATTCCTGATGTCATGCCGATGATTTGTACCGCTTGGAAATCGGTCGGCACAGATAGACATACACTTCGTAAATCGGCCATAACTCCTTAACCTGACATCCGAACGACCTGATTCCAACTCCTCGGGCAAGCTAACGCACCCCTCTACAACTTCCATGAAGACGTTCGAGGCTAATTGAGAAATGGAAACCCTTCGTTTAGTCAGGTCTTTCAGGCAGGTCGGGTCTGGATCAAAGGAGCGCTATGCGGAGAGATTAGTACCGAGCCGTAGTACCGACCCAGAATGGGTCGGTACTAATCTTCCTGTGCCTTCATGCCGAGCTAATCTGGGTCGGTGTTTCCTCCTGTGCTGATACCGATCCAGCATACCGACCCAGAACGGGTCGGTACAGTCTTCTGGAAAGTCCATTCTTCTTTTCGGCGGCCAGACAGACACTCCTTAGAAAATCGGCTATATCTTCCAAACCACTCGTCTGAATGACTTGATTCAAAATCCGGTAGAAATATAACTCATCCCTCTACAACGTTTATGAACATCTTCGAGGCTAATTCGGATCAGAGAGCCTTCGTTCGGCAGGTTATTGTGGACGGTTCGGATGACCCCTTCGTTCTCTTATGCTCCATTACTCCAAACTTCTCCAAAATGACTCGAAGCACCTATAAAACACTCCAAATGCATGCAAAACTCTCTAGGACCTAATGCAACCTAGCTAGACTCTGATTTAGACTAAAACACTAAGGAAAACAATGATTATGCATGCATGTGACTCATAACGCTAAGTAGAATGAATGCTAAAACAAGTAAAATATGAGAATATCACCCATCGCTTATCACCACTCTTGGTACCCCAAACCTCGGGAAAATGATTGATTTGAAAACTTTTACAATCACCCTTGCATCGTTCGTCGGGCTAGCAATCGCCTCAATCCACTTGGAGACATAGTCAACCGCTACCAAGATGTATTGGTTGCCATAAGAAGAGGGAAATGGTCCCATGAAGTCAATTCCCCATACTTCGAACACTTTAACTTCCAAGATGGGGTTTTGGGGCATCTCATCCCTTCTACTTATGTTCCCCTTCCGTTGGCAAGCATCGCATGATGAAACGTAGGGGTGAGCGTCTTTGAACAAGCTTGGCCACCATAGCCCGGATTGAAGAACTTTTGTTGCGGTTTTGAAGGAAGCAAAGTGTCCTCCATAAACAGAGCCATGACAATGATATAGCACTCCATTCACTTCTTCTTCCGGGATGCATCTCCGGTAAAGATTATCCGAGCATCTCTTGTAGAGATAAGGCTCGTCCCAATAGAAATGGGTTACATCTCTAAAGAACTTCTTCTTGTTGTAGCTGTCCAAGTTTGGTGGTTCCTTCCCGCAAGCTAAGTAGTTCACAAAATCAGCATACCACGGCAAACCGAGATCACTCAAACTCTTAACCTCCTCTAGTTTCAAACCCGCATGATAGCTTTTCTTCAACATCCCAACAATCATGAGATGTTCCTGAGGAAGAGAGTCATCGATGGGAATTGTCTCCTCAACTCTCAATCTCGACAAGTGGTCCGCTACTCCGTTTTCAATACCCTTCTTGTCTTTAATATCCATGTCGAATTCTTGAAGAAGGAGGATCCACCTTAGAAGCCTTGGCTTGGCATCTTTCTTTGCTATCAAGTGTGTCAAGGCGGCATGATATGTGTACACCACGATCTTGGATCCCACCAAATAGGAGCGAAACTTCTCAAAAGCATAAACCACCGCTAAGAGCTCCTTTTCTGTGGTTGCATATCTCGTTTGAGCGTCATCCAAGGTTCTACTAGCATAGTAGATGACATGAATCTTCTTGCTCTTCTTTTGAACCAAAACCGCGCCAATCGCAAAGTCACTAGCATTGCACATGATTTCGAAAGGAAGATCCCAATCCGGTGCTTGCACAATTGGAGCACTCACAAGAGCTTTCTTGATTTCTAAAAACGCTTCAAGGCATTCTCCATCGAAATTGAACTCTATTTCCTTGCAAGGAAGCCTTGTGAGAGGTCTTGCTATCCTCAAGAAGTCTTTGATGAACCGTCTAGAGAACCCGGCATGACCCAAAAAGCTTCGAATGCCCTTCACCGTGGTTGGCGGTTCCAATCCCATCATCACTTCGATCTTTGCTTTGTCTACCTCAATCCCTTTTTTCGAGATCTTATGCCCGAGGACGATGCCTTCTCGCACCTTGAAATGGCACTTCTCCCAATTCATGACGAGATTTGCTTCCTTGCACCTAGTGAGTACCTTGCAAAGATTTGACAAACAAGAAGCAAACGAGGCACTATATACAAAAAAATCATCCATAAACACCTCAACCATATCTTCGATTAAATCCGAGAAGATCGACATCATGCATCTTTGAAAGGTTGCTGGTGCATAACAAAGCCCAAATGGCATCCTTCGATAATCAAAGGTACCATAAGGACATGTAAATGTCGTCTTCTCTTGATCATTAGAGTGAATTGGGATTTGTAAGAATCACGAGTACCCATCTAGAAAGCAATAATATGGATGGTTTGCAAGTCTTTCAAGCATTTGATCAATAAAGGGTAGAGGGAAATGATATTTTCTAGTGGCGGAGTTAAGTTTCCGATAATCAATGCACACTCTATGGCCGGTTATAGTTCTAGTGGGAATCAATTCATCTTTATCTTTTCTTATAACCGTTATCCCACCCTTTTTGGGAACCACATGAACCGGTGATACCCATGTACTATCCGAAATGGGATAAATTATCCCCGCATCTAGAAGTTTAAGAATCTCCTTCTTAACCACTTCTTTCAAATTCGGGTTTAACCGTCTTTGATGTTCAATAGAGCTCATAGACTCATCTTCTAGATGGATTCGGTGTGTACATAGAGAAGAGGAAATTCCTTTAATATCATCCAAAGAGTAGCCAATTGCTCTCCGAAATTTCCTCAATTCTCTTAAAAGGGTGGACAACACATTTTCATCTAAACTCTCATTCACTATGACCAGGTAAGACTCATTTGGACCTAAGAACGCATACCTTAGCCCAATTGGGAGTGGTTTAAGGTCCATCTTTGGGGCCTTGAGCTCGCTCCAATCATCATCATAGCTAGTCTCACCATCGCTAGCTTCTTGCTCGTCTTCGAGCTCAACATCCAAAGCACTCATGTAGTCAATTTCTAAAGCACTCACATTGTGTTCCACACCATCTTTGACAAGTTCTTTGTGCTCTAGCTCCAAAAACGAATTTTCTCCAACAAGTGCTTTGTGTGAATTTAGCAACTTCATGTACCCAACACTCTCCTCATGAAGATACCCATTCTCTCCATGCTCCTTCGACAAAGCAATTTGGAGATGATCCTCCAAGTTCAACTCCTCTAGAAGCTCATCCGCTAACTCCTCCATAGCTTCAATGTAGAAGACTTGACCATCGATAGTGGGGTTCTTCATCATCTCATTGATGTCAAATTTAAGCACATCGTCTATGCCCAAATAAAGATCAATCTTCCCTTTTCGCACATCTATGATAGCTCCGGCGGTGGCTAAAAATGGCCTTCCAAAGATGAGAGGGTCTTTGGGTTCCTCATCCATCTCAAGAACAACAAAATCGGTGGGTACCTCAAAGTCTCCAATTCGTACTGGTAAATCTTCAAGCATTCCAATTGGGTGTCGTACCGACCTATCCGCTAGCACGAGAGAGATTCTGCAAGTTTTGTAGACGGTGAAGCCAAGACGTTTTGCCACCGAGAAGGGCATCAAACTCACACTTGCTCCAAGATCACACAAGCAATGTTTGAACGCTAGCGGCCCAAGAGCACAAGGAAGAGTAAAACTTCCGGGATCTCCCAACTTCTTGGATATAAATTTCCTTCGAATTATGGCACTACACTCATGGGAAAGAACAACCATTCCTTCTAAATCTTTGGTTCTATCCTTGATTGCGTCTTTGAGAAACATGTTGTATTGTGGGACTAAGAAGAAAGCATCAAGCAAGGGCATAGTCACTTGGACCTTGTCCATTTGCTCATCAAAGATCGCCCTATATTTCTCCATGAGTTGCTTCTTGAAGCGACCCGAGAAAGGAAGCTTAGTCTCATAAGGTGGCGGGACAAAAGTAGTTTTCTTCTTTGTAGGTGTTCCCGCGGGTTTGTCTTCTACAATCCTTGTTCCCTTAGCTTTACCCAAAACAACATCTCCTTCACCCACATTCTCTTTATTCTCAATGACCACCTCCCCACTTTGCTTCTCAATGTCCTCATTGAGAGTAGGTGGAAGCTCTCGTGAGGGAAGCTCTTTTCCACTACGCATTGTGATAGCGTTGCAAAACTCCTTTGGATTAGCTTCGGGTTTTCCCAGTAAAGTTCCATGTGGCCGCGATGAAGATGATGCACCTTTACCCTCCATTTTGTTGAACCTAGATGACAATGCCTCAAATTTGGAGTTGAGGTCATTGTAAAAACAGTCCACCTTGTTGTGGATTTCCGCCATTTTCTTACTCAAGTCCATGACTCCTTGAGCTTGGCCTTGTAAGAGTTGTTGAAGCATGTTCTTTATCTCGTTGTTTTGACGCGTTGTGTTGCTCGCTTGTCCTTGTTGCGCAAAACCGGGTGGTGTAGATTGTTGATTTGGTTGAAACCCACCTTGGTTTCCTTGAAAGTTGTTCCTTGGGACAAATGGTCTTTGTTGGTTGGAAGGGACGAAGTTCTTTTGTTGAAGGCCTTGACCTTGAGTGTTTTGTTGAGGATACAGTTGGTCTTGAGGATTTGCCACATTGTTGCTACTATAGGAAAATTTTGGGTGATTCCTATAGTTGGAGTTGAATCCACCTTTGTAGCCACCTTGACCACCCACATAATTGACTTCCTCTTGCTTAATATCGCCATCAACTCCCTCTTGATAGTTTTGGTTTTCATCATAATCACCAACATAGTTTACGGTTGATTGTGAAGCTTGGATAAGCTTATCCATCTTGTCATTTATAGCTTTGATGTCCCTTCTCGTCTTTTTATCATCAAACTCTCCACCGCCCCTTGAAGATCGATCATAGTCTTCTCCATAGTTCCCGTCACTTTGTGCCAAGTTCTCCACCAATTGTAAGCCGTCATCCACTTCTTTTCCCAAGAAATTTCCATTACTCGCGGTATTAAGTAGCATACGAAACTTGGGAAGGACACCGCGGTAAAGAGTGCTAAGAAGAGACTCGTCCGAGAAACCGTGGTGAGGACATTGCATAGTGAAACCATCTTCCGAGACTTCATTGATCTTGGTCATACCACAAATACGATCGAATTGATCCAAGTGGTCTAACGGGTCCTCCGTGGCCAGCCCATGGAACTTGTTGTTTTGCACCATAGAGATAATACCAGATTTGATCTCAAAGTTATTGTGTTCAACCGGTGGTGGAGCTATCCCTTGGCGGTTAGCATGTGTGTTTGGGGCATCACCGGCTCCAATTGGTCTTGGAGGGCGTGGTGGATGAATTGGAACTCGGTGCACACCAACACCTTGGTGACCAACACCATGGACGGGTGCTTCTTGGTTTGCAATCGGAGGGTCTTGAGCTGCCTCCATACCCATCCCAACGTCCGCACACGTATGATGATGGTGGAGTAGCACCAACGTATTCAGTAGAAGGTGTCCCAGATATCTTCTCCCCCATCGGTCGCTTCGCCGGGAAATTGAAGGAAGTTTGGTGGCCAAGTGACAAAGAAAAGAATAGCGCACACACATACATCCTCCGAAATTGCGATTACGTGCGTCCATATGAGAGGTACCTAATCAATATAAAAAGTTTTGTACATATATATATATGATGGTATACATAATTCTTTAATGATAGTCGACTTGCAGCTTATTTGACAGACAGGTATCTGAAGCTTTCCCTGATGTTACGCCCGAACAATTTGAGAAGCTTAAAGATCGAGACTTCGCAAACTGGTTAAAGATGCAAGTACGTATATGTGTATACATTGGATGGTACTAATTAATAGATCGATATCGATTAATATCAATTAATATTCCAAATTAAATGCATGTAATTTACCAGGTTGCATATGGTGACGAGGAATATCCAGCATGGTTTCGTGAGTTGATTCAAGGTCCTCTCGGGAATATTACAACTACGCCTATGTATTTTACCCAAGGATATACATTTCATACATTCGACCACGGTAAACATAGATCGACCGCCAACTATGGGATATGTGTTAAAGGGGAGTCAGACTTTTATGGCGTATTAACCGACATCATTGAAATGGAGTACCCTGGGTCGGTGAACTTGAAATGCACAATGTTCAAGTGCAATTGGTTTGATCCTGTGATTGGGCGCGGAGTTCGTGTGACCAAATTTGGCATAGATGTAAACGAATCAAGGAGTTACAACAAATTTGATCCTTTCATCATTGGATCACAAGCGGAACAAGTCAGTTTCATTAGATATCCTCGTCGCAGGGCAACATGTATATCTTGGTTATCAGTCATCAAGATCGTTCCGAGAGGTCGTATAGATGGAAGCGGGGACGAAGTACCAATGCAACAAGATTCGTGCGTAGATTGATTGATCAGCACAACCGTGGAATAGAAGATCTTAATGATGACACAGAAGACAATGTCGATGGAGCTGATGAGTTTGATGATGAGGATAGTAGTGAACAAGATTCGAATGTATCTGAAAATGAATTGATAGTAATCAATCTTAAATTTGACGTGTTTTTGTTAGTTTTTTTAAAATAAATGACGAAAATGTATCTGAAAATGAATTTAGGACGCATTTGCGAACTGCAATGGAAATTTGAGGTTTGGGATGAATTTGAGACAAAACTTCACTATTCATTAGAGGTTATGTAAGAGATGTAATTTTTAGCAACGAATTTGCGACGAATTATGATATTCGACGCCCATTCGTCGCAAATTCGTCGCTATATCACAAACCTCAAATGAATAGTGATGTATAATTAGCAACGAATTTGCGACGAAATATATAGTTTCGTTGCTAATGCGACCCAAATTGGTGACAAAATTTTTTCTTGGGATTTTTAAATGTGAATTTTCAACATGCAAAACAATCTAAAGTTCATTACTTTTGCCTTAAGCATGATAATATGATTGTAGGGAATGAGTTAAACATATGTTTTTAAAATTTTAAATATATTCTACATATCATTTACATTTACAACATCTCCCATCTTATAACATGTACTTATACTCTATAATCCATATTCTTGAAATTTTTGTTTTTTTGAAAACTCATACAATCATTTAGTTGTGTGTTTTTTATGATCAGAAGCAAGTTATAAGCATCTACTTGTGTGTTAAGAAATGTTAAAACCATTTTTACAATTTCACATTTTTGCAACCGATTTGCAACCGATTTGCATCGCTTTTATTATATTCGTCCCAATTACGTCGCAAAATTACTATTACTTTAGACGCCAATCCCAAACTAGTACACATGAATCTGAAAATTTTGACCATTGCGATGAATTTGCATCGACTCGTCGCAACATTCAAATATTTTCATATTCCCTCCTGTCAAAAAGTCATAAGATTTGCGACGATTTGTCGCAAATTCGTCGCAGATTTAAAAATTTTCCTTTTGTTTTAGCGGTAACCGAAAATTCAAAATTTTGTTTGCGGCGAATCGTCGCAACAGACACCGCCTAATTTGATTGGCTCTTTGATCGGTCAACACATTGCGACGGATTTGGGCGAATTTGCGACGACAATAAATCCCTATATATAAGCGCGGAAGTTTTCTCCCCAATTCGCTCATTATCCACTTCTCTTTCTCTCTCATTGCTCTTTGCCTTCTCTCTACACCAAAAAGGTAAGTTAATAGATTTTTTTTTAATTGAAATTTATAATTAGATTGAATTAAGATTATTTGTTAGGAATTGAATAATTAGATAGATTTAGAATATTAGATAGGTTTGGAATATTAGATAGGTTTGAAATTATTAAAAAAATATGTAACGATATTATAAATGTTAGTTTATAGATTTAATTTTATTTTTAGATGTTAGATTCTCGTCGAGCTCATTATGTCCAGTTTCTTAGTGAGACTGGACAGAGTGGACCCTCCACTACTCATCGGCCTCGGTAGCTGGTCGAGACCCGAGTCCACCCGCACCGCCACCCGCACCACCCGCACCGGTTGCACCACCTGCTGCTCCACTCACTGGTCGGGCGGCGTCCATCGAGCGGGTTAGAGCTATCATGTCCCAGCCAGACCGAGGTGCATGTCACGATATATTACATCCCCATTTACTCCCCGGCACATATTGGTAATATATATTTATATATTACATAATTTCAATTATTTATAATTGAAATGATTTTACTAATATATAATTGTTTTATTTCAGGTTCGAACGTGACAACAAGGTCGGTCGGAGTGTCGCAGATACGATTAAAGGATACTTCTCCGAACCACATCCAAATTGGAGCCAAACACCTCAGCATATCCACGATACCTGGTTCGAGTCATTTGCGGTAAGAACGACAAATTTTTATTTGAGTTTCTCACATTATACTAATAAATTATATTATTTTTTTAAATTTGTATACTAACAATTCTAATTTTTAATTTTTCTTAATTTTTTAGCAAAAATGGTATTGGGACATGAAACATACGGATAATGTGAGGAACATGTTCGAGGCGAAGGCAAAAAAATGCCTTGCCGGGACAATGACGAATTGGAAGGCGGCATGGAGGAAGAGAGGCAACGACGCCAAACCCTCGCACATAGACCTAGCTGTTTGGAATGGCTTGGTCCGATATTGGTTGGATCCTCACACCGAGGATGTGTCCGCGAAGTGTTCGACTTCTCGGAACACAAAAGACCCCGAGGGTAACCCTCCAANATATATATATGTATATATTGAATTAATATATATATATTACTTAATAAAGTAATAATTTAATGTTTATTTTTTAAGGCGGAAGACGGAGTACTTCCGCCTCTCGCTGCGTTTTCGAGAAGACGCACAAGAAGAAAGATGGTTTTTTCGTCGACGTGCAGCCAAAGAGGATATACAACGACGTGACCATGAAGATCGATGAGCATCAGACTCAGCGATCTGAAGGGTGTGGTAGTTCCGTACAGTCGGAGGATTATCCGTCACCGAGCTCGACCAGATATACGAAGAGGTATTTCTATAAACTATTTTTTATTTATATTTAATATTTTACATGCAATTTATTTTAAATATGTAACATTTTATTTTTTTTAATTTCAGGTCGCTCCAAAGAAAAAAAGGCGAGTGATTGGAGTCGGATCTATTAGAGATGTCACCGCTGCTTGTTCATCGACTCCGCGACAGGATCCGTTGCGGACACAACTGAGTCGGTCTAAAGCAGAGAACGTCAATTTGCGCGGAGAGATGTTATCCATGAAGGAACAGCTCGACGTATTTAGGACACTGGTTGAGGTTATTGCGGAGGGTAACCCTGCTGTAGCTCAGGCAATGTCTAGAATACCAGGGACGACTGGACCTCCGGCGACTGCACCTCCGACGACTGCACCTCAGGCGACTGATCACCAAAAACCGGAATTCGATTTATTTCCGGATGTAGATCTGAACGCGGAATAGTTTTATTTAGATCTGAACCGGACACAACTGAGTCGGTCTGAAGCAGAGAACGTCAATTTGCGCGGGGAGATGTCATCCATGAAGGAACAACTTGACGTATTTAGGACACTGTTTGAGGTTATTGCAGAGGGTAACCCTGCTGTAGCTCAAGCAATGTCTAGAATAATAGGGACGACTGGACCTCCGGCGAATGCACCTCCGACGACTGCACCTCAGGCGACTGATCACCAAGAACCGGAATTCGATTTATTTCTGGATGTAGATCTGAACGCGGAATAGTTTTAGTTTGTTTTATTTTTATTTTTGTAAAAACATTTAAATTTCAAGTTCAATTTAAATTTTCTTTTAGTTTTTAAGAAAATTATTTTAAATTCAATTTTAATTTTGATTTTAATTTTAATTTTTATTGTTAATTTTTAATTAATTAGCGACCGTTTTGCGAGGAATATATTTATCATATTTTAATATTAGTCGCAAAGTCGATGCAAATTCGCGACGGTTTTGCGACGTTTTTCTTTTCGAGTTTTCATTATTCGTCGCCATGTAGACGCAAAATTGCGTCGATTTTGCGTCGAATTGTCATGCACAAGTTTCCGTTACAAATTTTGCATCGATTTATTTCCTCGCTAAAGCGTTGCAACAATTGCAACAAATAATTCGATGCAAATCCGTTGCACTGGGTGCGACGAAACAGTTGCGGCGAATTTGCGACCATCATATTTAGACGCAACCTTTGCGTCGAATTTGCGTCGATTTATGGTTTGCGTCCAGAGGTTTGCGTCGAAATGATGTTCGACACAAATGCATGGCAACAACGATATTGCGACGAATTAGCGACGAATATTGCCGATGCAAGTGGCCTGTTTTCTTGTAGTGATAGTCCCTCATCTCTGTCGCGTCCTCCTTCTTCGGTATGAGAGGTAAGATGGTTGAATTTGTACGAACATGGTATTATTATATTGTATATTGTATTTTTATTGCTGAAGATTGGATAATTAATCTTTTTGATGAGAACCCTTAGCCTCCAACCTCTAGCGAAACTTGCACTCATCTTGTACCGCCGTACTCACCAACTGAATTCTTCACCTAATCATTGGGGTAACGCTAGGAAGATTTTTGACATAAGGCACCAGTACCCCTTAAACGCGAAGTCACCTTGAGGAATTCCCTCTCACAACGAACATACAGCCCACACCCACTTCTTCAGATCCACATTTTCTGAACATGGCTCTGATACCAATTGTTGGGCTTTTCAAACCCATGTCCAACTCCCCATTAGTATGATATTGTCCGTTTTGGGCCCAAATGACAAAGTCCGCTTTGGGCCCAAATGACAAAGTCCGCACGGATTTATTTTTGGGCTCCTTTCCAAAAGACTTCATACTAATTTAGAATACATTACTTATATATTAGACCATATTTATCTAAATTTCCTATGTGTGACTTGGATTGATATCCCAACACTACCTTCAAGGCAGGAACCAATTGATAAGTAGGATTTTTCCTAAGAATCAGTCCTAAATATGCTCATATCATTGCAATATTTTAGGTGTTAATCCAATTGGGGTTTGTTCAATGCAACACGAATGCAAGAAACTTTTTAATCCAAACAAACAAGTGTGGTTTTGGTTTTCTAACAACCTAATGATTCAAATTAAACAAGTGAACAAGTAATAGCACTAAAAACGATTAAGACAATGATATAAAGGAGGATCTTTGGGCAAGTCAATTGATTTGGGGGAATCCAAGTTAATCAATGATGTCTAAACAATCATATAAGAGCATTTCCTTAAGCCTAGAACACAAATCAAGATTAGCCTAATCTCTTAGCACTAATTACAAAATCAATATCAAATTCTCATTTGTGAAAATGTAATTAACAAGCATTAATCATAAGTTCTATAAGGCAAGATTCACCTTAGACATTCACTCTCATGAGTTAAGTATGAAAATCTCTTATTTAGTTCATTGGGGAATTTCATCAAACACCTTGTGTGCATGAAATTTTCTATGATCTAGATTAACTATCTCTAGCCTAATCTAGCATTAAAACCACTAAATAAGAAAGGAAATAACATCATTAAGCTCTAGACATCAAAGATTAACAAAAGAAATCCCTAATCTACCAAGCCCAATGATCCAAAAAGAACTACTCACTAATCATGAAGAACACACCAAATCTCATGAAAGAGGTGTTGTTTATCATGATTAGAGAATAGAAAGATGAAAGATTAGAAGAGATTAATTAACTAAAACTTAGATTGCATAGATAAAATCAAGATCTCTCTTACAAATTACTTAGAACACTTAAGGGAATGTTTTTAGCATGAGAAAAAGAGATAAACCAAGAAAATTAGGTTTTTGGGCTTAAATAGTGAAAGGGGGCCGAACCGGGTCAACCTGGGACAAACCGAGTATTGACCCGGCTAAAACTAGTTTTTGGCTGATTCTGGAGGTCTGTACCGACCAGTCCTGGGTCGGTACAGTGGGTCGGTACTAATCTCTGAGCATATCTCCTTTGGGCACCAGACGGACACGTCCCTGCTAAATCTGTTGTATCTTTCGAACCACCGCTTCGAATGAATTCAAACCACATCCAGTAGACAGCCAACGCAATTATTTACAACTTCTATGAAGATGTTGAAAGATAAATCTGAACACAAGTTCTTCGTTTGGCCTGATCTTTCAGTCACTTCTGCTGCCTTCGATGATGACATATTGGGTTTTGTACCGATCCATTATGGGTCGGTATGGGGAGTGAAGCTGGGTCGGTACTACTCTCTGCCTCAGTACCGAGCAAGGTGTACGGCTCCAGAACAGGTCGGTACTGGACTTTCTTGTGCCGATCCAATGCTGGTCGGCGTTGGTCTCGCGGCCAGACGGATACACATTCGGTAAAATCGCGATATCTCCTGGAATACATGTTAGAATGACCTGATTTTAACTCCTCTGGCACGCTAACTCATTCGTTGACAACTTCAATGAACACCGTTGAGGCTAAATCCGATTGTAAGTTCTTCCTTCGGACTGATATTTGAGTCGCTTCGGCTGGCTTCACGGGGACGGATTTGGAAGTGGATTTGTACCGACCAAGTGTACCGAGCTAGGACAGGTCGGTACTAATATTTTGCCCCAGTACCGAGCAATTGTACCTCACCATGACAGGTCGGTACTGAACTTTGAGGATTGATGCCGAGCATGCCATATCACTTAAGGACGGGTCGGTGTTGTTGTAGGCGAAGGATGCACGTCGGATGAAATGTGGCCGGCATGGAAGTGAATCTGGGTATGGAAAGATTAGTACCGACCAGTCCTGGGTCGGTACAAATCCCTGGTGTCATGCCGACCATTTGTACCGCTTGGAAATGGGTCGGCACAGATGGACATACACTTAGTAAATCGACCATAACTCCTGAACTGGATATCCGAATGATCTGATTCCAACTCCTCTGGCAATCTAATTCACTTCTCTACAACTTCTATCAATACCGTTGAAGCTGATTCAGATGGGACGGCCTTCGGTCTTCAGGTTCTTTTGGACGGTTCGGATGACCCTTGTATTTTACTTTGGTCCATTTCTCCAAATATACCCAAATTGCCTCCAATCACCTAGAAAATACTTCAAAACATGCAAGAACTCACTAGAACCTAATGCAAATGTCCTAAACTCTAAATGAGGTCTAAATGCAAGACAAAACCATGATTATGCATGCAAATGAAACAAAAATCTAAGTAAAATGTATGCTAGAACATGTAAAATATGAAGATATCAATTCCCCCAAACTTAAACATTTGCTTGTCCTCAAGCAAATAAGAATAAGAAGAGAGAGAGGATTAAAAATGGGAGCTCAAATCCACAAGTACCATAAAAAAAATTCCCCTCAATGTCCAAGTTGCTAGCTCTAAAATGCGATCAAACAAGTCTACTCAAAAAGAGCTAGCCATATCCTTCCCTACACGAATCAAATTCAAGCCTCAACCTACACAAGCATTCATATCATCCAATCCTTTAACATTCATTATGGTTCAAGTGAATCATGCTCATGCAAGGCAAGTGAATCCATTTGGCTAGGGTAAAAGTTTTGAGATAAAGGTGATCTCAATACAAGTAGCGGTTTCCGAGCAAAGGGGATCTCTCAAAAAGAATCAACTATAGCAAAATGCTAAGAGTAAAGCCCAATCGATGCATACAAGGATGACTTCCATCTACCCAATGCCCCATATCGATCTTAAATCCTAATCTTTAAACCCCAATGAAGATTCTTCCTAGACTACCCTTTTCACATGGCCATTTGCCTTCACCACTCATATCGTTTCACCTTTTCTTCTTCTCTTAAGCACTTAGAGAATTTCCTTCTTCACCAAATGGCTTGGCTTTCAACATTTTTCTTTACTTAGCTCTTCTTTACATTCTCTAGTACCTTAGCCGTTTTTGGCTTTTCTTCTTTCTTTCAAAGACTAGAGACTATTTTTTTCTTTATCACTTAGAGCTGTTCCAACATCTTTTTCTTGCCAACCATTTCAAGCATTTGCTTATCCCCTACCTTTTCTCCAAATCTTTCCTCCATTTCCACATTCTCTTTTCTTTTCCTTATCCCAAGTTCCCACCCTATCTAGCCTTAACCTATGTCTAGCCCATTGATGTCGAGCTAGTTCTACACATAAGCTTCTCCTTGTCGTTCTAAACTCAACACTTTTTGCCTAGTTGATTCGAAAAAGGCCTAACAACACTCACAAATAGTTTTGGCTTCAAGGACAGTTGGGTTAAGGGAGTGGTTAACCGTTCCAATGATGAGAATCGGCTATTTGAGCTAACAAGAGAGTGGCAAAGTGGATAAGATAGCCCAAATATGTATGAGGTAACCATGAATTCACTATGCAATGCACAAGCATGATAATTTCAATGTCGAAATTATGGTTTTCACTTAAGTAGGATTGGAATCAAATCAAAACTTGTTTTAGCTAAGACCCTAGTAATGAAACGCGAGATCAAAATATGGTTCATCCTTGATTTCAACACGAGATTAAAAGCATCAAACAATAAGCGACGAGGGCATTGAATCAAGCTCTAAAAATGGTACTGTACAAGGAAAATCATATCATTGCTCCCAATGCACATGAATGTAATACATGTATGCTATGCATCTAGACTCAATCCTAGATATGAAATGCACAAAAGTTCAAAAAATTTCAAAATTATTAAAAATGCATGATATGCATGAGACTCAAGATGCAAAAGACAAAATAAGAACACTAAAAACAATGTTAGATAACACACAAACCCTCCCCCAAACTTAAATTACACAGTCCCTTGTGTAATAGAAGCTTAAGTGAGAGCTAAACAATGCATGAAAGAAAGAAGAAGATATGATTCTAAGCGCTATGTACAAAGTTTGGAGTATTACCTTGGAAATGAATGGAGGGAACGAGAGGGATCAAGGGAGTCCATGCTTCATCACCTCAATCCTACACACCTTTGTCCTTAACTCCATGACCATTAGACCATTAAGAACCTACTCACACTAAGCAAACCCATCAAAAAGAACAAGAAAACATAGAAAGACACAAACAGAAAGTATGTACAATGATAAGCTTGGGGTGTGTCCCAAGAGCACTTTGTTTAGAGTCACTAAGTTTGACTTTTGTTACCCTTTTAGGCGGGTGATGGAGGAGTGTGAGCACTCTGTGGCGGATCTTTGAGCTCGAGCTTGAGCACCTTGCTCATGACCTCTTCAAGACCGGCTTCCCCTTTCTCTTTGAGCTCGGGTGTGAGGATCGCCTTGACCGAGGCAAAAGGTTTGGGCCGTCCTTTGTACTTGATCTTGTACTCAATCACTCTATCCTTGTGATTCCAAGGAGTGAGAGTCATCATAGAAGGCTGGCTTGGCTCGGACCTAGACCCATGAAGCTTGCTTGATCTGTTTCCCATCTTAGCCTTGGCCTTTGTCTTCTTCTTTGCACCCTTGCTACCCTCAACGTCATTCTCCATTGTGGTGGGAGGAAGCGGTTCCAAACAAGCTATATCAACTTCCGAAGCTTCCTTTTCATTACCATAACCCAAATCTTTTCTCTCAAGAGACTTCTCTTCCTCTTCATAGACCTTTGGGGGTGGAGCTTCTTCAACCATCTCACATCTACCCACATACCTCGCTTCTTCTACACGAAACTCATCGTCCTTTATGGTAATTGTGCCACAAAGCTTGTTGGAAGAAGTCCTCATTGGGTAATATACCTTATCATCCACATTCAAGAGAACTACCCTTTGATCTTTGAAATCCATTCTAGCGCCGGTGGTAAGTAGGAATGGGGTTCCAAGGAGAAGTGGGAGCTTGTTGGTCTTCTTCATCTCCATGACAATGAAGTCCGTTGGGACTATGCAATCCCCAACCTTAAGCGGATAATCTTCAAAAAGACCAAGTGGTTTCCGTGAAGAAGAGTCTCCAAAAGTGATAGGTGATGGGTGATAGGTGAGGTTTCTTATCCCTAGACTCTTGAACATCTCATGGGACATGACATTCACACTTGAACCGGAGTCACACAAAGCATCCTCAATCTCCAAATCTCCAAGAGAGCAAACTATAGAGAATTTACCGGGATTACTGATGTGATACTGGACAGCAGCAACCAGGAGAAGGAGCTTGTAACCAGGCATGTAGCCAAGGAGCTTAAAACCGTGAAGCATGACGAAAACGTTTGCATGAAGAGCACAAATTCGAAGGCGTTATTCAAACTAACGTCGCTACCAGCTCACGTCTCTTCAGGAAACCATCGACCTATGCAAACAAAGCTCTGTGAATCTACTTTCCGAAACACTAAAGATAGTCTCAATCCGACTTACCAATCGCCCAATAACGGCTCAACAGTGAGGACGTATCCAGAGGGAGTTTTGCTTCTAAAAACGAGTTCAAAGCACCTAAAATCTGCTAAGGAAATGGATGGGCTGGCTAAGGACATTTGGAACAAAGATCATGATAAAGCTTTGGCCCAGCAACAACAAAATCAACCAAGGAGATCAAGGGAGCCCAAGAGAGAAACTTCACTTGTTTTAAGAGCACACTGCCCAAAAACATCATCATATGATTCAAGATCCAAGTCCAGTACCAAGACTGTTTTTCCCCATGCTTTTGTGCAATGCCCAGCCCAAGAGAAGCCCAAAAATCTCATGATCAAATCCAGCAGCCATTCTAGAAGATTGGAACTATTCTGAACAGTTCCAAAAACGTGCACTGTTCATCTACGCTCACTGTTCATCCACCAAGGTTTATTTGCAAGTTGTGTTTTGTGACTAAGACTTGTTTGACTTGTTTTTTATAGCTTTCTTACTTTTCTCCTTAAATCATGATGTATGTTTACTAAACTAAGGTTAGTCTTCTAGCTCTAGTTAAGTTAGCTTAGTTAAGTTTTCTTTGCTTTTCTTTATACATGTAAAATACGTAAGAAATAAAGGATTGAACAACTTTTGATTAAAAACTTTTCCTTTGGTGTTTTCTTGTAAGAGAGGATTCTCTTCTTGTAAGTTCTGAGTGAACTTCTTTTCTAGTTCTGAGTGAGCTAGTTTTGGATTTCTTGGTGTGATTCCAAGTTATCAAATTCTATTTTATCAAAGGGAATTTCATCTCCTTTTGTGTGAATCTTCTATCATCTAAGTTGTGAGTTTTCGTTTTAAGTGAGTCTTGGGCTTAAGGTTTCAATACCTTAACATCTTGCTCCACGAGTTCATACAGCAGCGGTTCCACCGCCTCGTTTTGTTGAAATTGTCTTAAGTAAATTTGGGGTTTAAGGTTTAAAACACCTTAACATCCGGTTTCACAATTCCGCAAAGTCAAGGATTATCCTCCTACCGCCTTCGAGTGCCGATTCCCGGGAAGAATCGTATCAATTACCAAGCTTGGGGAGATACTTAGGCTCGATCCTAGTTGTGCTTGGTGAATCAATGCAAGCAACACTACCCTTTGGTTTTTGAACCATGGTCACGTCATCATCCTTCTCAAGGGTCACTCCCCCACCTTGTTCCTCAATGTCCACATTGAGCTTCAACGGAACATCTCTAGGGGAAAGCACTTCGACATGTGAACCATAAAGTATAGACTCAGATTCTCTAATGGCGGCTTCATGATCATCAGTGGGACGTGATTCATTTGAGAAGATGGCATTGCAATACTCCTTTGAGGTTTGTATGGCTTTCCCATGTGAAGAACCTTGAGGGTGAGTTGAGGAAGAAATGGCTCCCTTGGTCTCCATTTGTTGCACTTTGGAACTCAATGCCTCAAACTTCTTATGGAAGTCATTGTATGAGCAAGCCATTTTGCTATTGATTTCCTCCATCTTCTTGCTTATGTCCATGGCTCCATTGGCTTGACCTTGACGAAGTTGTTGAAGCACATTTTTGACATTAAGGCCGTGAGTCATAGAGTTGTGACCTTGAGATTGAGGCATGAAAGGAGCATTGTTGGGGTAGCCTCCTTGGTTCCCTTGAAATTGGTTTGGAGGAACAAAGCTTTGTTGTTGATTGTTGTTGAAACCCCTTTGATAGCCACAATGATTCCCAACATAGTGCACTTCTTCTTTGTTTCTCAAATCCACCATTTGTTCTTGGAACCCTTGGTTTGCTTCACAATCACCAACAAAGTTAACGGCCTTTTGAGATGTAGTGATAAGCTTGTCAAGCTTATCCAACTTTTCACTTAGAGCTTTCATCTCTTTTGTTCTTCGTTGCTCCTCAAAATCGCTTGTGGTCCTTGTAGATCGGTCATACTCATCACCATATGTTCCATCACTCAAAGCAAGGTTCTCAACCAACTCCATTGCGTCATTCACGTCCTTGGCCAAGAAGTTTCCATTAGAAGCGGTATCGAGCAACATACGGGTCCTTGGAAGTGCTCCACGGTAGAGTGTGCTCAAGAGGGAAGCATCCGAGAATCCATGATGAGGGCATTGCATTGTATAGCCCCTAAACCGCTCCCAAGCTTCATTGAAGCTCTCATTTGCTCTTTGGGTGAAGCTCGAGATCTCATTTCGTAGCTTAGCCTTTCTAGAATGGGAGAAGAACTTGGCAAGAAATGCGGTTTTGCATTGATTCCAAGAAGTGATGGAACCTTGAGGAAAGTTCTTTTCCCATTGCCTTGCTGATATATCATGGTTTTTACCCGTTTTTAGCCATGATATAGGTCTTGTTTTTAGAGTCTTTCTAGTGTTTTTGTAGTCTTTTAGAGTCTTTTCAGGTTTTGGCACGTTTGGAGCATAATTGGAGATACTGAAGCATTCTGGAGCTTTTTGGAGCAAAGCAGAGATCATGTAGCTGGGACAGCCGATTTGAAGCCCTTGTATCAACCGACACCACCTGGTGTCGATCGATACTGACACCATGAAGGAAGGAACGTGACTCATTGCCCGTGTATCGATTGATACCACTTATGGTGTCGGTCGATACCGTCGTCCATGGAAAAGGAAACACGACTTTTTACAAATTTGAAGAATCTGCACCTTGCCCCAGGAGTCTTTATTATTTACAAGAAGCCCCAAAACGTGTTTTAACTTATAATTAGGGTTTCTAGCCACTTTTTAGATTAAGCTTTATATTATTCTTCATACTTTCAGAGAGATTTGTTCAAGGGTTTTTAGAGAGACAATTTTGAACCCCTTGTTTCTTATTGATTTATTTTATACAATTCTATTCATCTATGATTTATGTTCCATTGATCATGTCTGAGTAGATCTTCTTTTATGTTTAGGGTTTTCTCATAAAGGATTTCATTGAGTACAGGTAAGTGATTAGTTAGGATTCATAATCTGAATTAGTTCTTCACCGTAGGTTGTTCTCAAAGCTAATTCTAGGTTGACGAATCTGGAACTTAGATCTTAGGCTAATCGATTAGGCACGACAGTGCAATTGATAATCTGACAGAACTTAGGGTGAGCAAAATAGCTATCCGCAAAGAGATTTGGTTTAGTTGTTTTGTGAACATATCAAACCTGAACTTTAAAGCTGGTTTAGATCTTTAGGATTTGCAAAGAGATTTGGGATTCTGGGATTTAGACTTAGGTAATTCTTGCAACGATAGTTGATTAATTATAGCTTAGTGATTTGAGTTCAAGAACCGTGCATAACATGAATCCTGATTAATTGGTTTATCTTCATTCTCTAATTTCCCGACAAATACCATGAACCTATCTTCCTCCATTGAATTTACAACCGTTTAATTTACGTTATTGCTTTCAATTACATTGATCACTTAGCTTAATTCGAACCGTCAAAATCTATTGTGTGATTCTTGAGTCTCTGTGGATTCGACCCCTAAGTGCTACAACGACAAGCTATTAGTACTTTAGGGTATTACATTTTGAGCTTATCAAAATTTGGCGCCGTTGCCGGGGACTCTTAATTCGCCATTAGATTTTTAGTTAAGAATTTTGACTAAGTTCGACGGTGTCGATCGATACCCAACTGGTGTCGGTCGATACTCGTCGTATTCTTTTTTATTTTTGTTACTTACGTGCTTTGACTTTTGTTTTTCAGGGTGTATGCCTAATCACGAAACCAGAAGAAACTAGAGCACTCAGCTAGTTAATCTTTCCAACGAAGAACTAGCACTTTTGGAATGCACGAACAGGAAAGCAAAGACGCCAGCAGAGATGAACAATCCAGTGGTTTTGGTTCGTGATGATGTTGGAACTTTGAGAGACCAATAGGGTCATTTGTGCAATGAGAGGGGGCAACGACTTGATGGAGATGGAAACATCATTGTCCCTCCAGCTGTTGTGAATGTTGGCAATGATGTGGTTGATCGTGGTAGGACAATGGGTGAGTACAACAGGCCTGATCAGTTCTATGCCAATCGATCAGCGATTTGCCCTCTTGCTTTTCAGAGGAATGACTTTGAGCTGAAACCTGCATACTACACTCTTGTGGGTCAGCACCCTTTTCATGGTCTTCCTCATGAACACCCCATGGATCAGATTGAGAGGTTTGAGGACTTGGTTACTAGCATTAATTACAATGGAGTGTCCAACGATTACCTCCTCTGTAAGCTCTTCACATACTCTCTTGGTGGAGATGCAGCTTATTGGTTTAAGCAGTTGTCGCCTGGATCACTGACCACCTGGGAGGAGACTAAGAATGCCTTCTTGAACAATTTCTATGATGATGCAAGATCCGAGGAGCTTAGGAATAAGATCTCTCAATTTTCTCAAGGAGCGACTGAGGCATTTAAGGCTGCTTGGATCAGATTCAGATCATATCAGAGAGATTGTCCACATCACGGGTTCACTAAGGTTCAGTTGCTGGGTATTTTCTTCAGAGGGATTAATTGGAGGTACCAGATGGCCTTAGATGCTGCGAGCAATGGAAATTTCAACACCAGGTATCCTGACGATGCTTATATGCTTATGGAGAACTTGGCGTCTAGCAATAGCACCAAGAATGCAGACTTTGAGCGGAAGAAACAGGCTGGGAATTTGGATGGATCGCAGATTGCTGAGGTTCAAGCCAAGCTGGATTCAGTGCACAATCTCCTGATGGGTAAGACGAAGAAGGCTGTACACTTTGCTGATGATGTCAAGAATTTTGAAAAAGATGAAGTGGAAGACGTTAACTACATTGGTGGTGCTGGTTTTCCAGGTCAGAGATTTCAATACCACCAGAACAACAAACCAGCTGGTTTTGGAACAAATCAGTATCTACAGAAACCACTCCAGAGCAGTGACTACACTCGATCCTATGGGAACTCGTCCTACCAATCTCCACCACCCAAAACTCCTGAAAGCAAGGTTGAATCTATGCTTGAACAGATTCTTGAGGGACAGCAGAAGATGACAATGGATTTTATTGGGAAGATGGATGCCATGTACACAGATCTGAATGGGAAAATCGAGGCTCTCAACATTCATCAGAAGATGCTGGAAACTCAAATAGCTCAGACTGCAACAGCTGTCAAGGGAAAGATGGTTCACGCACAGAATGAACACGTCAATGCAATCACCATAAGAGGTGATTTTGAACCTGATACGTCAGTGTCGACCGACACCACTACCGGTGTCGATCGACACCAACCTAGTGTCGGTCGACACCCCTCCCAGACTGAGCCAGAAATTGTGAAAACACCCAAGATTGTCAAGGAAAGGGTTTACAAGCCTAAGGTGCCATATCCTATACCACCTAGACACCTCAGAGGTCCCATCTCTGCAAAGAAGTTGCTCGGTTTTGAGAAGATGGTACGGAGGATTCCCCATACGTTGTCTTTTGAAAAAGCTTTGGAATACCGCGCTTTGCTTAGTCACTTCCGAGATTGCAGAGAAACTCTAGAGGAGATCCAGGCATTCTTCATCAAGGCAAAAAGCACCTCACCATTGAAGCAGTTGACTAAGAGAGAAGACCCATGAAAATTTTCGGTTCCATGCTCTATCTCTGGAGTTGAATTCAAAGAGTCTCTCATTGATTCAGGGTCTAGCGTAAATGTCATGTCAAGGGAAATTGCAGAGAGATTGAGAATTGCTATGAGATCTCCTAAGATGACTTTCACATTCGCGAACTCTTCCACCTCAGTCTCATATGGTACAATTCCTGATTTGCTTGTTAAAGTAGGAGATTGTCTGGTTCCTACTGATTTTCAGGTTGTGGAGATGAGTGAAAGTTCTAATGTGCCTTTGATTCTTGGAAGACCGTTCATGGCTACAGTTGGTGCAGTTATAGACACGCCCAGTAAGAGAATCTCGTTCTCATACATTGACAAAGAGGTCTCCTACAAAGCCATTCCTTCTGGAGGAGCTCCCAAACATGTCCAAATTATCACCGTTGCTACAGGAGAGACGTTGATGGTTGACCATTTGGATGAGCCTTATGATGAGTCAAATGTCATAGACGTTTTAGATGGTCCTTCTATCATCACCAAGAAAGACATCAAAAAGGCTAAGGCAAAAAAGGAAGTGAAGAATAAAAGAGTCGAGAGTGCTACCCATGTGACTCTAACCCCTCAGAAGTGTGATGGAGATTCGATTGAATATAAGGTGAAGCGCAAGGGAACTTCAAAACTATTCTCTGAGGTTCGAGTTATCCTCCCTTCGGAGCTAAAAGAGAAAGGAAAGGATGTTGTGGAGGGTATGTTGAGCAGAACTCTGAAGCTGGAGATGTTTGGTTGTAGAGCTTACTTCGGGGTAAGTTCTCAACCTTATCCTGACTGATAGCTGAGCCAAAGTCAAGCTAGTGACGTTAAACAAGCGCTTGGTGGGAGGCAACCCACTAGTGAGTCTGTACATACATATTCTTTTCTTTTTATTTTTGGTTTTGTGTCTTGTATCTTCACGTGAAGCAGATTCAGACGAGCTGTATCGATCGACACCACCTAGTGTCGATCGACACCACCCACGCGACGATGGATGACAAGAGGATTTTTGTGTCGACTCATGCTTGGTATCGGTGTATGCCAAGCTGTGTGTCGGTCGACACCATCACCCATCACGGTAATCTCTTGGCCTTAACATCTTTCACTCAGTTCTTCTGATTTCTTTTACCAACTCTAGACTACATAACACTGGGGACAGTGTTGTTTAAGTCTGGGGGAGGTAGTTGCTGACAACGTTTTTGTTTTTCTTAGAGTTCGTCGTTTTTGAGTCAAAAATCGTTTTCTTGAGTCAAAACCTGTTGTTGGATTATGATCCAGTTCTTGAATCTATTGTTCTGACTTTGCTTTTGAGTGACCAGTGTTACAGAATCAGTTCTGGATCGGACTAATGAAAAATCCAAAGGCTGAGCAGTTAACTAGAAAACGCCCGTGTTTCCAGCAAAGTTCTTCTAAAGCCTGAGCCAAATTTTTGCACTTCATCGATGTGGTTGATGTCCATAGAGCTTGATTCCTCATTCATATCTGACAAAGGAACCCATGTGTTTAAAGTAATGGTATCTCTCTCCCCTGTTATAAGTTAATAAATAAGAGCATAAAAAGATGAAATGATCTTCTTCTGAGTAGAGGGCTAGGAAAATTTCCAGCGATCCCATTATTCTACTTGTGAAGGAATGATCACACAAAGGTTGGAAACGAGGTTAGGAAAATTTCCCGTGATACTACTATTCGCCTACGCCTTTGATACATATGGAGGGAAGAACCGGGGATTCGGTGGCAAACACCATCAATACTCGCGTTTCAGAGCTTAATGTGTATATGCGGATCTAAGAAAAGAGAAAAAACATGATGAGAAACAAGTCTGGGGGAGAGAAAACAATACCAAAAGTGTGAAAATCAGGTGGTTCTTTTGTCATCATATTGTATGGGAACGAATCTAGAAAGTTCTTGGTATTTGGTACATCGATGAAACTGGCGATGAAGGCTTGGATGGATAATGTTGTGAAATAATGTGTGGAGTCTGAGAAGCTGCGAATGTCTACGGAGAAGTACATGGTGGTTAGATTTGGAAATGGTTAGGTGATATATGGAGAGCTAGGGAAAAATGGTCATTGCAGTGTTTCAAGAACAGGTGAGTCTCCGTGTTTTCAAAACTTTTTCTCTAGTTTAGCTTTCTGTTTGCTTGAGGGCAAGCAAATGCTAAGTCTGGGGGAGTTGATATATCATGGTTTTTACCCGTTTTTAGCCATGATATAGGTCTTGTTTTTAGAGTCTTTCTAGTGTTTTTGTAGTCTTTTAGAGCCTTTTCAGGTTTTAGCACGTTTGGAGCATAATTGGAGATATTGAAGCATTCTGGAGCTTTTTGGAGCAAAGCAGAGATCGTGTAGTTGGGACAGCCGATTTGAAGCCCTTGTATCGACCGACACCACCTGGTGTCGATCGATACTGACACAATGAAGGAAGGAACGTGACTCACTGCCCGTGTATCGATCGATACCACTTATGGTGTTGGTCGATACCGTCGTCCATGGAAAAGGAAACGCGACTTTTTACAAATCTGAAGAATATGCACCTTGCCCCAGGAGTCTTTATTATTTACAAGAAGCCCCAAAACGTGTTTTAACTTATAATTAGGGTTTCTAGCCACTTTTTAGATTAAGCTTTATATTATTCTTCATACTTTCAGAGAGATTTGTTCGAGGGTTTTTAGAGAGACAATTCTGAACCCCTTGTTTCTTATTGATTTCTTTTATGCAATTCTATTCATCTATGATTTCTATTCCATTGATCATGTCTGAGTAGATCTCCTTTTAGGTTTAGGGTTTTCTCATAAAGGATTTCGTTGAGTGCTGGTAATTAATTAGTTAGGATTCATAATCTGAATTAGTTCTTTACCATAGGTTGTTCTCAAAGCTAATTCTAGGTTGTCGAATCTGGAACTTAGATCTTAGGTTAATCGATTAGGCACGACAGTGCAATTGATAATCTGACAGAACTTAGGGTGAGCAAAATAGCTATCCGCAAAGAGATTTGGTTTAGTTGTTTTGTGAACATATCAAACCTGAACTTTAAAGCTGGTTTAGATCTTTAGGATTTGCAAAGAGATTTGGGATTCTGTGATTTATAATTCTTGCAACGACAGTTGGTTAATTATAGCTTAGTGATTTGAGTTCAAGAACCGTGCATAACCTGAATCCTGATTAATTGGTTTATCTGCATTCTCTGATTTCCTGAGAAATACCTTGAACCTATGTTTCCTCCATTGAATTTACAACCGTTTAATTTACGTTATTGCTTTCAATTACATTGATCACTTAGCTTAATTCGAACCGTCAAAATCTATTGCGTGATTCTTGATTCTCTATGGATTCGACCCCTAAGTGCTACAACGACAAGCTGTTAGTACTTCAGGGTATTACATTTTGAGCTTATCACTTGCCTTGTCCCTGAGAGAGAATGGGAACAACCTTAGTTTGAAGCTATCCTCCGAGACACCGTTCATCTTTGTCAAGTCACAAATCCGGTCAAATTGATCTAAGTGATCAAGAGGATCTTCCACCGCCAAGCCATGAAACTTGTTGCTTTGCACCATGTTGATGAAGCTAGCTTTGACCTCAAAGTCGTTGGTCTCAACCGGTGGTGCTCGAATCCCTTGGCGGTTGACATGAGCATTTGCCGCATCACCCGCGCCAACAACGTTTTGAGCTCGATCAAAGTGGTGTGGAGCTCTAGCATTATGGGCGGGTGGGTGGTGGTTTCCATTACCACCATTTGCAAGTTAATCAATGATGTCTAAACAATCAATGATGTCTAAACAATCATATAAGAGCATTTCATTAAGTCTAGAACACAAATCAAGATTAGTCTAATCTCTTAGCACTAATCACTTCACTAATTACAAAATCAAGATCAAATTCTCATTTGTGAAAATGTAATTAACAAGCATTAATCATAAGTTCTATTAGCCAAGATTCACCTTAGACATTCACTCTCATGAGCTAAGTATGAAAATCTCTTATTTAGTTCATTGGGGAATTTCATCAAACACCTTGTGTGCATGAAATTCCCTATGATCTAGATTAACTATCTCTAGTCTAATCTAGCATTAAAACCACTAAATAAAAAAGGAAATAACATCATTAAGCTCTAGACATCAAAGATTAACAAAAGAAATCTCTAATCTATCAAGCCCAATGATCCAAAAAAAACTATTCACTAATCATGAAAAACACACCAAATCTCATGAAAGAAATGTTGTTAATCATGATTAGAGAATAGAAAGATGAAAGAATTTTAGAAAGGTATCCCAAAATGCCTGATGCAAACGCCATACATGGCGGCCGCTCCTCTCTCTCTCTCCTTCTCACGCCGCAAGCTTTGTGTAATTGTGTGTTATGGTTTTCGGTTGCTCCTTGCCTCCTCCTCCATATATAGCCGCAGTTCTCACCTCCTCAAGTAACTGGTCGGGTCTTAGGGTTTTAGGTCTAGATTTAGAGTAGACGGGCTTTTCTTTTGGGCCACGGTAGGTTTAGGTTTAGTTTATTTAGCTTGGGTCGTCACTCGAGTGAATGTGTAAGCACTTGAAATAAGCAAGCAACAGATATATTTTTCTTCTCTTCGGTCTTCCGCATCTCACGAGCAGGCTTTCTCTTATTCTCTATTTTTTATTCTTTGTTTCTTTAGTTTATTTGCTGGGCAAGAAATCTCCTTTTTCGTATTAGGTTTTTTTTTTTTTTTTAACGTTTCGTATTTATTTTCTTTCTTTCGCAAAATATGGAAATGAAAAAAAATTTATGTCTGGCAATGAAAATCTCCTTTTTCGTATTTATATTCTTTATTTTTTGTATGAAATGACAACATATAGTTCTCTAATTTTTTTGTCTGGCCCAGCTGGCCTTATTTCCTTAACCTTGTACAGAGGAGCCGGGTCGAACCTGGTGACTGGACAGCCTGGAGTGTGACCACTATTCGATTTAAGTTATTATTATTTTTTTTTTAACTACATAAGTTAGATTTCTTCTCTTATTAACACTTTGTATAGAAAGAACGTCTTTTAAAAAAGTTCTACACTGCAAAATTCACCATTAAAATTTTAACCGAATATTTTTCACAGTATCATACATTAAATTACAAAAAATCAAACCGTTATTTTTTGTTTTTTTTTTTAATTGAATGTAAAATTATTATTCAAACCAAAAAGCCTTTTTTAAAACGCATGTGACTGTTTTTTGAAGGAAATTATTGAGATTACAAGCTGATATTGATTTCTTATTGTAGCAAAAACTGAGAATTCGTCTTCTTCTTTAGTCAATCTGTTTGAGTTTCGATCCACATCTCGAGTCCTTCCTCATATGAGTGAACTCCCGTGTTTCCAATCGAAAATAATCTGTTTCGAACCATCTTGTCAATAGTCGTGATGAAACGAGGGAAGAGAGAAGGTGGTTGTCCATGTCTACGATCATTTCTTTTGCGTCATACCTGATATAATGTGGCTTGGAAGGTGTATCATAGTAAGAAAAGCCTTCTTTCCTCTATGTTTGAGTTGTGTAGTAGTTGAATTATTGCTTGCCAATCCGTCGTAAAACGATAACCAAGTAAACGACAAGTGAGCGATCCCCAAATCTGGGATGTGTATCGACATGAGAAAAAAATGTGTGATCTTGTTACCTCCACGTCTCCACATAGAACACAATCTGTGCTTTGCCCAGGATTCCAATTACGCATTCGATCTCCCGTGGTTAATCTATTGAGAATTGCGAGCCATGAGAAGAAGCAGTACTTTGGCGTTGCGTGAACAAACCAAATGCCTCTGTACCACTCTCTTCTCGGCTCGGATTCTCGAAGTAGTAACCTTGTCCTCCTTGAGTTGAAATTTTTCTTGAATTTATCTTCAGAGCAGCACCATAGTGAAGAGTCATTTCACCATTCCTATCTCTGATTTTTTTTTTCAATCTCATCTTCTATGTTGTTCAGATAATCCACCCAATGCCTTCGCCGACGATGAGTATCTAGGAACTGGCTCAGAACCGCATTTTCAGGAATTCCCATATCTATCAACCCTCTTGGGCCCGTAACTTCGAGAAGTCTTCCAATTGAGGACCAGTGGTCATACCAAAACGATGTGCTCCATCCATTGTGAACCTATACTCGATGGAATTCCTTTGCTTTCGTTCTACATTTCAACAACTTTCGCCACATCCATGAACCCATTGATGTCTTTTCTTTTATTGACCAGAATGATCCATGACGAATGGGATATGATTTTGTCCAATTTACCCATAGTGATCCCTGATATGAAACGATTCGCCAAACCAGTTTTAGACAACATACCTTATTAGCCTCCTTTAGCAATATTATCCCCAAACCACCAACTGGTTTTGGTTTGCAAATATCCGCCCAAGCAATTTTCGACTTCTTCGTGTTTAATTATGGCCCTGACCAAAGAAATGCTGCACATAGCTGATCTATTTCTTTGATACACCCGTTGGGTAATCTATACGCCGAGATCCAGAAATTTACGATGCTTGCAATAATCGATGTTAGGAGCTGTAACCGGCCAGCATAAGACAAGTACCTGGCTGTCCATGAGCTTATTCTTGATCTGATTCTGATTCGTTCTAGTAGTGGGGAATAATCATTCTTTGTCATTCTCTTTGTGAGCAAAGGGAGTCCCAAGTATCTCACTGGAAGTTGTCCTCTAGTAAAAGGGAGACTATCGACTAGTTCCTCTTGGTTATTGTTTTCTGCACCAGCTATGAAAAGAGTGGATTTCTCCAAGCCGCTAACTCTCCATTGACTTCGACGGAAAACGAAGCTGTTGAAACACATAGCTTAATCCAATGTATGAAGTTACTTGGAAAATTTAAAGTTTCCAGTATGTTGAGCAGAAAACTCCATTGGACAGAATCGAAAGCTTTGGAGATATCAATTTTCATCGCACATCCAGATGAGATAGAGTCCTTATGATAGTCCTTCACTAGCTCTGATGCTAATAGGACATTCTCCATTAATAAGCGTTCCTTGACGAAGGCTGACTGATTTTGAGCAATAAAACTCGGCAATATTGTCTTTAAACGATTAGCAATTAGCTTCGATATTACCTTATATAGGACGTTGTAACAAGAGATGAGTCGATAATCCTTCATTACTGTTGCTTCTTCGACCTTTGGAATCAGAGCCAAAATGGTGGTGTTTACTCCTTTTGGCAGAAAACCTTTCACGAAAAATGATTTTATCGCTGCAATAAATCTTTTCCAATGATACTCCAAGCATTTGAAGAATTCACTAGTGTAACCGTCTGCACCCGGGGCTTTATTGTTTGGCATAGAGAATAATACCTTCTGAATCTCTTCATCCGAAACCTCACAACCCAGGTGTTCCTTCTCTGTTTCTGAGCATCTAAATTCCAGTAGCTCATGCATCTCTGCAACTAACATCCCCACATAATCACATGGTTTGTGTTGCATGAATTCCTTGAAAAATCTTTCCGCCTCCCCTTTTATCTCTTCCATGCTTCTGAAGATTTCGTCATTTGGACCTTTAATCTCGCAAACAGAATTTCTGGACTTTCTGATTTGAGCAGACTTGTGGAAGAATACATTGTTTCGATCACCCACGTTTAGCCAATGTATCTTCGAAGTTTGTCTAAGAAAATTTTCTTCATGATCTGCCAAGTGTTGCCATTTATTGAAAGCCAGTGTTTCTTCTTCGATTAGATGATCTGTAGGATTTAGCAAAGTCGCAGATTGCTTGTTAGATAGATCTTCATGAGCCTCTCGAGTTCGTCTCGGAAGGTCCCCTAGCATTTCCTTCCCAAGTCTTCGCATAAAAGGTTTTAGACCCTTTAACTTTTTTGAAAATCGAAACAAAGCTATGTTGAGACGAATAATGGTACTGGTGTATCCCAATATTCCCCCACCAGCGTGTGAAACTGAGGATGACTAGCGAGAATGTTTGTGAACTTAAATGGCTTTCTCCCTTTCGGAACTTCTACCCCCATCGATACTCTTCCTCTAAGATGATCTGAACATCCACCCGCTTCAAAAACATTATAGGAATTTGGAAATTTATCCAACCATCTGTCATTTACCAGAACTCTGTCTAGCTTCTTACAGATGAGTCCCTCGTCCCTCCTGTTACACCAAGTGAAGCGAGGACCATGGTAATTCAGATCAATTATTGAGCAGTAGCGAACTGTGTCTTGAAACTCTCTCATACCAGAACGTATCAATGGCGCGTTTTCATATCTAGAGTGCTCTTCTCCGTCTAGGATTTCGTTGAAATCTCCAAGAATCATCCATGGTTTATTTCTAAACATTGGTGAATCATGATGATTTTTGATGTCTTCCCATAACTCTCTTCATTCCTCCACAAAATTTGATGCATATACGAAAGTGCAGAAGAATTCTTCCTCTTCACCTGCCAAAAAAACTGAACAAGTAATCATTTGACCACTTTTGTAAACAGGAGTAAGTCTCGTGTCTGCATTCCATACCACCCAAATACGACCCAATCTGTTGTATTCATAATTTGATAGGAAAGACCAGTCTCTGAATACTAATGAAACCACATGATTTGCTTTGCCCTCTTTGACTCGCGTCTCTAGCAAGCACCCAAACTGCATTGAACTTGAATTTATCCAGTTACGGACTACGGAATGTTTAGTAGATTTGTTGAAACCGTGCACATTCCAGGAGAAACTCGACATAAAATCATTTTGTTCGTCTCAGAACCCTCTTTCCCAGATTACTCGGAGGCTGGCTCTTTGTGTTCTGATTGGTGGATCCCGATAAAAATTTATGTGTATTTTTCGAAGCTCGAGGTAGGGTGGCTTGTGTTACCTTTTTCTCTTGCTTCTCTGTTTCGATAATAGTTTCTGATGCTTCTCCGACTTCCTCAACTTCACCTTCACGAACCTCTCCTTCTTCTATTTCTTCTATCTCAGTCTCAACATTTTCAGCCTCCTCGCTCGAGGCTGCTAAAATATTGTATCTTGATGGAGATACCAAACTTATGATTTGGTCGGATTTTTGTTGCATGATTGTCTACCAATCTTTGTCGGCGATACTAAACTCCATGCTTCATCAACTTCTTCCTCATGCCTCACTCCGTTTTCTTTCACCTCTGTATTTTCGACTCCATCATTAGGAAACTCTGAATTTTTTATTAAATCTACTCTTGCATTTTCCATCTCCTTCGCCACGTCCTTTTCTTCTTCTAACTCTGTTTCTTCACCTCCCCCTTCTGATATCTTCTCAACTTCTTTTAGCTTCTTTCGCTCTGTTTCATCTTTTTTATGGTTCAGCCCATCTTGATCTTGAGATTTGTTTTCCGGAGCAACTTGATATTCTGTTGCCGCTCTTGTTTTCTTACAAAATAGTAATTGTTTTCCCTGCATTCACTAGACAAGTCTCCGCAAGGTGCCCCCATTTCGTACAGTTTGTACATCTTGGTGGTAGCCATGGATACCTGAATTCGACAACAGCATCTACTTCTTTGTCCGATTTGAATCGAAACGATTCTGGAAGCTCTTTTGTTAAATCTGCTTCAACGAAAATTTTTGCTTCCTCAAAACTTTTACACTGCTCCGTATCCGGGTGCAGTCGTTTTGCAACGCCTAATCCACTCGTCAAAAAACTCAGACCTACCCACGAGAACATCTTGTGCGGCACATTTTTCAGGGTAACCCACATGGGTATCGACTTGATCTCCGGCTGTGTGTCTTCAATCACCGGCGACCATTTGGAAACAACCATAGGGATATCTGCGATATTCCACATTCCACATTCCACGTCGCAGAACTCTAGATCTCATTGAGTTATTCCTGATTCGAAATTTGATCGTTCGATCATTGACAACAAAAGCATCAATCTTAGCAGATTTATCACCAAGTGTCCGATTTTATTCACTATGACGTGAACCTTCGCTACGTGGGGAGCCGTCGAAAGGAATTTTCCGATAATGAGATCTTCCCACAACGGTGTTGAATCTTCGATAACTTCATCAGGTATTTCTACTGTTGGCGAGCCATCTATGATCGAGAAGTTGAAGTCATGCTTTGTTAAAGTTGGTTTGTTTTGCACAATAGAAGACCATGAAGGCTTCGAAGGTGCCTCCGATGCTTTTTTTGAGGTTGGCTGCGTCTCCGATGAGTTTGCTTCCTGAGCCGCGGTGAGAGGGGGCGACGGACGAGCCGCTAGAAAGGATGGAGATTCTCCTTCTATCAAAGCCTCCGACAGTTTTGAATCCCCTGCATCGAAATCTCCTATCAGAGGAGGAAGAACAGATTTCTCCGACACCCGCAACTTCACCTCGCCTTCTTCCTTGCTTGAGATCTCCATGGTTAGCAGCTTCTTTGTTGCATCTCCACCTGCCATGGCGATGCTTGAGTTTCCCTTGATCTGATGCGGGGTTGAGACCGCCTCCTTTACTTGTTCGACTTTTGAATCTGTTATGCTTAAATCCCGCGCTTCATTCACCATCTCCGACGGCGGAGATGATTCTGATCCCGGCTTCTCCATCGCCCGCAAGGAGCTTTGGATCCGATCTGATGACTTTTTACTGTAGAAAAAATCTCACTTTTTGTCGCACTTTTCTCTCTCTCTCCACTTTTTTCTCAATAATCACCAAACACACATTTTTGTTTTGTTAACAACAATCCAACTTCAATATCACATTTTTTTGTGAAAGCCTTAGTAATCAGTGGAAGGAAGACTCTATAAATGCCCATGTTGAATTCAATAGAACTTTTTGATTCCATATCTGGACTCTCTCCTATCCTCCAGATTTCGGATATCAGACACTCTTTTAGATCAGTAGCAACTCGAGACATGTTTGGTCTTCCTGCGGAAGAAGGACTCACACATGACATTGCTATATTTCAATGGCCTTCCAGACATAGCCAATGTCATAATTTTGGTGGAGGTTTGGATCCATAATATTTCTAATATCTCCTTTTGTTATCATATTGCTGACCCATTCAACTAAGTGAGGCTTCTCACGGGATTGTTGAATTATGGGTTGGTTTGTAATGATCTCCAATAATACAATTCCGAAACTGTATATATCACTCTTTTCTCAACCAATTTGTTTGATAATACCTGCAAAACATGACATATAAAATGAAACATAAGAGATTATTTGTGATTTGTGTGAAGTGAAATAATACTCACTCAGGATCAAGATAGCAAATATCAAAAGGGACAGTGATTTGTGTTAAGTGAAATAATATTCACTCAGGATCAAGATATCCAGGCGTGCCAGCAACAACTGTTGACACATATGTTTCATTTCCGGTGGGAAAAAATCTTGAAAGCCCAAGATTTTGGCTTGGAAGTTCCTATGTTTTCATAAATTCAACTGTCTGAGACAAAAAAAAATAAATCCTTATTGTCAAACAAATCTCTGTCTTAAACAGAGTCTTAGGTGGCAGTGAAACATATACTTTAGATATGAAAGAAATAAGTTTTACATAAAAATTAAAACCTTTGACATTGTATGGAGCTGAAAAAGATTTCAAAAGCTGCTAAAAGGAATGAATAAATTCAGCCGAAGTATTAAAACAATGTTTTTCTTGGTAGAGATTACCGTGCCTCAGGGGCCACTTCAGTGGTGAAGCTAGTACTTAGTTCAAGGGAACTCTTTGAATCCATGTCTGATTTTCCCCTGCTTTCAAGTGTTTTACCACATCAATTAATAACTAACTTGCACACTACCGCAATCATAACAGTATGTCGATGTAGCACTTTAGGATCGAATCCACATGGAATAAAGATTACACACTAAAGATGCGAGAAACAAACTGAGCTAGAGCAAAACGTTTTTGTGTTTTTTATGTAACAAGAAAGAAATCAAAATGCAAGAAAGATAACAAAAGACAAGAAAGCAAAACACAAGACTCAAGACAAAAGTGTTGGATCATGAACTAAGCTATCAATGAGATGGTTTACAATCAAACAATGAATCATTTGGAAGCATTAGACATCATTCTAGAACATGGAACACAAACATAAGACTAACCCACTCCCGTGGTATCAATCTTCTTCATCGATTACTCGATTAAGCTAAACTCCCGTTTGCAATCGAAAATAATCGATGAGCATTAATCACAAGTCCATTTAGTTCACTTAACACTCAAAACATCAACTCCCGTAGGTTAGGATATGCCAAACTCACAAAAGGTTTGGTTCAAGCATTTCTTCGAAACCCTCCCGGGCGAGAAATGCCTAAACTCTAGATACGAATGAATGAACCTAGTCTAGCACTAAACATCGTTTACTCGAATCTATCCCTAAAGCATGGGATGATACCAAAAATTTAACTAGTCTAGGGTGTAGTTCTAGCCTAGTTAGTCATGTCAAACTAGCACCTACCTAATCTAAGGTGTAGTCCTACGTTTTGGTTTATCATGCAAATCTAGCATAGAGAATGAACCTAAGTGCAGAATCTAACAAGGATCAACCTAAATCATCATCATCTAACCATCAACCAACAAAATCAAACCTAAACATGATCCAACAAAAATCTACTATTCACAAGAACAATCAAAAAGACATAATATACAAAATGGATGAAGAAATCTTCTCTTTGATGGCACGAACAAAAAGATCCATTAAGAACACCAAGTAGTGTTCTTGAGCTTTCCCAAGTTTAAGAAGAAGAAAGAAGAAATCAAAGTATATATATATATGATATGCTCAAATTAATACCCTATAAGTACTAAAGCAGTTGTTATAGTATATGTAGGGGTCGAACACAAGAACTCCAGATATCACACAATAGATTATATAGACTCGAATTAAGCTAAACCAAACAATGTAATTAAATGCAATACGTAAATTAAAAGTGTTGTAAGTCAATTGGAAGAAAGATAGGCTCAAGGTATTTCTCAGGAATTCAATGAATGTAGATAAACTAACTAACATGATTCAGATTTAGCGCGGTTCTTGAGTTCAAATCACTAAAATATAGCTAACCAACTCTCGTTGCGAAAACTATCTAAGTCTAAATCCTAGAATTCCAAATCTCTTTGCGAATCCTAAAGTCTAAACCAACTTTTAGTTCAAGTTTGATTTGTTCACAAAACAACTAAACCAAATCTCTTTGCGAATAGTTATTTTGCTCACCCTAAGTTCTATCAGGTAATTAATCGCACTCTTGTGCCTAATCAATTATCCTAAGATCTACGTTCTAGATTCGTCAACCTAGAATTAGCTATGAGAATAACCTATGGTGAAGAACTAATTCAGATGGTGAATCCTAATTAACTAATTAATCTAACATTCAGAGAAAACCCTTATGAGAACTCTGAACCTAACAGTGGATCTACTCAGACATGGAGAATTAAAACAACATGATTGAATAGATCATCAAAGAAATCAATAAGAAACAGGAGTTCAGAGTTGTCTCTCCAAAAACTAGAGTAAAATAAAGCTTAATCCAGTCCTCTCAGCCAAAGTGGCTCAAAAACCTAATTAATAACGTAAAACACGTTTTGGGGTTTATTGCAATTATTAAAGTCTTCTAGGCAATTTCGCAATTCTTCAACTCTTCATAAAAGTCGCGACTTGTGTCTTGCTGCAGTGAGTATCGACCGATACTAGGATAGTATTTATCGATATTAAGGCTTCATATCGGATACTCAGTGATAGTGGACTTTTTCACGGTCCGCACAATTACCCACTGTGCACAATACCACAATCTAATGGTATGTCATTGTAGCACTTAGGGATCGAATCCACAAGGAGGCACGAGAACAACACACAAAGAATACGAGACACTTCTTAATCTAAGCTAATCGAATAAAAGTTTTCTAATGATCCTAATCAATTTAAAGACAATATAATAACTAACAAAGCATATATCAAAGGTAATTAAAAGACTAACAAGTTTTGAACCAAAACGTAACGAAAACAATTTAAACAAGATTAAGCAAACGAACTTCGGGTAATGGTAATCGACTTGGACATTCTCTAGCTAAACCATGATACTCAAACAATCAAACAATGCTAATCCTTAGGCCTTAGAGCACTAATTTAGACTAATCCACTTCCATGACAATAATCACTTCATTAATCACTTAATTGAGAACAAACTTCCATTTGCAATTAAATGATCAACAAGCATTAATCTCAAGTCTAAATAGCCATTAAACACCCTAGACATCCATTTCCATATGCTAGGAATGTAAAACACTTGCTAAGTTTGGTTGAGGAATTTCATCGAACACCTTCCGGGCGTGAAATTCTCTAAGTTCTAAATCAACTTTGTCAAGGCTAATCTAGCATTAATCACACCTAACAAGTAAGGATTCTTCATAAACTAAGTCCTAAGCATCATGATTTAGCAAGAAAACATCTAATCTACCATACCCAAAGTTCTAAAGAAACTACTCACAAACCATGATAATCTCAACAAATTCTATGTAGGAGGTGTTTAGATTCATGGTTAGATGATTAGAAATAGATAGATAGATGAAAACAAACAAGAACTTGCATTAAAAACAAAGTATCTCTTCAAAATCTCCAAACTCTCTCTAAGAAATGTGTTTTTCTTCAAACTAAAAACAAGAGATGATCATAATTATGTCTCTTAGTCATTTATACATAAGTGGGTCGCAGGAGTCACATCGGTGTGCATCTGACCGATGCAGCACCCCGATGTGACTTCTGTCATTAGTCCAAATCGATGCCAGACGGACATGTCTTCACTAACTTTGTCGTATCTCTTGAACCACTGCTCGGAATGACCTGCAACAACCTCCAAACGAAAGCTA
The DNA here is from genome assembly GCA_002933915.1 of Eutrema heterophyllum. Taxonomy (NCBI): domain Eukaryota; kingdom Viridiplantae; phylum Streptophyta; class Magnoliopsida; order Brassicales; family Brassicaceae; genus Eutrema; species Eutrema heterophyllum. The sequence goes on along the minus strand of PKMM01028239.1, from coordinate 1,407 downwards.
ACTCGATTATCTACAACTTTCATGAAGATTGCCGAAGCTACATCCAAATGGAAACCCTTCATATGAGTCGATCTTTGAAGCGCTTTGGACGGACTCTGTGTTTTGCTCATGAGGAGCTCACATCGGTGTGTAGTTGACCGATGCAGCTCCCCGAGGATTCTCCTGTGTGTTTTCTGGGAGTCCACATCGGTATGCATCACCCCGATGCACCATACCGAAATGACTTCTGTCTGAGTCCATTTCGCGCCAGACGGACGTATGCTCAGTGAAAAGACGATAACTTCATTAATAAAGCTCAGAACGTGATGAAACAACCTTCGTTGGAAAGATGACTCAATTCCCTACAAGTTTCATCAAGGGCACCAAGTCTGAATCGGAGCGAAAGGTCTTCTTCTGAGAAGATCTTTGAAGCACGTCGGATGGCCTCTGCATTTGCCTTGATTTTGGGCATAGCTCTTGTTCCAAACTGGTTCCTTTTGCCCCATGATCTTCCTCCAAGCTCCAAAATGCTTCCATAAGCTCCAAATGGTACCTAAAAGACTCTACAACACACAAACATATGCAAGAACTAACCTAAGACTCACTAACTCTAAAATGGATGCAAACTAGACCAAAAACCATGAAATGAATGCCAAAAGTCACAAAATGCTAACTAAAATGTATGCTAAAATGGGCTAAATTATGCAACTATCACTCAACAACACGAACTTCTGTTTTGCTCCAAAATACTCCAAAAAACTCCAATATCTCCAATTATGCTCTAAACGTGCTAAAACCTGTAAAAGACTCTAAAACACTACAAAATAGTAGAAAGACTCTATAAAACTGACGTATATCATGGCTTAAAAGGGGTAAAAACCATGATATATCAACTCCTCTAGACTTAGCCTTTGCTTGCCCTCAAGCAAATAGAAGACTAAACCAGAGAAAGAGGTTTGAAAACACGGAGACTCACCTGTTCATGAAACATTGCAATGACCCTTTTCCCAAGCACCCAAATGTCACCTAACTAGTTCCAAGACTAACCACCATGTACTTCTCCTTAGGCATTCGTAGCTTCCCCAGACTACACACATTATTTCGCAGCTTCATTCAATTAAACCCATCATCGCCAGTTTCATCGCTGTGATTAATATCGAGAACCTTCTAGATTCTTTCCCATACAATATCATGACAATGAACCACCCAATTACACACTTTTTGTATCACTTTCTCTCCCCCAGACTTATTTCTTATTTTGTTCTCTTTTTTTTTTTTTTTTTTTTTTTATTCGCATATACAGATCAAGGTATGAGACGCGAGTATTGATGGTGTTTGCCACCGAATCCCCGGTTCTTCCCACTTAGGAGAAAATCATCTCATCTTTTATGCTCTTATTTATTAACTTATAACAGGGGAGAGAGATAC
>PKMM01028143.1:65899-93467 GCA_002933915.1 Eutrema heterophyllum | reverse complement strand
GTGCTGAAAACCCAACGCCTGTGAGGCTTCAGCCAACGCAGGTGCTCCAAGTGCGCCTCGTCCATAAGCTCACGGAAAGTGATGATCGAGCAACTAGTGGTGCTGATCCCTAGGTGCTGAAAGATGGGAGTGAGAAGACTGCCCACCACCTCGGTCTTCTGGTGACCTGCAGTCCTAGAAGTCTTGCCGCGTCCTGTAAAAGGCTTAACCTTCAGCGACTCCAAGTGGTGCGCGAAAACAGACCCTAGGTTGACCGCGAGGTCCATCTCAGGCCACTCGTAAGCCTCATCGTCGATAATGTCCCCAATCCCAATAGACAGGACAATAAGCTCAACAACTCTCATCTTGTTCGGCTCCATCTTACACAACAAAGTGTTGCTCAAGATCCTCACAAGACAGCGTAGGACAAGATGGCGTACATCCATCTGTGTAGTGGTCTTGTTGTCGTAGACTCCATGCCCAAAATGAGACCAGAATGCCTCAATCCAAGAACTTGCGAGGGAGCTCACACCTCGAGAAATCCCTGTTAAACTCGTAGATGTCGCAGAGCTCCTGGAAAGATATCCTGTAGCGCACACCGCGAATCAGGAAAGTGAGAATACCCTGTTGTGCTGTCACTGGAGGCTCACCAGTGTAGTAGACGCGAACAGAGGCAAGGAATTGGCGGACCAAGTCAGGGTATAGGTCATATTGCCGCGTAGGCATCGTCCCTAATCCAATCTTGCGGATCAGTCCATCAAGCTCCCTGTCAAAACCTAGATGGCGCATAGTTTGCATGTCTACAAATCGAGTGGGGCGCACATCGACCTCTTGCCATGCATTGTAGAAGATCGAGTCGTAATTGTCCCACTCCTCTGATATAGGCCGATGGGTGCAAGCTCTGCTCTCTGTGATCTCCTTGTCCGAGCCTTCGTAATCATCTCTCAAACGTATCCTTGCCTTCTCACTGAGCTTAGGCCAAGGAAACCGCACCGTTGTGCTAGGAGGCAACGGGGATGAAGGCGTAGGTGCCTCGGCTGGTGCGTCTCGCAAGTGTCTACCGAACACCACAGTGAAGTCTGTAGAATTCGCTGTCCGAACCCTGTAGCGATTCTCGGTGAGACAAGCAATAACCATTCCCACTGTCCAAACCCCGTCTTCTAAGAACTCGACTCGAGCGTGCAGCATGTATTCTTTCTCAAGTGGGTTGGAGCTGGAGGCGGTATCAGTGCGTGCTCTCTTCTGAGGTGTCATCTGCATCATCAACAAACACAAAACATAGCATAAATCCAACATCTCTCTCAAACACAGCAAATTCGGCCAAGGCAAAGAGTAAGAATCGACCGATACCAAGGAGGTATCGATCGATACTCGTACATGTATCGAGCAATCACGAAGAACACCAATCCGAAAATTCCAAAAGTGCAAACCAAGGCTAAGTAAGTGCAATGCGGGGTTCGACTAGGCCGAGAACACACTAATCAAGGGATAAACATCCATCAAAACTAGTTCTAAAAGCCTAAAAGTCGAAAATCAAACCTTGTGTCATGGAATTGAAAAAAAAGTGACAATTTGTGTTTCATACCTTGATGATCGAGTGAAAGAGTGAGATAATGGGAAAGAGCACGGAAATCCGAGCATGATAGACACAAAAATCACTCAAATCCGTGGAGAAACGAAAATTTGGTGATTTGGGGGAAGTGTGTCGGTCGATGAAGCTTATGAGGAGGAAAGGAAAAACCGTAGGGTTTATAAGGAAACTTACCTGGGCGGCGGAGTATCGATCGATACTGAGGGAATGGACTGATTTGCTCGCCACACGGAGGTCGGTCCAGAATGTGTACGTTTAATGACATTGACGCAAGCCCCCGAGTCAACGATAGTTTCTTTGAAGTCAACTCCAGAGATAGAGCATGGAACGGAGAATTTTCCTGGGTCTTCCCTCTTAATCAGCTGTTTCATCGGAGGTGGTGTACTTCTGGCTTTGATAAAGAGTGCCTTGATCTCTTCCTCAGTTTCTCTGCAATTTTCGAAGTAACACGCCACAGGACGGTTTTCGAAAGCTTCTTCAAAAGATATAGTGTGGGGAATCCTCCTGACCATCTTCTCAAAAGCGAACAACTTTTCCGCAGAGATAGGTTTCATGAGATGTCTGGGTGGTATAGGATATGGCACCTTAGGCTTATAAACTCTTTCCTCAGTCATATGCGGCTTCTTTGCAATTTCTGGGTCAGTCTTCGAGGGGTGTCGATCGATACCCGATTGGTGTCGATCGATACTAGGATTCTAGACCTCGGTCTCCGTATCGGTCGACACATGGGGGGTGTCGATCAATACTCGTGGATTGGAAACGACTCGGGCAGGTGTCTGGACTAGTGTCGATCGACACTGGCTGGTGTCGGTCGATACTCTGTGAATTTCGGAATCCTCATCGTCAAGATCGACGAAATTTTCTGCAGTTAGGCAAATTTTCACTCATGGATCGACCTCTTCATCACTTCTTAAAGTGATTGTATTAACGTGCTCATTAGGTGCAAGAACCATCTTTCCCTTGACAGCTGCTGCAGTCTGAGTAACCTGAGTTTCCAGCATCTTCTGATGAATGCTAAGAGCTTCGATTTTCCCATTCATATATGTGTACAAAGCATCTATCTTTCCATTAAAGTCTATTGTCATCTTCTGCTGTCCCTGAAGAAGATGTTCAAGTATAGATTCAACCTTGCTTTCAGGAGTCTTGGGCGGCCGAGATTGATAGGACGAACTCCCATAGGTCCTTGTGTAATCGCTGTTTTGCATTGGTTTCTGAGCAAAGGTATTCGCTCCAAAACTTGAAGGCTTGAAATCAGATTTGAATCCTCCTTGCTGAAAGTTGTTGTCGAAGTTTCGGGTGTTGTTATACTGATTCCTCTGACCCTGAAAACCAGAACCACCAATGTAGTTAACATCCTCTACCTCATCCTCATTGAAAACCTCGACATCATTAGCAAAATGAACAGCCTTATGCTGCTTGCCCATCAGCAAATTATGCACCGAATCCAGCTTCGCATGCACCTCAGCAATCTGGGAACCTTCCATACCACCAGCTAGCTTCCTACGCTCCATGTCAGCACTCTTTGTGCTATTGCTAGATGCAAAATTCTCAATCAGTTGGTAAGCATCATCAGGATATTTGGTAAAGAAGTTTCCATTGCTCGCAGAGTCCAAAGCCATCTGATATCTCCAATCAATCCCTCTGAAAAAGAAACTCAGCAACTGAACCATAGTGTACCCATGATGTGGACAATCCCTCTGATACGATCTAAATCTCGCCCAAGCAGCTTTGAAAGCCTCAGACGTTCCCTGAGAAAACTGGGAAATCTTGTTCCTAAACTCTTCTGATCTCGCATCGTCATAGAAGTTATTCAGGAAAGCAGTCTTAGTCTTATCCCACATAGTCAATGACCCAGCTGGTAGTTGCTTGAGCCAATAAGAAGCATCCCCACCAAGAGAGTATGGAAAAAGCTTACAGAACAGGTAGTCGTATGACACTCCATTGCATTTGATGCTAGATACGAAATCCTCGAACTTCTCAATATGGTCCATGGGGTGTTCATTAGAAAGACCATGAAAAGGGTGCTGACCCACAAGAGTGTAGTATGCAGGCTTCAGCTCAAAGTCATTCCTCTGAAAGGCAGGAGGACGAATCGCTGATCGATTTGCGTAGAACTGATCAGGTCTGTTGCATTCACCAATTGTTCTACCACGCTCAATCGCAGCGTTCTCAGGATTTATTGCCGCTGGAGGGGCAATAATGTTCCCATCTCCATCAAGTCGTTGCCCTCTCTCATTGCACATTTTACCCTCTCGGTCTCTGAAAGCACCAGCCTCATCCTGAATCAAAACCACTGGATTGTTGTTCATCTCTGTTGGCTTCTTTGCTTTTCTGAGTGTGCGTTCCAAATGTGCTAGCTGCTCGTTTGACAGATCAACTAGCTGAGTGCTCTTGTTTCTTCTTGTTTCTCGAGTAGTCATACACCTGAAACACGAAAGATCAAGAACGTAAGTAACCGAAAAAAAACGCGACGAGTGTCGACCGATACCACTAGGGTGTCGATCGATACTCGACGATTTAGTCGAAATTCTTCACTAAAATCTAATGGCTAAATTGAGTCCCCGGCAACGGCGCCAAATTTGATATGCTCAAATTAATACCCTAAAAAGTACTAAAGCAGTGTTGTAGTATAAGTAAGGGTCGAACACAAGAACTCCAGAATTCACGCAACAGATTATGTAGATTCGAATTAAGCTAAACCAACAAATGTAAATGAAATCAATGCGTAAATTAAATGTGTTGTAAGTCAATTGGAAGGAAGATAGACTCAAAGTATTTCTCAGGAATTCAATGAATGTAGATAAACTAACTAACATGATTCAGATTTAGCGCGGTTCTTGAACTCAAATCACTAAAGTATAGCTAACAAACTCTCGTTGCGAAAACTATCTAAGTCTAAATCATAGAATTCCAAATCTCTTTGTGAATCCTAAAGTCTAAACCAGCTTTTAGTTCAAGTTTGATTTGTTCACAAAACAACTAAACCAAATCTCTTTGCGAATAGTTATTTTGCTCACTCTAGGTTCTGTCAGGTAATTAATCGCACTCTCGTGCCTAACCAATTATCCTGAGATCTAAGTTCTAGGTGATCAATCTAGAAATAGCCTTGAGAACAACCTAAGGCGAAGAACAATCAAGATAGTGAATCCTAATCATTTAATTAACCTAACATTCAGAGAAAACCCTTATGAGAACTCTGAACCTAACAAGAGAACTACTCAGACATGGTAATTGAAACAATAAACATGACTGAAATAATACTCAAATAAATAATAAAAAGGAGAGTAACAAAAGGGTTCGAAATCTTCTCTCGGACGAACAGAGTCTCAGACTTGTCTCCCTCAGAAAANCCCACTGCCTTCCATTGATCAGATGTTAAAGAGGTTGGCTAGTCATCCCTATTACTGTTTTCTCGATGGGTATTCAGGCTTTTTCCAGATTCCGATTCATCCAGATGATCAGGGGAAAACGACTTTTACATGTCCTTATGGCACATTCGCATACAGGAGAATGCCATTTGGATTATGTAATGCTCCAACTACTTTTCAGAGATGCATGATGTCCATCTTCACAGACATGATTGAGGATTTTATGGAGGTGTTCATGGATGATTTTTCAGTATATGGATCATCGTTCAAGGATTGTTTGGCTAACTTGTGCAAGGTGCTACAGAGGTGTGAAGAGAAACACTTAGTCCTTAATTGGGAAAAGTGTCACTTTATGGTTCAAGATGGCATTGTTCTTGGGCACAAGGTTTCTGAAGCTGGGATGGGTATGAGTGTCGACCGACACCCAACTTGGTATCGATCAATACCAAGTATTGGTCGACACAGGTGATGCGTTTTCAATGTCTAAGGTCAGATGTAATCCAAAAATGTGTCAAACGATCCAAGTGTTAAATGGTGGCACTGTTAGATCACTCAAACACAAGTTAGGTGCAACAAAATATCAATGAAGCATAGATCCACAGGTCCAAAAGCATAAGAAAGTGCTGACAAAACGACTCAAAATAACAAAAGAAAAAGAAAAATAAAAGAAAAACAAACGTGATAATCAGATAGAAAGAGGACTAATCCTCCTCAGCGGCATCAGAATCATCGCCAGCAGTGCCAGATGGACCAACGTCAGGAGACGTGCGCGGTGAACGTGAAGAAACAGGATGTTGAGGCGCCATGCAGCTGCAACTAGAAATGGCGGTCCAGATCGTCTGCAGACTCGCGACTACATATCGCTGAAAGGGATCCAGCTCCATCTCAGGTGGTGGAGGAAGAGAAAGCGCAGCAGCAGTATGTGTAGGCGTGCGGCGTGGTTGACCCCCAGCAGGGCCAGAAGCAGGTGGCCGTGCTCTAGTAGCGGATCCTCGACGTCGAGTGACCGGTGCAGGCTCCATTTCAGTGGGATCAGGGGCGAAAAGCAACTGAGCAGGGTCACCGCCTATGTCTGTCAGATCGGTGTTGGGGAGCTGAACCAGATAGTCCCCAACAGAAGTGCTGAAAACCCAACGCCTGTGAGGCTTCAGCCAACGCAGATGCTCCAAGTGCGCCTCGTCCATAAGCTCATGGGAAGTGATGATCGAGCAACTAGTGGTGCTGATCCCTAGGTGCTGAAAGATGGGAGTGAGAAGACTGCCCACCGCCTCGGTCTTCTGGCGACCTGCAGTCCTAGAAGTCTTGCCGCGTCCTGTAAAAGGCTTAACCTTCAGCGACTCCAAGTGGTGCGCGAAAACAGACCCTAGGTTGACCGCGAGGTCCATCTCAGGCCACTCGTAAGCCTCAGCGTCGATAATGTCCCCAATCCCAATAGACAGGACAATAAGCTCAGCAACTCTCATCTTGTTCGGCTCCATCTTACACAACAAAGTGTTGCTCAAGATCCTCACAAGACAGCGTATGACAAGATGGCGTACATCCATCTGTGTAGTTGTCGTAGACTCCATGCCCAAAATGAGACCAGAATGCCTCAATCCAAGAACTTGCGAGGGAGCTCACACCTCGAGAAATCCCTGTTAAACTCGTAGATGTCGCAGAGCTCCTGGAAAGATATCCTGTAGCGCACACCGCGAATCAGGAAAGTGAGAATACCCTGTTGTGCTGTCACTGGAGGCTCACCAGTGTAGTAGACGCGAACAGAGGCAAGGAATTGGCGGACCAAGTCAGGGTATAGGTCATATTGCCGCGAGTTTCTAGGCCTGAAGTCATTCCCGCCTTGTTTATTTTTTGGATCGTTTGCGGTTCAGCTGAGTCGAGGATTATCCCAACACCAACCTTTGAGTCGTTTTTGGGCGATTCCGTATCACTCTTGGCCGCGGCTGGAGGGCTTCTGGGACTGGCCTGATGGGACATCTTAATCTTCATGTATCTTTTTATTGAACCGTTGGATCGTCCTCAAATATGTTGGAATGGAAGGGTAGCTGGTCTTTCTTGAATATCTCCAAAAGGGCTGGATCAGACGGTGAGAAGAACCTCTTTGGCCATTGAACTTCTGACAGTTTGACTCTGAGCCGAAAATATGGTTTTTCTCCAATTTGCAATGTTTTTGCCTAAGTAACCTGAAAAGAGTCTTGAAATTAAAAATATGCGAAAATCGTAATAAAAACATAGAAAAGCGAATGAACACTTATTAAAGTGTTCTTAAATAGATAGTAAAACGGGTAAAAATACGGTGTTATCACACCCCCAGACTTCAACTTTCTTTGTCCTCAAACAACACAAAACCTAAGCTTGAAAATGATCAAACAAAAATCACAGGGAACTAGAAATTTCAGAGACTGTTTTTCTAAACCATGACCATCGAACTACATCAAACGCAACCTAGCCTAGAAAATTCTCACCTGAAGTTTCCGTAATACTAGTCCACGGTATCCGTCATACGAAATATAAACTTTCAAAATCCAAAAATCAGGTCAACTAGCTCTCTAAATTCATTAAGTGCAAACGTGAACTTCTCATCATAATGATCAAACCAAGACAATCAATGCTAGGTATTAAAGGCATTTAGAAGTGAGGTTAAAAGTGTTTCGGGTTACCGTAATTTCACCGGAGGGTGCGAGATATTATGCAAAACATCAAGAGAGGAAGGACCTATTGATAACCACAGCTTCCAATCACTTCTTCTTGCATAAAAATGTTGCACTTCCTCCTTTCTCCAAAAATAGATGTTTTGCGTCATTCCCCCCTAGACTTAGAAATTTATGTGGGCTCAGATTGACAGACTTCTTACAAACGAACCATGGATGCCTCATAATAATTTTGACAAACCTATACCCTTTTTAGGCTCTTGTTTCCTTTCCCTATCAATTATTTCCGATCTTTTTTTTTTTCTTTTTGATAGGGGGAAAGCCTTTATTGAGATAGAGTCTTAGGGGCACAAAAATTTACCATAAATTTGAGTTTTCCAAGGCAGAACCAAACTCTCGTCTTTATTGAATTCACCTCCACCAATCACGTATAGTCATCGTCTTTAGTGACTGAAAACCATGTCGTTCCTCTCTCTCCGGCGTTTTTGCACATATCTGCACATAAGACACAAAGAGAGATGCATGAGGTTTGAACAATGGTTAAGTTTTGGGTGGGGTACCAACTAAAGATGAGCTGGCCATTCAGGTACGACAAAGAGTGGTAAAAAGGTAAAAGAACGTCCTGAATGTATGATTCATTATCTTTGCCTAAATCTTTGATGAGAAAATTAAGTCAAGTTAAAGTCCAAGTATAAGCTAGTGTATTCCATCCTAAAGAATCTCTACGGTCTAAATTCCTCTAGGGATTTCGCATTAACAAAAACTCTAGCTACTGTGAGAGTCAAAACTCACACAATCAATCTTTTGTCTAGACTTTTAGAGAGAACATAAGTTTCTTGAGGAAAAACACAGTTAGAGATCCAAAGATGGTTTTTATTGCCGTTTAGAAAGCGTATGAGTACAAGTTGCTAAAAGCTATTCCTAGGGTCTCAAGATGCATGTTACAAATGATTGTGAAGACTATTTATACCAGTTTGTGGTAACGAGAATCTCGGACATGAAAAAGGAATATTTCCTTATTGCTTTAGGCGGCCACCGACTCAGGCTAGGGTAATTGTTGACATGGGCTCATGGCTCGGCCCGCATCAATTGGTGAGCAAATGTACTCGGCCCATTCGTAATATGATGGGTTCGACCCTTTTCTTCATGACGAACTAATTTTGTCTTGGTTCGGCTCGGCTTTGGTCCTTTGGAGCGGATCGAGCAAGGACGTCCTGTTGCGGCTCGGGTCTCTCCCTCTCCCCTGTTCTCTTCGGGTCGGTACGTCTTGTTGTCTTGGAGTGTTAAATCTTGAGTGGATGAAACCGACCCCAACAGTTTTCTCACTGCCTAATGCCTTTAATTATTCTTGCCTCAATCAAGTCATGACGAGCTAGGGGGGGGGGGGGTGCACTTATTACCTTTTCTTTCCTGGAAATAAAACCGAGGCTCGGATAAGAGCGTCTTCGACTGTCGACTGCCTCTTGAGTGTGAGTTCTCTTCAGAATTTTGATCCTTTTCGCAACGCCCGTTTCAGCGTGTTAAGTGCGACTTGGTCGTCTACGAATTCTTCCTATGAAAGAGCTATTTTGAATCGTTCCATAAAGTGTCGCAGCGACTCTGATGGCCTCTGCGTTAGGGTCCGCAAATCGGCATCGGAGATTCCTTGTTCGGAGAAACGCCTTATGAGTCCGGCAGATAGTCGTCGAAAATTATGGATTGAATTTCGATCGAGTTTTGAGAACAAGTCGAGAGCGGCTCCCTTGAGATGTCTTCCGAACCAGAAGCGATATCCATCTTCGTCCTCGATTCCTTCGGGGTCGTAACGACCCATCGTCGTGCAGAAGGTTATTATGTAGGCTACGGGGTTTGTCCTTCCATCGTAAAATGGGATCCGACCTGGGTGGCGCATGGTTGCCTTGGACGAGGTTGTGTCGTATTCGCTCAGGTGCGTTCTCGACCGATTGTCGGCCCGGCCTCTGGGTGGGTCATCTCTCATTTTTTCTTCCTCGGAGATAAAATCTGAAGCTCGGCGTAGGGCATCCTAGAACGTCAGAGGCGCCTTCAATATTAGTTCTCTTCTGAAATCCGATCCGAGCCACAGTTCCTTTTTCAACGCGTTGATTGCAACTTGATCGTTCACCTTCTCTCCTTTCGAGGCTGTGGCAGCGAATCGCCCTATGAAGCTCTGGAATGGCTATGTTGGTCCTTGAGTTAGGCTCCACAGGTCGGCATCGGAGGTCCCTTGCTCTATGGGTATGGCGAATCGTTTTAGGAATTGGGCAGACAGTTGGCGAAAGTTGTCGATTGAGTTTCTCTCTAGGTTCGAGAAGCAATCGAGTGTGGTGTCTTCTAATTTTTTTGCGAATCGGCGACAAAATCTCGCAACTTCTTTATTTTCCTCTAGTAAAGGCTCGACACATCGCCATACGAAAAATTCTAATGTGATCCTTCGGATCGGCCGACCCGTCGTAGAATGGAATGATGACTTTTTCCTGTGCGGGGATGATCACCTTGGTGATTCTCCTCGTAAAGGGGGTCTATCGGGTTTCCCTTAGCGTTCGATTGACCTTGGGGACCGTGCTGATTGGGCTGGAGATTTGCCTCTCGGTGTCGTTTTGGGTTAGACTGCCTCAGTCTTGCTTGCTTTGCCTATCTAAGGTCAGCTTGTCCTCGGAGACTTATTGCTTTGGTACATCCTTAGCTTGTCCGCACGCTGCATCTGCTCTACCCAGAGAACATTCTCTTCCTCTTTCGTTAGATTGTTGTCGAAGCGTCCCGAGCCGTGGATATCCTCCGAAAATGCTTATCCCAGCTTGTTGCGTTGGTTTTGGTCCATTCTCATCAATTCGTTGACAAGTCACATTTGCACCGTCCAACGAAAATTTCCTCCTATGAAATCATTGTCGAAACGGCTCGGATCAGGGGCGTTCTCCGCGGCTTGTGGTCCCTCTCGTGCCGAGGCGGGTTCGTCGTTTATGATACGACCCGAGGTGTCATATCCTTTGATTTGAGTTGTCTCGTCATTGGTATTCCTCTCGGGTTGAGTTCTCATGGCCTCGGCGATTTGCTGCTTTATCTTGTGAATCGTCCGAGATGGATTGGATGAGAGCAATTCTGCCACTACTGGTATCGCCCCTCTGGACGAGTACGGTGATTGGAATCTTCTTGCCAAGGTCATCACAGGGATCGAGAAATCGAGGGTGGTTGGAATGAAATCGAGCCGTCGTGAGCAAGGGATATCTCCCGCGAATCTTGCCTCTCCTGGTACCGTGCTGAGTTTGATATCGTTGAAGCGTTCTGAGTCATTGATTCTTTCGCCTCGGTTTACTTCGTCGTCGGCGTTTTCGATTGCTCCGAGGTGAGATCTTGCTGGCTCGGGGGTTTGTTACTTCATTCTAAGGCTTGATCGAGGTGGATTGAATAAGGGTGGCCTTGTCGCCGCAGGTGTCACCTCTCTAGACGAACGCAATGGTGGTGATGTGTCTTGAACCGAGGCGATCCCAAGTGTGGAAAAGTCAAGAACAATTGGTTTGGAGTTGAGTCTTGTGAGATCTTTCAGAAGCACGTCCGAGCCNATCCTTCGGATCGGCCGACCCGTCGTAGAATGGAATGATGACTTTTTCCTGTGCGGGGATGATCACCTTGGTGATTCTCCTCGTAAAGGGGGTCTATCGGGTTTCCCTTAGCGTTCGATTGACCTTGGGGACCGTGCTGATTGGGCTGGAGATTTGCCTCTCGGTGTCGTTTTGGGTTAGACTGCCTCAGTCTTGCTTGCTTTGCCTATCTAAGGTCAGCTTGTCCTCGGAGACTTATTGCTTTGGTACATCCTTAGCTTGTCCGCACGCTGCATCTGCTCTACCCAGAGAACATTCTCTTCCTCTTTCGTTAGATTGTTGTCGAAGCGTCCCGAGCCGTGGATATCCTCCGAAAATGCTTATCCCAGCTTGTTGCGTTGGTTTTGGTCCATTCTCATCAGTTCGTTGACAAGTCACATTTGCTCCGTCCAAAGAAAATTTACTCCTATGAAATCATTGTCGAAACGGCTCGGATCAGGGGCGTTCTCCGCGGCTTGTGGCCCCTCTCGTGCCGAGGCGGGTTCGTCGTTTATGATACGACCCGAGGTGTCATATCCTTTGATTTGAGTTGTCTCGTCTTTGGTATTCCTCTCGGGTTGAGTTCTCATGGCCTCGGCGATTTGCTGCTTTATCTTGTGAATAGTCCGAGATGGATTGGATGAGAGCAATTCTGCCACTACTGGTATCGCCCCTCTGGAGGAGTACGGTGATTGGAATCTTCTTGCCAAGGTCATCACAGGGATCGAGAAATCGAGGGTGGTTGGAATGAAATCGAGTCGTCGTGAGCAAGGGATATCTCCCGCGAATCTTGCCTCTCCTGGTACCGTGCTGAGTTTGATATCGTTGGAGCGTTCTGAGTCATTGATTCTTTCGCCTCGGTTTACTTCGTCGTCGGCGTTTTCGATTGCTCCGAGGTGAGATCTTGCTGGCTCGGGGGTTTGTTACTTCATTCTAAGGCTTGATCGAGGTGGATTGAATAAGGGTGGCCTTGTCGCCGCAGGTGTCACCTCTCTAGACGAACGCAATGGTGGTGATGTGTCTTGAACCGAGGCGATCCCAGGTGTGGAAAAGTCAAGAACAGTTGGTTTGGAGTTGAGTCTTGTGAGATCTTTCAGAAGCACGTCCGAGCCGAGGTGTTCAGTTTGCCAGTCACTGGTTCGTCCTCCCGAGATCAACATCTTGACTTTTTCCGATAAGATTTTGTTAAGCTTGTCCTGCTCCTAAGTCTTTTTTAGTAGCGAGGTGATCATGTCCTTCAATTCGGCTAAGGGCGCCGACGTTGTTTCCACAGCTGCTACAGGAGTGCCGTCGAGACCGATCATTCCACCGGTTGTTCCTTCTGCGTTTTTGTTCACCTGATCACTGATTCTTTGCTGGTCACCGGTCATCTCTTCCGATCTCGTTCCTGGTATTTTCGCGAGTAAGAACTTATTAGTTCCCCACAGACGGCGCCAAACTGTGAGAGTCGAAACTTACACAATCAATCTTTTGTCGAGACTTTTAGAGGGAACAAACGTTTCTTGAGGAAAAACATATTTAGAGATCCAAAGATGGTTTTTACTACCGTTTAGAAAGCGTATGAGTACAAGTTGCTAGAAACTATTGCTAGGGTTTCAAGATGCATGTTACAAACGATTGTGAAGACTATTTATACCAGTTTGTGGTAACGAGAATCTTGGACATGAAAAAGGAATATTTCCTTATTGCTTTAGGCGGCCACCGACTCACGCTAGGGTAATCGTTGACCTGGGCCCATGGCTCGGCCCGCATGAATTGGTGAGCAAATGTACTCGGCCAATTCGTAATATGATGGGTTCGGCCTTTTTCTTCATAACGAACCGATTTTGTCTTGGTTCGGCTCGGCTTTGGTCCTTTGGAGCGGATCGTGCAAGGACGTCCTGTTGCGGCTCGGGTCTCTCCCTCTCCCCTGTTCTCTTTGGGTTGGTACGTCTTGTTGTCTTGGAGTGTTAAATCTTGAGTGGGTGAAACCGACCCCAACAGCTACCGCCTAGTCTAGAACCAAATTACGAAAGAGCATGTTACTAGGAAATAGCGTAGAAGCACATTGGTCGGTTATCGTCATGGATTTCTTTCATCATTCCCTCAAAACGTATTCCTACTTTATTGAAAAGACTCATGAAAGAAAAGGTGATTAGTAAGGGATGTGTTGGGGTCGGTTTTCACCCACTCGAGATTTAACATTCCAAGGCAGCAAGATGTACGAACCTGTAGAAATAGTTTTCGCAATCGTTTGTAACAGGGATCGGAAAAACCCTAGAATAGCTCTTAGCAACTTGTTCTTGTATTCGCACGCTTTCTCACAACAATAAAATATCATCTTTGGATCTCTTACTGTGTTTTCTCCTCAAGAAACTTTTGTTCCCTCCAAAAGTCTCGACATGAATTGATTGTGTGAGTTTCGACTCTCACAGTTTGGCGCCGTCTGTGGGGATTTAGAAATTTTTACACGCGAAACACCAGGAACGAGATCGAACAATATGACCGGAACCCAACAGAGAATCGGTGGTGAAATGAACAAAAACGCGGAAGGTACAACCGGCGGAATGATCGGTCTCGACGGCACTCCCGTAGCAGTTGTGGAAACAACATCGGCGCCCTTAACCGAATTGAAAGACATGATCACCTCGCTGATAAAGAAGACGGAGGAACAAGACAAGCTAAACAAAATCCTGTCAGAAAAGGTTAAGATGTTGATCTCGGGAGGTCGCACCAGCGACTGGCAAACTAAAAACCTCGGCTCGGACATATCTCCAAGAGATCTCACAAGGTTTGACCCCAAACCAACGCTCCTCGACTTTTCCACACCTGAGACCGCCTTGGTTCACGATACGTCGCCACCACTGCGTTCATCCGGAGAAGCAACAAACCCCCGAGCCAGCGAGATCTCACTTTGGGGCAACTGAAAACGCCCACAATGAAGAAAACCGAGGTAACGCCTCGGGACGCCATCCAGACATCAAACTCACCACGGGACCAGGAGAGGCAAGACTCACAGTCGATCTCAGCCCAACCGTCCTTGATTTCTTGACTCATGTGATGACCCCGACAAGAGGAATCCAATCACAATACTCGTCCGGGGAAGCAATACCAGCAGTAGCAGAACCACTCTCGTCTAGTCCGCCCCAGACGGTTCGCAAAATAAGGCAGCAAATCGCCGAGCCCATGGGAACTCACCCGCCACAGAGACGTTACGAAGTTTCATAAGCCGATTCGTTGCGGCAGCCTTGAGAGGAGAGAAGACGAACGATCAGGTAACAATCAACGCATTGAAAAGGGAACCACAACTCAGATCGGATTTCCAAAGGGAGCTCATTCTCAGAGCACCTCCAACATTCTGGGACGCTTTGCGCCGAGCCTCAGATTTTATCTCGATCGAGGAAAAAGCGGGAAACTCTACACCCATAGGCCAGGCCGATGATCATCCAGGAATGAACCTGAGTGAATATGACACGACCTCCTCTGAGGCAACCATGCGCCACCCAGGTGGGATCACATTGTACGATGAAACGACAAATTTTTGTAGCCTACGTAACAACCGTCTGCACATCAATGGGTTGGTACGATCTCGAAGGAGTCGAGGGTGAGGACGGATATAACTTATGGTTCGGGAAACATCTCAAGGGAGCCGCCCTCGACTAGTACTTGAAGCTTGACCGGAATTTAATTCATAACTTCCGACGATTATCTACGACACATGGAATCTCCGACGATGATCTATGGACCCTAACTTAGAGGCCGTCATAATCATTGCGACACTTTATGGAACGTTTCAATATAGCAATCTCAATGGAGGAATTCGTAAGTGACCAAGTTACACTCGACACATTAAAGCGGGCGTTGCGACAAGGATCTAAGTGCCAAAGAGAAATCGCACTAAAAAGACCATCGACGATCGGAGACGCTCTTGCCCGAGCTTCGATTTTCATTTCCAGAGAAAAGAAGGCGATAAGTGCTCCCTCCCGAAGCCAGAGTGACAATCAATCGAAGCGCCTCAAGCGTAAGAGATCCGCTTCGAATTCGAAGACAGGGATAAAGCGCCCTTCAATTAGACGAGCCAAACAAGGTGATGTAACAAGATGAACAACCCGATCACGCTCTCCATAAAATGCCATTCTCTCCATCAACACGACCATATAAGACAACAACAAGAAGTTGGCATCGAACACCCCCGAATCCAAGACAACTACACAACCCCCTCGCCAGCAGGACCGGCCAATGACATCAAATATGTCATACATTGATGCCTTCATGTGGCGCGATACCACATACTCTTATTACGAGTCTTACTCAGCCTTCGAGCCCACCCCTCCCATATCCGCACCATAAAGCTGGCATCCGAATAAGATAGGCGTGTAGAAGCTCGAGGAATTCTTCCAAGTAGTCCGGAACTTACCTGAAGAAATCACATTCACCAAAGCATTTCCAGAATACGAGCTCGGACGTTTCTTCCGCAATAGCACCGAATCCACATCGGAAATAGAGGATCTCTTTATATACGCAAGACGAGGAAGGCCAATTGAAATACTCTGCAAGACACCGGAACAGGGGCAAATCCTCATCTCATGCAACATCCAAGGAATTGATTTCAATAACGTCATGTGCGACTCCGGCGCTTGCCTTAGCATCATCTCCATCTCAACTGCCAAATGCCTCGCCATTAATCACATCCAGCTGACCCAAACAAGGATAAACATATCCAACCAATCTCATACCACACCAAAAGGGATAGCAATTAACGTACATGTACGCATCAGTGATTCCATAGCCCCGTAGACTTCTACGTTTTCGAAGCAGAAAAGATCTATCTGGCTCCGATAATCCTAGGATGGCCTTTCCTAGCCACTATCGGAGCAATCATGAACTGGACACGTCAACGCCTATCTTTCACTCAAATCAACATTAACGTCTTCTACCCCCCCCTACCCAACTCCATCGCGAAGAAGAAAGCTCCTCGGAATCGCACCGTAGCATATCGTTGGATAAAGCCGTCTAGGCATATGTTCAAAAAGCACATTCAAAACAAACCCGGAAAAACAGATCCTTACAACAGAAGAAAACTATTCTACTTGGTTCGCATCAGGGCCAGCAGAGTCCTCATCACGCTCCANTCAACGCCTATCTTTCACTCAAATCAACATTAACGTCTTCCCCCCCCCCCTACCCAACTCCATCGCGAAGAAGAAAGCTCCTCGGAATCGCACCGTAGCATATCGTTGGATAAAGCCGTCTAGGCATATGTTCAAAAAGCACATTCAAAACAAAACCGGAAAAACAGATCCTTACAACAAAAGAAAACTATTCTACTTGGTTCGCATCAGGGCCAGCAGAGTCCTCATCACGCTCCACAGTTTCAACTGGCTCGACCACAACAATTTTAATCGCGGCAGGATCAGTTGGCTCGTCATCACCTTCCGAGATAGGAGAAACTTTCAGCTCATCCCTTAAGCAAGTCTCAATCCTTTCAATTTCCTCCTCAACGCCAATCAGCTCGGCTTTCCAAGATTTCAGCTTCTCTGCCTCATCATCAAGGGACTTGACCTTCCCCAATTGTATGTCTTCGATGAGCAGAAGATTACAATTGACCTCCGCCAGCTCGAGCTCCTTCCCTTTAGCATTTTTCAGCTTGTCAACACCCTCCTTCGCTTTGGCAACTCGATCCTCGAATTTACGAGCTAACTCTCGCTTAGCGTCCCTCTAAGCTTTCTTGATCTCGGCGGCATGCAAGGCATCTTTTTCTCAATATGCCGCTTCAAGGAAGCTACCTCGGCTTCAAGCTCCACCTTATGAGTCTTGCATCAGATCACGAGGTCTGCAGTTTTTGTAGCCTCCTCTCTCAAAACAATCTTATCCCTTTCAAGGTCCGCAACTTGGGTTGAGCTAGAGTGAAGTCAACTTCTTTTCCACCTCGGCAAGCCTCTTCTTCTCAGACGAAGCGTCCTTCCTCGCCTCGCCAACTCGGCGCTTGTTGCGGCGGGCCTCGAAACCATAAGTGACCGCCATCTCGTTGCTAGAGGAAATAAACTGCAAGACAAGAAAATCAGCGTAATCCAAAATTCACATTTGTCGCAAAGAATCAAATTCTACCTTGGTACAACGAAGCGCCATATTCGCATACGTCTTCTCCTCGGTAAGCTTATCGAGAGGACGAAGTTTAGCCCCGTACCCATTGATTCCCGAAAGAAGAGTAGCCGACATGGCGGAATCATCAATTATCGCCTTAGAAGACGGAGGATCGGCAGTAGAACGAGTGGTGCGCCGTTTCTTCTCGTCCTCCTTCCCTTGATCTTTTTGCGACAAGGGGCGTTTTCGGCTCGGCTCGCTCTCATGCCTCGCTGAGGACAAAGGAAGATCGGAACTTTGCGGAAGGTGATATGCTCAAATTAATACCCTATAAGTACTAAAGCAGTTGTTGCAGTAAGTGTAGGGGTCGAACCACAAAGACTCCAGATATCACACAATAGATTATATAGACTCGAATTAAGCTAAACCAAAAGATGTAATTGAAACCAATGCGTAAACTAAAAGTGTTGTAAGTCGATTGGAAAAAAGATAGGCTCAGGGTATTTCTCAGGAATTCAATGAATGTAGAATAACTAACTAACAGGATTCAGATTTAGCGCGGTTCTTGAACTCAAATCACTAAAGTATAGCTAACCAACTCTCGTTGCGAAAACTATCTAAGTCTAAATCCTAGAATTCCAAATCTCTTTGCGAATCCTAAAGTCTAAACCAGCTTTTAGTTCAAGTTTGATTTGTTCACAAAACAACTAAACCAAATCTCTTTGCGAATAGTTATTTTGCTCACCTAGGTTCTGTCAGGTAATTAATCGCACTCTCGTGCCTAAACAATTATCCTAAGATCTAAGTTCTACATTCGTCAACCTAGAATTAGCTATGGGAATAACCTAAGGCGAAGAACTTAATTCAGATGGTGAATCCTAATCAATCAATTAACCTAACATTCAGAGAAAACCCTTATGAGAACCCTGAACCTAACAAGGAATCTACTCAGACATGGAGATTGAAACAAGCAACATGATTGAATAAATCATCAAAGAAATCAAATAAGAAAATAGGAGTTCAGAGTTGTCTCTCCAAAAACCAAAGTAGAACAAAGCGTAATCGTCTCTTCCAAGAACGTCCTAGCCAAAGTGGCTTAAAAACCTAACTTAAACTCATAAAACACGTTTTGGGCTAAATTGTAAACAATAAAGTCTTCTGGGCAATTTTGCAATTCTTCAACTCTTCATTAAAGTCGCGACTTGTGTCATGCTGCAGTGAGTATCGACCGATACTAGGGTAGTATCGATCGACACTGAGGCTCCAATTTGGGTACTCAGCTACACAACCTCTGTTTTGCTCCAAAATGCTTCAGAATGCTTAAATATCTCCAATTATGCTCCAAACGTGCTAAAACCTGTAAAAGACTCTAAAACACTACAAAATAGTAGAAAGACTCTATAAAACGGACCTATATCATGGCTTAAAAGGGGTAAAAAACATGATATATCAACTCACTCAGACTTAGCCTTTGCTTGCCCTCAAGCAAATAGAAGACTAAACCAGAGAAAGAGGTTTGAAAACAACGGAGACTCACCTGTTCTTGAAACATTGCAATGACCCTTTTCCCAAGCACCCAAATGTCACCTAACTAGTTCCAAGAGTAACCACCATGTACTTCTCCTTAGGTATTCGCAGCTTCCCCAGACTACACACATTATTTCGCAGCTTCATTCAATTAAACCCATCATCGTCATTTTCATCGATGTGATTAATACCAAGAACCTTCTAGATTCTTTCCCATACAATATCATGACAAGGAACCACCCAATTTCACACTTTTTTATCACTTTCTCTCCCCCCATAATTATTTCTTATTTTGTTCTTTTTTTTTTTTTTTTTTTTAGATCCGCATATACACATTAAGGTCTGAAACGCGAGTATTGATGGTGTTTGCCACCGAATCCCCAGTTCTTCCCTCTCAATGTATCAAAGGGTGTAGGCGAATAATGACATCATAGGAAAATCCTAGCCTCGCTTCCAACCTTTGTGTGATCATCCCTCACCAAGTAGAATATTAGGATCGTTGGAAACATTCCTAACCCTCTACTTAGAAGAAAATCATTTCATCTTTTTATGCTCTTATTTATTAACTTATAACAGGGGAGAGAAATACCATTACTTTAAACACGTGGGTTCCATTGTCATATATGAATGAGGAATCAAGCTATATGAATACTAACCACGTCGATGAAGTGCAGAAATTTGGCTCAGGCTTTAAAAGAACTCTGCTGGAAACATGTGTGTCTTCTAGTTAACTGCTCAGCCTTTGGATTTTTCATTAGTCGATCTAGAACTAATTCTGTAACACTGGTCACTCAAAAGCGAAATCAAAGCAGTAGATTCAAGAACAAGATCATAATCTCCAACAGAATTTTGACTCAATAAAACAAATTTGACACAAAAACGACTGACTCTAAGAAAAACAAACATGTTGTCAGCAACGACCTCCCCCAGACTTAAACAACACTGTCCCCAGTGTTATCTAGCCTAGAGTTGGTAAAAGAAAACAGAAGAGTTGAGTGGATTGTTGAAAATCGAAGGAGGCGTACCTGGGTGGCGGGTATCGACCGATACCATGTTGGTATCGATCGAAATAAGGGATATTGGTCGATGCAATTTTGACATCGATCAATCTGTTGCTCACGGTTCCTTAAGAAATACCCAGCTCCTTTGGCGTGTGGATGGTGTCGATCGATACCGGGTGGGTGTCGATCGATACTGCTCTTCTAAATCTGCTGCACGTGAAACACAAGACACAAAACCAAAAACAAAAACAAAAGACTTATATACAGACTTACCAGTGGGTTGCCTCCCACCAAGCGCTTGTTTTACGTCACGAGCTTGACTTTGCTCAGGTGATTAGTCAGAGCGAGGTTGAGAGCTTACTCCCATGCAAGTTCCACAGCTAGATACTTGCAGACTCATAGTTCTACGCAACATGCTCTCTATAACCTCCTTTCCTTTCTCTTTCAGCTCCGAGGTAAGAATGACTCTAGCCTTGGAGAATGGTTTTGAGGTTCCTTTGCATTTCACCTTATATTCAATCAAATCTCCATCACACTTCTGAGGGATTAAAGTCACATGGGTAGCACTGCGCATAGGGTATCGACCGATACCAACATGGTATCGATCGATACCAGGGCTTCTTGGTCGATGCAAGTTCTGTGTCCCCTCGGTTTTTGCCTTAGCCTTTTTGATGTCTTTCTTGGTGATGATAGAAAGACTATCTAGAAGGTCTATGACAGTGGGCTTGTCAAAAGGCTCCTCCCGATTATCAACTATCAATGTCTCTCCTGTGACAACATCGATGCAAGAGACACGTGTGGGAGTTCCTCTAGGAGGAATGGCTTCGTAGTACACCTCCTTGTCAATGTATGATAACGAGATTCTCTTGCTGGGTGTGTCCATAATGGCACCAACCGTAGCCATAAACGGTCTTCCAAGAATCAACTGCATACTAGATTATGCACTCATCTCCACAACCTGAAAATCAGTAGGAACCAGACAACCTCCTACTTCAACCATCAAATCAGGGATTGTACCGTATGGAAGTGAGGTGATACAGTTCGCGAATGTTAGAGATGCCTCGGGAGATCGAATATCAGCTTTCAATCTCTCTGCAATTGCCCTTGACATGACATTGACGCAAGCCCCCGAGTCAACGATAGACTCTTTGAATTTTTCTCCAGAGATAGAGCATGGAACTGAGAATATTCATGGGTCTTCCCTCTTGGTCAACTGCCTCAGCGGTAATGACTTGCTTCTTGCCTTGATAAAGAGTACTTCGATCTCTTCCAGAGTTTCTCTGCAATCTCGGAAGTGACTCAGCAGAGGGCGGTACTCTAGAGCTTCTTCAAAAGTCAGTGTGTGGGGAATCCTTCGTGCCATCTTCTCAAAGCCAAGCAGCTGCTTTGGAGAAATGGGGTTCATGAGATGTCTAGGTGGTCGAGGGTATGGCACCTTAGGCTTGTAAACCCTTTCTTCAATCAACTCAGGTGTCTTCTCGACCTCATGGGCAGTCTTCGAGGGGTGTCGATCGATACCAGATTGGTGTCGATCGATACAAGGCTTCTGGATCTCGGTCTCCGTATCGGTCGACACAGGAGAGGTGTCGAGCAATACTCGTGGATTGGAAACGACTCGGGCATGTGTCTGGGCTGGTGTCGATCGACACTGGCTGGTGTCGGTCGATACCCTGGGAATTTCTGAATCCTCATCGTCAAGATCGACGAAATTTCCTGCAGTTAGGCCAAATTCCACTCCTGGATCGACCTCTTCATCACTTCTTAAGGTGATTGCATTGACGTGCTCATTAAGTGCATGAACCATCTTTCCCTTGACAGCTGCTGAAACCTGAGCTACCTGAGTTTCCAGTATCCTGTGGCTAGTACTGAGAGCCTCGATTTTCCCATTCAGATCTGCATACAAGGCATCCATCTTCCCACTGAAATCAACTGTCATCTTCTGCTGTCCCTGAAGAATCTGCTCAAGCATAGATTCAACCTTGCTTTCAGGAGTTTTAGGTGGGTGAGGTGGGTATTGATATCTTTGACTTTGAAATCCAGCACCACCAATGTAGTTAACACCTTTCACTTCATCCTTATCAGCAAAGTGTACAACTTTCTTCGTCGTACCCATCAGGAGATTGTGCACCGAATCCAGCTTCGCATGCACCTCAGCAATCTGCGATCCATTAATGCTCCCGTTCAGCCTCTTCCGCTCAAAATCTGCATTCTTGGTGCTATTGCTAGACGCCAAGTTCTCAATCAGCACATAAGCATCTTCGGGATATCTTATGTTGAAATTCCCATTGCTCACAGAATCTAGAGCCATCTGGTACCTCGAATCGATTCCTCTGAAGAAAATACCTAGCAATTGAACCTGAGTGAACCCGTGATGTGGACAATCCCTCTGATATGACCTGAATCGTATCCAAGCAGCCTTAAACGCCTCAGTTGGTCCTTGAGAAAACTGGGAGATCTTGTTCCTAAGCTCTTCGGATCTCGCAGCATCATAGAAATTGTTCAGGAAAGCAGTCTTAGTCTCATCCCAGGTAGTCAATGACCCAGCTGGTAATTGCTTGAGCCAATAAGAAGCATCCCCACCAAGAGAGTATGGGAAAAGCTTACATAACAGGTAGTCGTAGGACACTCCATTGCGTTTGATGCTAGAGACCAAGTCCTTAAACCTCTCAATGTGATCCATGGGGTGTTCATGAGGAAGACCATGAAAATGGTGCTGACCCACAAGAGTGAAGTATGCAGGTTTCATCTCAAAGTCATTCCTCTGAAAAGCAGGAGGGCGAATCGCTGATCGATTGGCATAGAGCTGATCAGGCCTGTTGTATTCTCCAATTGTCCTACCACGATCAACCACATCATTCCCCACATTCACAACAGTTGGAGGGGCAATAATGTTTCCATCTCCATCTAATCTTTGCCCTCTCTCATTGCACAATTGACCCTCATGGTCTCTCAAAGCTCCAGCTTCATCACAAATCAAAACCACTGGATTGTTCATCTCTGCTTGCTTCTTTGCTTTTCTGAGTGTGCGTTCCAAATGTGCTAGCTGCTCGTTTGACAGATCAACTAGCTGAGTGTTCTTGTTTCTCCTGGTTTCTCGATTAGGCATGCAACCTGAAACACAAAAGATCAAGAACGTAAGTAACCGGGAAAAAAACGCGACGGGTATCGACCGATACCACTAGGGTGTCGATCGATACTCGACGATTTAGTCGAAATTCTTAGCTAAAATCTAATGGCGAAATTGAGTCCCCGGCAACGGCGCCAAATTTGATATGCTCAAATTAATACCCTATAAGTACTAAAGCAGTTGTTGTAATAAGTGTAGAGGTCGAACCACAAAGACTCCAGATATCACACAATAGATTATATAGACTCAAATTAAGCTAAACCAAAAGATGTAATTGAAAGCAATGCGTAAACTAAAAGTGTTGTAAGTCGATTGGAAAGAAGATAGACTTAGGGTATTTCTCAGGAATTCAATGAATGTAG
The DNA here is from genome assembly GCA_002933915.1 of Eutrema heterophyllum. Lineage (NCBI taxonomy): Eukaryota > Viridiplantae > Streptophyta > Magnoliopsida > Brassicales > Brassicaceae > Eutrema > Eutrema heterophyllum. The sequence continues at coordinate 70,226 of PKMM01028143.1, read as the reverse complement.
AATAACTAATTAACAAGATTCAGATTTAGCGCGGTTCTTGAACTCAAATCACTAAAGTATAGCTAACCAACTCTCGTTGCGAAAACTATCTAAGTCTAAATCCTAGAATTCCAAATCTCTTTGCGAATCCTAAAGTCTAAACCAGCTTTTAGTTCAAGTTTGATTTGTTCACAAAACAACTAAACCAAATCTCTTTGCGAATAGTTATTTTGCTCACCTAGGTTCTGTCAGGTAATTAATCGCACTCTCGTGCCTAACCAATTATCCTAAGATCTAAGTTCTAGATTCGTCAACCTAGAATTAGCTATTGGAACAACCTAAGGCGAAGAACTTAATTCAGATGGTGAATCCTAATCAATCAATTAACCTAACATTCAGAGAAAACCCTTATGAGAACCCTGAACCTAACAAGGAATCTACTCAGACATGGAGATTGAAACAAGCAACATGATTGAATATATCATCAAAGAAATCAAATAAGAAAATAGGAGTTCAGAGTTGTGTCTCCAAAAACCAAAGTAGAACAAAGCGTAATCGTCTCTTCCAAGAACATCCTAGCCAAAGTGGCTTAAAAACCTAACTTAAACTCATAAAACACGTTTTGGGCTAAATTGTAAATAATAAAGTCTTCTGGGCAATTTTGCAATTCTTCAACTCTTCATTAAAGTCCCGACTTTTGTCTTGCTGCAGTGAGTATCGACCGATACTAGGGTAGTATCGATCGACACTGAGGCTCCAATTCATGTACTCAGCTACACAACCTCTGTTTTGCTCCAAAATGCTTCAAAATGCTTCAATATCTCCAATTATGCTCCAAACGTGCTAAAACCTATAAAAGACTCTAAAACACTAAAAAATAGTAGAAAGACTCTATAAAACGGACCTATATCAAGGCTTAAAAGGGGTAAAAACCATGATATATCAGAAGGTCCAGCACAACTCTCTCCCTCGCCAGCAGGAGCGAGAGGATCGGAAATATTGTCATTCTCAACACCATCAATATTTACCACGGAAGCAGCAGCCCCCGGGAGCACCGCCTCGGAAGCGACTAAGTCTTGGGTCGTCAACTCGGCGGTGGGAAGACTTGTGCTCTGCTCGCCGGCTTGCTTCGCCGCCTCCTCCTCCTTGGCGTCCCTCCTCTCAGCTTCCCTTGCCTCGAGTTCCTTCTTGGCGGGAATCGACAATCTCGCCATACTCGTCGAAGTACTATCGGTTGGTGGGGTTTGTGAATTCGTCGGAGTACAATTACGAACGGTCCGAGCCCTCTTTACTCTCTCGAACGAGAAATCTTTCCTCTAGTCAACTTTCTCGGAAGCTAAAATTGTCTGCACCTCAGGATGATCGGTCAGGCACAGCGGAAGCGCGTTATCAACTACAAAAACAAGAGTATGTAGTTAATTAAGGGCCTCAGGTAACACGACAAGCTACGAATATGCAGAATTACTACCAAACGATCCCCAGTTCGTCACAACTATTCTGAGGCAAGACCGATCCACCGAGGCCTCGGAAATCCAAACATAGAAGAAGCGATCCTCCCATACGTCATTGCTCGGAAAACCCCCGATGATCTGAAACCAGCCTTGTTGGAGATATAAAACCTCCTTGAGTTAGGGGCTCTTCGACTTCCAGAAGACTTTGAAGATGGTTGAGATTAATGTCAATTTGACATTCTGCGCATCTTGTCAGAATCACTATCAGATGACAAAGCTCCCGAGGCGGAACCTGACTTAGCGCGATCCCGTATTTCCAAAGATATCGCAGAATAAACTCAGGAATGGGAAACCATAAGGACATAAAGGAAAGAAGCCCTCGTAGACGGTAAAGCGACCCGAAGGTGGCTCGTCAGGTCGATCGGATGGACCCAAAATAACGAATTCGACCTCCTCGGGTATTTCGAAGTGTCGCCTTAACTCGGCAAGGGACATCTCGTCGGAAAGAGAGACGCCGGGAAAGGCCTTTTTCTTCCTCCTTGGACATTTAGCTTCCATTTCGCCCGAAGGACCAGCCTCGTGACCCGACATCGTCCGTTCTATGCCCTCGAAAAATTCCGGAAGATCTGACGACAAACCCGCTTCGGGAGAGCGTAACTCGGGCGATCTACCCACATCGGATTTGGAAGGTGTGATATACTTGGTTTTTACCGTTTTCTATCGTATGTTTTGGTGTTTCTTTCAATGTTTTATCGAGTCAAAGTCTGTTTTAGAGTCTTTTAGTCATTTCTTTAGATATCTTAGGTAAAAAGGCGTTTAAGGAAGAAATTGGAGTTACGAGGGCAAAAACGCACAAAACCGTGAGGAAAGGAGCAGAATCGGTTGATGCAAGGAGTTCATCGACCGATGCAACACCACCAGAAGATCCTCCATCGATCTTCGAATGGAGCCAGTCGATGCAAGGAGCCGGTCGATGCAACCCCTACCCGAGAGTTCAACATCGATCGATACAAGGAGTGCATTGATCGATGCAGCATGCACCTGAGAGTTCTCAATCGACCGATGCAAGGAGTGCATCGGTCGACGCAGGTCGACGAGAAGAAAAAGGAAATTTCCAATTTTTTCTTGTTTTGCCCTGGAAACTCCCTATTTTGACATAATTCGACCTAGGCCTAAATATACTCTATTTTTAGCCTCTTTGAAGGCACCTCTTGATACCGCTCTTTATTCTATTCAGACTTTTTGCTCTTAATCATTGTAAGCTTTGGAGAAGAATCTTGGCATCTATTGAGAAGAATTCTAAACCCTTTCTCTCTTAATCTATACTATGTCTTCTTCATCTCTTTGCTTGTTCTCTGCTTCCATGTCTGAGTAGTTCATTAGTTAGGTTTAGGGTTTTTCAAGGGAATCCATGAATCATTGAATTAGACACAAATAGGGATTTATCTTCAGTGGTTTTCGCTTATTGTTGTGTTTATTGCTTAGGCTTGAGCTAGCCGCTAGGTCTATGAACTAGGGCTTAACCTAAGAGCGCGAAAGTGTATTAGGTTGCTAGAAAGAACATAAGCAAGAGAATTGTCCTAAGAGCGCGGAAGTGTATTAAGGTGATTCGTGAACATATTGAACTTGCTCGTTAAGGCTGATCTAGAATTCTATGACAACGGAAGTTAGGATTTTAGGGTGCTAGGTTTAGTAACCATGAGCACGGAAGTGGATTGGTTAATATTTATGTTTGAGTTTAAAACTTGTGCTTAATTATTGCATGAATAGTTGTCTGATTCGTGATCTCCGGATTCCTGAGAGTAAACCCTTGGCCTAACGCTTTTCCCCTTATTGAATTTACATCGTTTTAATTGCATTCGTTACTTTTCCAAAACAAACCATATTCCTGTCTTAGGTTAGTTTCATAATTGTGAGAATTGTAGTGTAACCTTGGTCTCTGTGGATTCAACCTAAAGTACTGCATTGACAACTGTTATGATTGCGGTAGTGTGAACTTTAATTATTAATTGACTTAGTAAAAACACCTAAATCAATTTGGCGCCGTTGCCGGGGACCAATAACGTTACCTTCAATTCTGAATTTGAAATTTAGTCTAAGATTTACTAACGTATTTTATTTTACTCTCTTGCGTGTTTCATGTGACTAACCAAAAGCCGGGTAGTCACCGGCAAGTACGAAGCTGTATGCACTCATGTGAAGAAGTTGGACATATTAATATTCATGCTCAACAAAACAAAGACATATTAATATGCTATAAGAAGAGGAAGACAGAAACGAAATTACCTTAAGAAATATCTTATTCTTTACTTCAATGGTGAGGGTCCGATGAGTTGATTGTTGAGACGAATGCTCTGAAGTTTCTGAACCTTCGACATCCATTTGAGACATCATATCTTCTATGTTCTTCTCATAAGTGTCAGCTATCTTTTTGGCCTTTTGATCAACAAATGTTCCATCTGCCCTTGTATGTATTTTCATAAACACTTCTCCAAGTGAGACAGGACGCCCTAATTCTTCCTCCTGTAATGATACAAAAACAGATTTAATTATGTGAAATGCAATATATAAAATCAATTAAAATTGTTTTACCATTTCTTGTTGAACTTGCAAGTATGATTTCTCCCCAGATACGTGTTTGTGGGGGACCAACACCGCCACGGTCAGAGTTACGGCATTGTGATGCAGTAGAGCTCCTCTCAATTGCGTACGGAGAGTCCCAATGAGCCAACATTTCAGCCCAAAGCGTTTCGCCAATCCAAGGTGGTCTCTCACCACTGTTTTTAGCTTGACTTACAATACCTTTCATCCGTTTTTTGGCTCTCTTCAAGAATCCTGCTTTCACTAGGTCGGTAATCCCGATATCCCAATTGTACTTCCGCTACACAATACAATTT
>PKMM01028143.1:11851-56492 GCA_002933915.1 Eutrema heterophyllum | reverse complement strand
TATGTTTCCGTATAATTTTTTTTCTAAAACTCCAAATTATATATTTTAAGAAAACTAAATAACTTATCTTAAACTCATTAGTATAAAACATTTTCTATCAATAATGTAAATAAAAAAGCTTTCTAAAAATGATTTCCAAAATAAGCGACGAGAACCAATAGGGAGAGAGCACTCATATCGTATATGTGGCACAATCGCAACCGTAGGTTCCTTTTTTTCCTCTCGCGATCATTACTTCCTCTACCTTTATTACTCACTAGAAACGGATCGATGACGTGGCTTAATCCTCATTCCTTCCTTTCTCTAAGTTTGAAGATCTGAAGATCTTCGCAAGAGCGAGAGCCTAGCTCGTTAACGATTCCGTTTCCCGACTCAACTCAACGCAACTCTTCTCTTAGATAATGTCAAAACGTTTTCTTCCCCTTTTAGTCCCTCCACTTCTCTCGCTGTCTCCAGTCTTAAAAATTGGTCATTAATTTGCTGCAGGTAGAGGAGGATCTGCAGAGAATAAGATGGAGACACTTCGTTTCTTCTCCAATCTAAAAAATTGGTCCTTAATTAGCTGTATGTAGAGGAGGATCTACAGATAACGAGATGGAGACACTTCGTTTCTTCTTCCTCTTTACTTCATGTAATTTCTTTGCCATTTGAGCATTCAGATCTGATACTGTTAATTAGCTAGATTTCTGTCTGAAATGGATGTTGTTTCTATTTGTTTTTTCTTTTGTACATACTCAGTAACCATTGTTAAATATCACTTAGATTCTGTCTGCTGGATTTATGTTTTTACTGTTTTATCTGCATGAACCATTGTGAAATGAGCATCTCTTGAACATGAGGTTCTCGCTGAGGTTGACCATCTGCGGTGAGACACAGGCGAAGGAGCTTCACGAGCCTTTTGAGTTGAGATACAAAGTGGAGAAATCGTCTGAAAAGTCCATGTCGCTCACAAATTGAGCTCACATGTCCCCGTTATAACTGGAAATTAATTTTCAATTTCTTTTAATTGGAAAAAAATAAATTTACGAAAAAATCAGACATTATTCCTCAAATTTACGGCTTGTACCTGGGCTAATCCAAAAATAATGAATCTTACCAGACCCAGTCGGGTTATACCCGAGATATTAGAAGAATAAAAAAAAAAACTTACCTAAATCCCTAAATCCCTCTTTCTTACATTCTCTTCTCCTTTTTACCGCAATATTTCGATCAATCTCACTCTCTCCTTTCAATTCTTTCTTTTGCCGCGTGAAATTGATTGAAGATGGTGGAAACGAGACGTGCGAGGAACATGAGAGTGAGGACTCCTTCGCCGGAGAAGTCGGAGAAGAGGGAGGCGAAGAAGAAGAAGACTGCGCACGGAGAAGTCGGAGAAGAGAAACGGAAGTCGGAGAAGTCGGAGAAGAGAAACACGGAGGAGACGGCGGAGAAAACTGTTAAAGAGGAGGGAGATGATTCCGACGACGAAACGGAATCATATGAAGAAGGAGAAGACGGAGAAGAAGGAGAAGATGGAGAGGAAGGAGAAGAAGGAGAAGATGGAGAGGAAGGAGAAGAATCGTTGGAGGAAAGCGAGACCGACGGCCATTTCGGTGTAAGTTATTATCAATCTTATCAATTCTCTCAATTCTAGTGTCTCATTCTAGTGTTAAGTAGAATCTGGCAAAGTAGCAAAGAATTGAGATGGAGAGTTCATGGTAATACTAGGATAACTAGGAAAACTAGGAGAAATGGTAATACTAGGATAACTAGGTAATACTAGATGTGTTGGTAAAACTAGGAAAACTGGATAAAACTAGTACAACTTGGTAATAATGTGAGTTTGTTGGTAATACTGTGTGTTTGTTGCAGGATGCCTGGGCAGAGACGGAAGCCATGAAACCACTTAGAATGTACTTTCAGCCTGAGCAGTATAGCAAGAGCATAAAACTATCAACCCGGTGCTTCGTCGAAGAAGTTTTGGAGACGTTTAAAGAAGTGGATCTCAGTCCGACGGAAAGAGATTGGTTTGAGAAGCATCCGCAGTTCTGCCACATTCTCCACATGCCGAAGAGCAATCATATGGTTCAACCCATGTGGATGCTGTTGCTGCGTACTGCTGCGATCCAAAGGAAAAAGGAGGCATGGTTTGTGGTGAATGGCATTCCCATCCGATATGGGTTACGAGAGCATGCTATGATCTCAGGACTCAACTGCCGCAACTATCCTCTCAACTGGCAGCGAAAAGGGTCCTCCTCCTTCAAGAAAAAGTATTTTGATGATTCGAATAAAAAGAAGATTTTAAGGGAAGAAGTGAGGGATCGGCTCAAGGAAATGGGACCGGATGATAGTGGAGATAGGCTCAAGATGGCGGTGCTGTATTTCTTGAGCAGCATCGTCTACTGTCCCACCAAAACCGGAGCAAAAGCGAAATCCGTGCTCGACATATTTGTAAGATACGTTGCTGATCTGGATTTGTGTAAGACATTTCCTTGGGGCAGATTCTCTTTTGATCACATGTTAGAGTCCATTGAGAGTACGATGAGCCACTATAACGGGGAGGTGGAGGGCGCCTGGTCGATTCCTGGTTTTTGTCTTCCTTTGGAGGTAAATTGTACAACTTGACTAGGTTGGTCCTTCTTTTGCGAAGTATAATTATATGCGTTTGTTTGTAGCTTTTGGCGTTGGAGGCCATTCCGGCACTGAGAAGTAGCTTGCGAGAACCTGTTCGAGCTCCTAAGGACGATTGTCCAAGGATGTGCAGGTATAAGTGGAAGAAATGCGAGCTGAGAGGCTGGCCTCTTGAGACTGTGTATGAAATCCTCGGAACTACTAAGGTTAGTAGTATTTGCAGATTTTAGTAAAACTAGGAAAACTTGGTAACACTATGCAGATATTAGTAAAACTAGAAAAACTTGGTAATACTAGTAGATTTGGTAAAACTAGGAAAACTTGGTAACACTGGTTGTTTAAATGTGTTTAACTTGACAGGACATTGACAGTTTGTTGGTAGCTTCGGGTGAGGAGGAGGAGATCTTGGATTCCATCATGGAAAAGGAGGACGATGTTGATGAGCACGATCCTGTTGTGGAGAGTTGGGACAACCGGATTCACAACGGATTCACCGTTGAGTTTGAAGATATGAAGGATGAAGATGTGAAAGGGCGAGCAAAAATAGAGGAGGAAAGAGCAGCGACTGGAGGCCGAGCTAAGAACCAGTCTCTCGCGGAGGTGGTGGCCGCGATGCATACCTTGACAGATCAGCTGGGTATGATATTAGAGAAGGTCGGAGATCTTGATGATAGGATGAAGAAAGTTGAAGCATATTTCATTTAAATGTTTTTATTGTTTTTATTTGGAATCAGTACGTTGTTTTTATTGAACTTTGTTTTTAATTTGAATCATTGAATTCATGGTAATTATTGAACTTTGTTTTTAATTTGAATCATTGAATTCATTGCAAATTATTGAACTTTGTTTTTAATTTTTGTACATTGAATTCATGGTAATACTAGGTAATACTAAAGAAAGGAATAGTAAGTAAAACTAGTAATACTAGGTAATACTAAAGAAAGGAATAGTAAGTAAAACTAGTAATACTAGGTAATACTAAACAAAGGAACACTAAGTAAAAATAGCCTTAAACATAAGATAAGCAGAGTGGTACATTAGTCTCATACAACAATTTAAGGAAATATTGTTAAGGAAATTGCAGATAATTTAGTCTAGAACAACAATAAAAGTCTACTTGAGCTTGGCTATCTCTTCGGCATGGGTTTGAATCTCTTTCCGCATTTCTTCAATCGTCTTGCTCTGCTCTTCAACCTTCCGAAGTAGCTTTGAAATCTCTTCTTGGACACCGAAAACCCATGGCTGACGAAAGTGGAGTCCATCATCCTAGAAAGAAAAAACATCTGTTATAGTTTTACCTAGTATTACCAGTTATACATCCGAAGAACATCCAAGTAGTTTTACCTAGTTTACTAGTATTACCCAGAAAAAACCGAGAAATTAGATTTTACCTTAAATTTGGTGCAGGTGAAGTACCTACTTCCTGGCAAAGTATCTCGATCACGTTTAAACTTTGGAGTTGGAGAGACATCGTGTTTGATGTCTCCACCACATGGGCATTTCGTGGGAATCCCGTATTCGGCGGTGGCGACGAATTCGAGCATGTCGTAATGCTTCTTCATTTCCTTGCCGCGCCTCTTCTCCTCCTCGTAAGGTTCAACACCGAAATTGTCAGTCCAGTGGTAGCTAGAATCCATGGATCTGGTGAAGAAATCGTGAAGGAAGAAATAGAAAAGGAGAGAGAGAGAGAAAGAAATCAGAGAACTTTAGAGAGAGAGAGAGAGAATTCGTCGAAAGTGGTAGAGAGAGATCGGGTTTGTTGAGAATGAGTGGAGGAAATCTTTGGGAGATCTAAAAACATAAAATTAAAATTTGATATTTTGAATTTGCGAAAATTTGATTTCGGCGGCGAAAATTTCATTTTCCCACCAAATTTTTGGACTAAGTCAGCAATACTGCGTTTTTGACTCTGGGCCTGTTTTTAAAAAATGCACATAGTTATACCAGGTTGTTAGTTTTACAAAATCTTGAAAATTTTGATTTCCAATTAAATTAGTATTACACCAACAAAAACGTATATTTTCTAGTATTACAGTAGATTTTATTGGTTTTCCATATGAATCTCAGTGTTCTATGCAATAATAACTTTGAATATGGTATTTTTGTACCTTTCACTAAACAACTTGGAAATACATTAGAATGTGTTTCTTAAAGTATAAGGGATGTTGGTCAAATATATTTCTACTTTGTCTATGAAAGTTCATGTTTTGTTTATTCTTATAGTATAAGGGAATATAAGATGTATTTCTAACAAAATTAGCTGATTTCATCTGGTGATTAGGTTTTCAATTAACAAAACATAATTAATTTCAAAAGTCAACTAATACCAATAATGCATAGTTATACCAGTATTACCCAGAAATCAAGTTTTACAAGTTTTACATAACAAAAGCATAAAAGTTCTACATGGGGGCATAGTCATCTCCATATAACGACCATGGTAGTGTCCTTCCCCGCTTGGTTTTGTTCTGTGTCCTTCCCTTTCGGCGCCTTTCTCCAGTTGATGGAAATCTTTTTTCTTTCCGCCGACCTTTCTTTATGACGGGATCCGGAGGTATTATCTGCTTCTCTATGATGTAATCCGGGACAATCCACGCAGACATATCGGGCACTACATAGATCGACCTGGTATAAGCCAATGTCCACATCTCCGTCAAATAGTATTTCGAACACAACTCATGAAGTTCTATGCGGATATCACGCCTTCCATTTTTCTTGAAGCAGATGAAAGCGGATAGTGCGTGGAGGCAAGGATACTTATGAATATCATAGAACCTGCAAGTGCAAGTTTTGTTTGCCAAGCTCACCAAATATAGCTTTCCGTCTTTTGAAATTACCTCGTATTCAAGGTCATAACCGTTTACCTCCCTCACAAATAATTTCTCAGCATCAGGCCAAATGCTGTGCAAGAAGTTCTCAACCAAAGGAACCAGTTTGTTCGCACTCGTTCCTGACACAGACTCGTTCCTATGCTCGTTAAACCAATCAGAAAACTTTCGAACTATCGTATCAAGCATGGGTATTAAGGAGTACTTCCTGGCATCCATAAAAGTTTTGTTTAGAGATTCCACGGAGTTGCTAGTGTCGAGGTTGTATCTAGCGACCGGAGATAAACATCTAGCCCATTTTTCTGGCACGGTGGTTTCCTCCACATACTTCGCCGCTGAAGGAAATCTCTGCTTAAACGCCTCGTAAAGCATATTGAACTCAGCCACCGTGTGAGCCTTACCGCACTCTTGAAATTTTTCGGCGACAACGGCTCTGCTTGCGCTTGGAGCATTACCTTTAACGTTTTGAGACAAATGCCATAAGCAAAACCCATGATGAGCTTGTGGAAAGACGTTAGCTATGGCGTTGATGAGGCTTACATTTCTGTCACTCACAAATACCAACTCGGAAGAGTCATCTACAACGGTTTGCAGCTTCTCGAAAAACCAGGCCCAACTAGCATTATTCTCGCCGTCGAGTACACCGAATGCTATGGGATAAATGTGACGATTGGGATCCTGAGCTGCGGCGAAAACGAGTACACCACCAAATCCGGCCTTCAGAAAAGTTGCATCCACAATAATCACTTTCCTCATGAACTGAAGCCCATCAATGCAAGCTCCCAAAGCTATGAATAAGTACTTGAATTTTCCCACCTCATCCTGTTCCACAGCCGTTTTCGTACCCTGATTCAACTCCTCTAACACGTACAAATAACGATACAACATCCTGTAGTTATCTTCCGGGCTCCCACGCAAATCGCAAATTGCTTGATTTTTCCCTCTCAAAGCCGTGGAGTATGATACCTCTACACCAACTCTGCTCTTCACAAGTTCCATGATGACTCTAGGAGTTGGAGTCTCGAGTTTCCCGGGATATGCCTCACTCACAATAGATGCGACTAGATGTACTGTTCCTTTCCTCTTCACGCTGCCTTCTTCACTCTGACTAGCGCGGTTGCATGTGTGCATCTTCGTGTACGTTCTAATCGAGAAACCATCCGAGTTTGGGATCTTCGCTGCTCGTACACTCCATTTACAAATTCGTTGAGCACATTTGGCCACCCATCGCACGGTATCCGATTTTTTTATAACATACCCGAAAGAGTTAACAAATGCGCCTCTATGAACCAACTCTACTACGACATTCTTAATAGGAAATTCTTGACGAATACTCAAATCCAAACCGTCATCCCATGGCTCTAAACTCTGACTACATTCAACAACATGTGGTTCCTCAACATAATAATCACCCATATCCGATGAATCCACACCGTTACCCTCACATTCATCATCTTCATCATCATCATCATCGTCGTCATCCTCTTCTTCTTTATTTCCTTATCCGTTGTCAACATACAACGTAATGGCATTGGGTCCTATTTCTCCACTTCCATCATCATTGCACTGCGAATCTACATAGTTCATACCATAAGAGCTTTTCCCCGCTCTCGACTGTTGCTCGGGCAGTTCCGATGTACTCAACAACTCCACATTCAAAACACTTCTACGGTTCTCATTATCAAAATGCGTTAGATACACCAACAGATCCTCATCATCACAAATAAACGACTTTTCCTCACATCCAGCCAACCTAGCAATGTAACTCAATTGCAATTTAACCTTACTTTCATCTAACCCAAGCTTCTTGTATAACCTAGCTTCTACCATGGACATTGTTATCTCCTCAACTGGTGTCTTGAACACTAGACCATTAATGCGACCTTCGCATTTATAATGTATGTTGACGTTGCTGCTCATTTTATCCTGCCAAACCAATACCAAAAAACTCATTCAATACTGTTTTTTGTTCACAGTTATACCCTAATTGTTCCAGTTATACACTATTTATTCCCAGTTATACACTATTTATTCCCAGTTATTTACTAGTTATACATCATCTCGTAGTATTACTAGTTTTACTAGTTGTACTATTATCCCCAACCCAGATCGAGTATATTACTATCTCGCAGTATTACTAGTTGTACTTTTCAGACTCGATTTCTCCTTCTCCTCACCCAGATCCAGTCCGTTTTGAGATTTCAAAAATTTACAATTCACTACGATTCAACCACTGTAATGCATTTGTTAGCCAATATAGAGTCATATTCAACCCAGAAACATTAGTTAAACACCCAAATTTCCCCAAAATCCCCAAAATTTATATCCATGATTAAATGCAACCAAACAAACCTCGATCTGGACCTCAATGCAGCTCCGGCAGTGCAACAGCGGCGAAGGTGATGTCGCCGGAGGTCGAGGAGGTTGTCGACGGTGGTGGGTTTTTTTTTTGTCGCGGTTTTGTTTTGTTTTGTTTTTTTTTTTTTTTTTAAATAAACCAATTTAAGAGATGATGATCATTAAGGGTAGGATAATAATTTCTTTGTTAGAGGGGTTATAGAGATTAGAAGGGGACTTTAGAGATCAAATTTTTTCCAAAAAGGATATTGAAGAAGATGTCCCAACAAAGTGTCGATTAGCTAGGTACTTCCTCTAAGAATAAGATTGTTCGGCTCTGAGATGCTACAATTAATGGATTAGAATATTTCTTTATGCAATATAACGAGCTGGATTTATGTGTTTACTTTTATAATTTGCAGGAACCTTTGTGAAAGGAGCATGTTGAGGTTTACGCTTGCTGATGTATACACACGGTCCGTAAGTTTGTTCTACACATTTTCATTGTTCTTTCTTTTTTTTTTCAAAACATTTGACCAAACAAAGAAGTTAGTTCTTTCTACATATAGTTTTACTAACAATATTGTTAGTTTATTGCAGGAGGAAGCTGATTATGTTGCTATCAAAGAAGTATCAAAGATTTAGAGGTCTAGGAGTGTGTAGAATTCACAAGTTTTTTTAATATGAAACTTAGAAATTATACCTTTTTTTTTTGTAATATAGGTTTTTTTGTATCATGGTATCATATCTGTAATAAAATATAGCATTTTTATTTTTTAATATAATCAAAAAATAATACCCCATTAAATCGTATTTTTAAAAAAAATATAAAAGATTCAATTGCATACTTCGAATGCTATCAAATTAAAACAAACTTAGAAATTTAAATGCTATAGAAAAAGTTCAGAAATCATTAGATGCAATTGCTATCAAATATAAACAATAACTTAGAAAACTAAATGCTATAGGAAAAGTTCAGAAATCATTACATATATGGAATTGCTATAATAAACTGACAAAAAATGCTATGAATAACAGATATTTATAAAAAATAAAAATTGCTATTGTAGAATATATGATTGCATACAAAAAAGCGCTATATTAGATGAATTCATTATAGCAATACTAAAAACCGCTATCGAAAGTGTCAGACCTATTATCGCGGGCGATGTCAGAGCCCTTTTCCTAACGCTATTGTATCGTAAGATAACGTTTTTCCGGTGCTAACGATACCCGTTTTTCTTGTAGTGAATTTGTAGCTTTCTCTGAAATATGGATCTTCCATAGAGTTCAAAGCCTAACACTTTTGCCTCCATGGTTAAAATTAGAGCATGCCTCCTTGATAAGGCATCAACCACTACGTTCTCTTTTCCCTTTTTGTATTTGGTTACATAGGTAAATGTCTTAATGAATTCCAACCACTTAGCATTCCTCCTTTTGAGTGACGTTTGCCCCTTTAAGTGTTTAAGAGTTTCATGATCTGTATGAATGACAAACTCCTTGGATAGCAAGTAATGTTGCCATGTCTCCAAAGTTCGGACCAATGTACAACTCTTTGTCATAGGTTGGGTTGTTAAGTGAAGCTCCACTTAGCTTTTCACTAAAATAAGCTATTGATCTTCCTTTCTGATGTAGAACAGCTCCGATTCCCAAACCATACGCATCACACTCAACCTCAAACATTACTTGCGTGAGGCGATCTTTTAAGGAGTTTGATACTCAAAGTTTTAACCTTATAATTCTATTGCAAGTGCACAACAAATGAAGTAGTATTCTAGGGATCGAATCCACAAGGACCAAGTGAAACACTATGAGAATGCAAGAGAAAACTAAATCTAAGACAAATGTGATGGTTTGTGGTTTTGTAACTTCTAAAAACTAAGAATAGGCTTAAACATTGAAAATATGGATTATTTCACCACGACATTCATGTGGAACGGATGCGAGACGGATCTGGGCTTTTGGATAGTGGATTGTTTCCACTGCATTCATGCGAAATGTGTTTGAGGATCGAACACTTGGCCAGAGTGTCGATGTATTAGTAGCGAGATAGTTGAATTGCATAACGAAACTGGAGTTTGGTGAACGTCGAACTATGGGAGTTCGATAATGACAAACTTTGGGAGTTATGTAGACGTCGAACTAAGGGAGTTCGGTAATGACAAACTTTGGGAGTTTGGTAAACGTCGAACTATGGGAGTTCGGTAACGAGTGTGAGACTTAAGAATAATAAAATTTTATTAATTTTATAGCTGAACCTTGTAACAGGCTGTCTACGTACCCTTGGAGTAGGGATCAAGCCATTCGTAGTTCATATTACATAAGGAATAAATCGAACTCGGTGAGCTTTGACGAAGTGGTAGCTCGGGGAGCGTTCTTTATTTTTTTTTTTGGTCGGGAGAATGCCGATCTAGTAGTAGTAGCATTTGAGGTTCATTGCGTTCCAAGATCGGGAAATCGAGGTTCTGTCCATTTCCATTAACTATTAGACTCCTAGTTTAACGACCTTCATGATTTGATAGGGACTTTCCCAATTAGCGCTCAGCTTGCATGCGTTCTTTTCTTTAGTGTTTTGGAAGACCTTCCGTAGGATGAGGTCACTGTCTTCAAAATGCATGCCTTTGACATTCTTATTGTAGTACCGCACTGCTAGATGTTGATAGTTTTGAATTCAGAGTAAGGCTAGCGTATCTAGGTTGTCGAGGAGCATGTCATTGTTGAGATAGACATTTCTTGTTAGCATTGTGCGTCGTATGCTCGGAAGGCCGACCTCCGCTGGGGATAATGCTTCTAATCTGTAAGCTAGAGAGAAAGGTGATTGACCAGTAGCTCGTTGTGGTGTGGTGCGATGTGACCATAACACTCCGTCTAGTTCGTCAGCCCAAACTTATTTTGCTTCGTCCAACTGCTTTTTGAGTCTGTCGATGATGGTTTTGTTAGTTGCCTCGGCTTGGCTGTTTCCCTGAGGGTATCTCGGAGTAGAAAAACTTAATCATATCTGCCACTTAGCGCATTAGTCGCTGAATAATGTGGAGGTAAATTGTGTTCCATTGTCGGTGACGATCTCGTAAGGTACTCCGTGTCGGCATATGATGAACTTCCAGAAGAATTTTTGGACGTCGAGAGCATGGAATTTAACATAGGATTCGGCCTTGACCCACTTGGTGAAGTAGTTGGTCATGACTAGGATGTGTTGCTTCTGGTTAGATCGTCGCAATGGGTTGATAATGTCCATTGCCCATCTCATTAAGAGATATGGTGTGGTCGATGTTGTTAAGAGCTCGGTCGGGAGGTTTATCATCGGGCCGTGTCGTTGATATTTCTTGGATTTGGTTACATACTTCTCGCAGTCTGCTACCATCGTCAGCCAATAGTAACTTTCTTTCTTGATCCTAAGGGCCAGAGAGCGACTTCTGGAACGGTTACCACCTGCTCCTTCGTGGACTTCCTTCATGACCTCGTTTATATTTCTGCCGTAAACACATTTTTATAGTACATCTGCGGCACTTCATTGAAACAATTCGCCATCGAGAAGGATGTAGGGGGCACATCGCATTTTGAGTCGCCGAGCTGCCCATCTGTCGGATGGTACTTTCTCTTCTTCGATGTAAAGTTTGGTTTCGAGAGTCCAATCTCCAGGTTTTGAGGTTTCTTCTTCGGCTTTGATGTCCATTGGAGCATGATGCCCTTCAGACTCGTCTTCCTCATCCTCGTCATGTTCGGGTTCGGTCTCGTAGCGACGTCGTCGTGTGATTACGTTGCACACCTTTGTTGATTCAATGCTTAGACTAAAGATGCTTCCAACCGGGATTGTACGTTTGAGATGAGGGTCTGAGCTGGATGCAAGGGCGACAAGGGCGTCAGCCGGAGCATTGTCGCCACGAGGAATTTTAGTGAGGTCGAATCAGGCAAACTCGGTAGCGATCTCCTTTACTAACTTGAGGTATGCATCCATCCGGTCGTTCTTGGTGTCGTAGTCTCCATTGAATTTGTTAGCGACGAGCTGAGAGTCGCAATACGCTTGGATGTTTTTTTCTCCGATTTCTTTTGCTAATCGTAGCCCGACGATTAGTGCTTCATATTCTGCTTCGTTGTTTGATGCTTGAAATTCAAGTCGGAACGATTGTTCTAGTACTTCGCATGTTGGTGATTGAAAGCGTATTCTGACTCCTGATCTATGGTGGGAGGATGAGCCATCGACGTGAAGGATCCATTTCTCTGCTGATGGGAGGTTGTCCTTGACTAGCTCATGTGGTAGCTCGATAAGAAAATCGGCTAAGACCTGACATTTGGCGCTAGTTTGGCTCTTATACTCAATACCGTACTCGCTTAGTTCAATTGCCCACTTTGCGAGTCTTCTTGATCGGCTTTGACTATGCAAGATCGTTCGCAGTGGTTGATTGGTGAGGACGGCTATTGGGAGCGACTGAAACTACGGTCGGAGCTTTTGGGCTGAGATGACACGGCTAGTGAGAGCTTCTCCAAGGTCGGATATATGAGTTCGGCTCCATGGAGAGTTTAACTGATGTACAAGATGGGCTTCTGCTCGCCACGATCTTTCCGAGCTAGGACTCCACTGACTGCCGAGGTAGAGATTGCGTTTTATAAGTAAAGTGTTTCTACGTCTTCGGTTTTGCCAAGATCGGGGGAGTCGATAAATAGTCCTTTAGTTGCTTGGAGGCTTCCTTCACACTTGTCGTCCCACTCAAAACGTTTGTTGGCGCGAAGTAATTGGTAGAAAGGAAGGCACTTATCAGTAGATCGGGAGATAAATATGTTCAGAGCGGCAATTCAGCATGTGAGCCGTTGAACTTCTTGTGTTGTTTTTGGTGACGGGAGGTCGATGATTACGGCAATTTGTTTCGGATTGGCCTCGATGCCTGGCGGGGTTACGAGATAACCCACGAATTCATCACCTGACATGACTCTGAGCCTGCACTTAGCGGAGTTTAGCTTCATGTCGTAATGGTTGAGAATCTCGAAACAAGTTTGGAGATGACCTGTAATACCCCGTCCAAGGACATAAATCCGGTCGATGGTCAAGGAAAAATCGAAGTCGAAGGAACAACGAAAGGAAGGCACATTTCGAATGGAAAGGCCAAAATAAACACTTTGGTCGAGTCGGATACGAAATGGGACGAGTGGAAGTAAATATGTCCAGCTAAAACCCATTCTAACCGAAAGAACCAGTTTTAGCCGAGAGAAGAGGATAGCAGGAAGAAGTGATTTCTTGCCGAGCGAAGGAAGATTCTTGCCGAGAGAGGCAGAATTCTAGCCGAGAGACGCGGCTGTCTAGCCGATAGAGAGATTTCTTGCCGTGAAGGAAGAAATCTGATCAAGTGAAGATCCAAGTGACCCGAAAGCAATTTTCGGACACATAGTGAAGAAGAAGACTCCGTCCTTGTTTAGCGACGGACGAAGAGGACCCGAGACCTAAAAGTCAAGTCGGGTCGAAGATGAGTTTTCGGTCAAAGGAAGGTTGGCGTGGGTCAAACTCCGTGAGTCCGGCAAGGATCAGTGGTCGAATCGCCGGAGTTTGATCGAGCTGCCGATGTTGACCAGAAAGTCAAAGCCGCCGATGTTGACCAGAAAGTCAAAGCCGCCTAGTTTGACCAGTCAACCCAAAAGAAACTTACTCCCCAAGACTTAGTGGCCTATAAATACCTCCACACCCTCCTTGGTATTTCTCACCTCACTTAAGAAAACTTAGAGAGAAGTTAGAGAAGTGTAGAGAGAGAAAAAAGAGAGTGTGAGCAAACCGAATAATTTTTCGGCAGAAGGCGCGGAGATTAAGGGATCGGTTCAGGGAGGAGTTAAGGTGCTAAGAGAAGAACTTAGGCCGCGCAGGGCCTAAAGGATTGGTGAGTCCGGTTGTGTGTTTTGTGCTAGGAGATGTATACAGCTGTGGTTAAAGGAGGCTAGGAGAGCCGTTCAAGCCGAGTTACTGATAGTAGCATATTTTACATCTTTTAAGCATTCATTTAGATTAGGTTTTGTCCTTTTTGCATGTATCTCATAGCATTTCTCTTCCGTTTTGTTCTCATTTAGAGTTTAGGGTGTTCATACTAGGTCCTAGAGTTTCGCATGTTTTGGAGCTTGTTTCTAGGTGTTTGGAGACCTTGGAAGAGCTTGCATTCGAGCTTGGATCAAGAGGAGATGACTAGGAGGAAATGGGACCTAGGAGCGGTCGCACCGGCCCTTGACTACCGGCCTACATCCATCCGGCGCCCAGCCTTGGCGTGCCTCGCACCGACCTATCACCACCCGGTGTCACTGCCCGATCCTTGACTTCAATCCAGACAGAAGCTTTACACTACAAGAAAACATGCATTTTGCAACGATTTTTTGCGACGATTTTATTTCGTCGCAAATCAACAACGTTATTACGACGATTTAACGACGATTCCAAAAATCGTCGTTAAATTGTCGTTAAATCGTCGCTAAATTGGGATTCATTCATCAGGCGGGAACTATACAAAATACGATTACCAGTGGTAAGATGTACTGTCCTTGTCCAAAATGCAAGAATAGGAAATTTATCATTACCTCGAACGTGTGGTCGCATATATTAAATAGAGGGTTTATGCCGCATTACTATATCTGGTATTATCATGGAGAGGGTCATGGGGGAAATGTAGGTAGTGGTAGTAGCAATTATCAAGCATCGAATTTTGATGAGTCAAATGATTTTAATCAATTTGATTATCATGCAGAGCATGGTCAAGATCATGATAGGATTCATGACATGGTTACAGATGCATTTCATGAAACCGTAAGTACATTTGCACCTGATCATCATGATGAGGAACCCAATCTAGATGCAAAAAGATTTTATGATATGCTAGATGATGCAAATCAGGCACTCTATGATGGATGTAGAGAAGGGCACTCTAAATTGTCGTTGGCGGCTAGGATGATGACTATTAAAACTGATCATAACTTAGCTGAGGTTTGCATGGATGATTGGGCTGATTTGATTAAAGAGTATTTGCCAAAGGACAATTTAGCTGCTGAAACTTACTATGAGATACAAANAATGCTAAGAACAGACCGTTATTGCATAAGACAGACAAGATGGAGTGCTGAGACTAGATATAGGGATTAAAGACTCCTAAAAGTGGAAGGATAAGCATCAGTTACTTGTTTTCTCATTTCTTTAAAAAAACCTCTGTGTCCCAACGGAAATTCGAAAAATGTGATTTCGTGTAGTAAACGGTCCAATTCAGATCCAAAATAGTTATATATGGCCAAAATGCTACGAACGGACCGTTATGGCATAACACATACAAGATGGAGTGCATACACTAGATTTGGGGATTAGAGACTCCTAAAGATGGAAAGAAAAGTATTTGTTACTTGTTTTCTCTTTTTTTTTTATGAAACCTCAGTGTCTCTATGAAAATTCAAAAAACGGGATATCGTCTAGTGTACGGTCCAATTCATATCCAAAACGGCAATATCTGGCCGAATTGCTAAGAACTGACCGTTATTGCATAAGACAGACATGATGGAGTGCTGAGACTAGATATAGGGATTACAGACTCCTTAAGGTGGAACGAGAAGCATCTGTTACTTGTTTTCTTATATCTATAAAGAAACCTCTGGTCTCTATGAAAATTCGAAAAACGGGATTTCGTTTAGTAAAAGGCCCAATTCGGATCCAAAATGGCAATATATGGCCAAAATGGCAATATATGGCCAAAATGCTAAGAACAGACCGTTATTGCATAAGACAGACAAGATGAAGTGCTGAGACTAGATATAGAGATTAGAGACTCCTAAAGGTGGAATGATAAGCATCCGTTACTTGTTTTCTCATTTCTTTTAAAAAACCTCCGTGTCCCTATGAAAATTCAAAAAATGGGATATCGTCTAGCGAACGGTCCAATTCAGATCCAAAACAACAATATATGGCCAAAATGCTAAGAAGGGACCGTTATTGCATAAAACAGACAAGATGGAGTGTTGAGACTAGATATAGGGATTAGAGACTCCTAAAGGTGGAACGAGAAGCATCTGTTACTTGTTTTCTTATATCTATAAAGAAACCTCTGGTCCCTATGAAAATTCGAAAAATGGTATTTCGTTTAGTAAACGGTCCCATTCGGATCCAAAATGGCAATATATGGCCAAAATGCTAAGGACAGACCGTTATTGCATAAGACAGACAAAATGGAGTGCTGAGACTAGATATAGGTATTAGAGACTCCTAAAGATGGAAGGAGAAGCATCCTTTACTAGTTTTCTCATTTCTATAAAGAAACTTGTCGTCCCTATGAAAATTCGAAAAACGGGATTTTGTTTAGTAAACGGTCCAATTCGTATCAAAAATGGCAATATACGGCCAAAATACTAAGAATAGACCATTATTGCATAAGGCAGACAAGATGGAGTGCTGAGAATAGATATAGGGATTAGAGACTCCTAAAAGTGGAAGGAGAAGCATATGTTACTTGTTTTCTCATTTCTTTACAGAAACCTCGGTGTCCCTATAAAAATTCTAAAAACGTGATTTCGTGTAGTGAACGGTCTAATTCAGTTCCAAAACAGCAATATATGGCCAAAATGCTACGAACGGACCGTTATGGCATAACACATACAAGATGGAGTGCAGAGACTAGATATAGGGATTAGAGACTCCTAAAGGTGGAAGGATAAGCATCCGTTACTTGTTTTCTCATTTCTTTAAAGAAACCTCTGTGTCCCTATGGAAATTCGAAATACGTGATTCCGTGTAGTAAACGGTCCAATTCAGATCCAAAATGGTAATATACGGCCAAAATACTAAGAACGGACCGTTATGGCCTAACATATACAAGATGCATAACATAGACTAGATATAGGGATTAGAGACTCCTAAAGGTGGAAGGAAAAGCATCTGTTACTTGTTTTCTCACTTCTTTTAAGAAACCTCTATGTTCCTATGAAAATTCGAAAAACGGGATTTCGTATAGTAAACGGTCCAATTCATATCCAAAACGGCAATATAGGGCCAAAATGCTAAGAATTGACTGTTATTGCATAAGACAGACAAGATGGAGTGCTGAGACTAGATATAGGGATTAGAAACCTCCTGAAGGTGGAAGCAGAAACATCCGTTACTTGTTTTCTCATTTCTTTTAAGAAACCTCTGTGTCCCTATGTATATTCGAAAAACGGGATATCGTCTAGTGAACGGACCAATTCAGATCCAAAACGCCAATATATGGCCAAAATGTTAAGAACGGACCGTTATTGCATAAGATAGACAAGATGGAGTGTTGGGACTAGATATAGGAATTAGAGACTCATAAAGGTGGAAGGAGAAGCATCCATTACTTGTTTTCTCATTTCTTTAAAGAAACATATGTGTCCCTATGAAAATTCGAAAAACAGGATTTCGTCTAGTGAACGGTCCAATTCAGATCCAAAACCGCAATATATGGCCAAAATGCTAAAAACAGACCTTTATGGCATAACACATACAAGATGGAGGGCTGAGACTAGATATAGGGATTAGAGACTCCTAAAGGTGGAAGGAGAAGCATCCATTACTTGTTTTCTCATTTCTTTAAAGAAACATATGTGTCCCTATGAAAATTCGAAAAACATTATTTCGTGTAGTAAACGGTCTAATTCAGATCCAAAATGACAATATATGGCCAAAATGCCACGAACGGACCGTTATGGCATAACACATACAAGATGGAGTGCATAGACTAGATTTGGGGATTAGAGACTCCTAAAGATGGAAAGAAAATTATTTGTTACTTGTTTTCTCTTTTTTTTGTAAGAAACCTCTGTCTTTATGAAAATTCAAAAAATGGGATATCGTCTAGTGTACGGTCCAATTCATATCCAAAACGGCAATATATGGCCGAAATGCTAAAAACTGACCGTTATTGCATAAGACAGACAAGATGGAGTGCTGAGACTAGATATAGGGATTAGAGACTGCTTAAGGTGGAATGAGAAGCATCTGTTAATTGTTTTCTTATATCTATAAAGAAACCTCTGCTCCCTATGAAAATTCGAAAAACGGGATTTTGTTTAGTAAACGGTCCAATTCGGATCCAAAATGGCAATATATGGCCAAAATGGCAATATATGGCCAAAATGCTAAGAACAGACCGTTATTGCATAAGACAGATAAGATGGAGTGCTGAGACTAGATATAGGGATTAGAGACTCCTAAAGGTGGAAGGATAAGCATCAGTTACTTGTTTTCTCATTTTATTTAAAGAAACCTCTGTGTCCCTTTGAAAATTCGAAAAACGTGATTTCGTGTAGTAATCGGTCCAATTCAGATCCAAAACGGCAATATATGGCAAAAATGCTACGAACGGACCGTTATGGCATAGCACATACTAGATATACGGATTAGAGACTTCTAAAGGTGGAAGGAGAAGCATCTGTTACTTGTTTTCTCATTTCTTTTAAGAAACCTCTGTGTCCCTATGTAAATTCAAAAAACGGGATATCGTCTAGTGAACGGTCCAATTCAGATCTAAAACGGTAATATATGGCCAAAATGCTAAGAATGGACCTTTATTGCATAAGACAGACAAGGTGGAGTGTTGAGACTAGATACAGGGATTAGAGACTCCTTAAGGTGGAAGGAGAAGCATCCATTACTTGTTTTCTCATTTCATTAAAGAAACATATGTGTCTCTATGAAAATTCGAAAAACGGGATTTCGTTTAGTAAACGGTCCAATTGGGATCTAAAATGGCAATATATGGCCAAAATGATAAGAACAGACCGTTATTGCATAAGACAGACAAGATGGAGTGCTGAGACTAGATATATGGATTATAGACTCCTAAAGGTGGAAGGAGAAACATCCGTTACTTGTTTTCTCATTTCTTTTAAGAAACCTCCGTGTCCGTATGAAAATTCGAAAAACGGGATATCGTCTAGTGAACGGTCCAATTCAGATCCAAAACGGCAATATTTGGCCAAAATTCTGAAAACTGATCGTTATTGCATAGGACAGACAAGAAGGAGTGTTGAGACTAGATATAGGGATTAGAGACTCCTAAAGGTGGAAGGAGAAGCATATGTTACTTGTTTTCTCATTTCTTTAAAGAAACCTCTGTGTCCCTATGAAAACTCGAATAACGTGATTTCGTGTAGTAAACGGTCCAATTGAGATCCAAAACGGCAATATATGACCAAAATGCTACGAACGGACTGTTATGGCATAACACATACAAGATGGAGTGTAAAGACTAGATATAGGGATTAGAGACTCCTAAAGGTGGAAGGAGAAGTATCCGTTACTTGTTTTCTCATTTCTTTTAAGAAACCTCTGTGTCCCTATGTATATTCGAAAAACGGGATATCGTCTAGTGAACGGTCCAATTCAGATCCAAAACGCCAATATATGGCCAAAATGTTAAGAACGGACCGTTATTGCATAAGATAGACAAGATGGAGTGTTGGGACTAGATATAGGAATTAGAGACTCATAAAGGTGGAAGGAGAAGCATCCATTACTTGTTTTCTCATTTCTTTAAAGAAACATATGTGTCCCTATGAAAATTCGAAAAACAGGATTTCGTCTAGTGAACGGTCCAATTCAGATCCAAAATGCCAATATATGGCCAAAATGCTAAGAACGGACCGTTATTGCATAAGATAGACAAGATGGAGTGCTGAGACTAGATATTAGGATTAGAGACTCCAAATGGTCGAAGGAGAAGCATTTGTTACTTGTTTTCTCATTTCTTTAAAGAAGCCTTTGTGTCCCTATGAAAATTCAAAAAACGGGATTTCGTCTAGTGAACGGTCCAATTTAGATCCAAAACGGCAATATATATCCAAAATGCTAAGAACGGACCGTTATTGCGTAAGACAGACAAGATGGAGTGCTTAGACTAGATATAAGGATTAGATACTATAGGAATTTAGGATTATGATTTATAAAGAACAAGAAAGAGAAAATTGATTTTAGGGAGAGACTTATGATAATCACAAATGTTTTTCTTGTTATTTACTTCTTTGTGTTAAATCACATATATGTACTAAGATGAAATTGACTGTAGTTAAGGATTAACTAACCCTAGTTGAGTTACTAACTCAAGTTGCAACACAAGTTGCCATACAAATATCTAACTAGTTGATAAACAAAGAAAACAAGTTGTACTAGTTGCAACACAAGTAGAACACAACTTGTTGATGTGTTGGCATATGAACAAGGCACGCGGAGCTACAGTGCACGATCCTATCTCTTCATTGTTTTAACTTCATTTCAACAGAGACTCCTAAACGTGGAAGGAGAAGTATCCGTTACTTGTTTTCTCATTTCTTTTAAGAAACCTCCTTGTCCCTATGAAAACTCGAAAAATGGGATTTCGTCTAGTAAACGGACCAATTCAGATCCAAAACGGCAATATAGGGCCAAAATGCTAAGAATTGACCGTTTTTGCATAAGACAGACAAGATGGAGTGCTGAGACTAGATATAGAGATTAGAGACTCCTAAAGGTTGAACGAGAAGCATCTGTTACTTGTTTTCTTATATCTATAAAGAAACCTCTGGTCCCTATGAAAATTCGAAAAACGGGATTTTGTTTAGTAAACGGTCCCA
Organism: Eutrema heterophyllum; assembly: GCA_002933915.1. Classification (NCBI taxonomy): domain Eukaryota; kingdom Viridiplantae; phylum Streptophyta; class Magnoliopsida; order Brassicales; family Brassicaceae; genus Eutrema; species Eutrema heterophyllum. The sequence goes on along the minus strand of PKMM01028143.1, from coordinate 36,147 downwards.
TTTGGATCCAAAATGGCAATATATGGCCAAAATGCTAAGAACAGACCGTTATTGCATAAGACAGACAAGATGGAGTGCTGAGACTAGATATAGGTATTAGAGACTCCTAAAGGTGGAAGGAGAAGCATCCTTTACTAGTTTTCTCATTTCTTTAAAGAAACCTCGGTGTCCGTATGAAAATTCGAAAAACATTATTTCGTGTGGTAAACGGTCTAATTCAGATCCAAAACGGCAATATATGGCGAAAATGCTACGAACGGACCGTTATGGCATAACACATACAAGATGGAGTGCATAGACTAGATATAGGGATTAGAGACTCCTAAAGGTGGAAGGAGAAACATATGTTACTTGTTTTCTCATTTCTTTTAAGAAACCTCCGTGTCCCTATAAAAATTCGAAAAATGGGATATCGTCTAGTGAACGGTCCAATTGAGATCCAAAACGGGAATATATGGCCAAAATGCTAAGAACAGACCGTTATTGCATAAGACAGACAAGATGGAGTGCTGAGACTAGATATAGAGATTAGAGACTCCTAAAGGTGGAAGGATAAGCATCAGTTACTTGTTTTCTCATTTCTTTAAAAAAACCTCTGTGTCCCAACAGAAATTCGAAAAACGTGATTTCGTGTAGTAAACGGTCCAATTCAGATCCAAAATGGTTATATATGGCCAAAATGCTACGAACGGACCGTTATGGCATAACACATACAAGATGGAGTGCATAGACTAGATTTGAGGATTAGAGACTCCTAAATATGGAAAGAAAATTATTTGTTACTTGTTTTCTCTTTTTTTTGTAAGAAACCTCTATGTCTTTATGAAAATTCAAAAAACGGGATATCGTCTAGTGTACGGTCCAATTCATATCCAAAACGGCAATATATGGCCGAAAGGCTAAGAACTGACCGTTATTGCATAAGACAGACAAGATGGAGTGCTGAGACTAGATATAGGGATTAGAGACTGCTTAAGGTGGAACGAGAAGCATATGTTACTTGTTTTCTTATATATATATAAAGAAACCTCTAGTCCCTATGAAAATTCGAAAAACGGGATTTTGTTTAGTAAACGGTCCAATTCGGATCCAAAATGGCAATATATGGCCAAAATGGCAATATATGGTCAAAATGCTAAGAACAGACCGTTATTGCATAAGACAGACAAGATGGAGTGCTGAGACTAGATATAGGGATTAAAGACTCCTAAAAGTGGAAGGATAAGCATCAGTTACTTGTTTTCTCATTTCTTTAAAAAAACCTCTGTGTCCCAACGGAAATTCGAAAAATGTGATTTCGTGTAGTAAACGGTCCAATTCAGATCCAAAATAGTTATATATGGCCAAAATGCTACGAACGGACCGTTATGGCATAACACATACAAGATGGAGTGCATACACTAGATTTGGGGATTAGAGACTCCTAAAGATGGAAAGAAAAGTATTTGTTACTTGTTTTCTCTTTTTTTTTTATGAAACCTCAGTGTCTCTATGAAAATTCAAAAAACGGGATATCGTCTAGTGTACGGTCCAATTCATATCCAAAACGGCAATATCTGGCCGAATTGCTAAGAACTGACCGTTATTGCATAAGACAGACATGATGGAGTGCTGAGACTAGATATAGGGATTACAGACTCCTTAAGGTGGAACGAGAAGCATCTGTTACTTGTTTTCTTATATCTATAAAGAAACCTCTGGTCTCTATGAAAATTCGAAAAACGGGATTTCGTTTAGTAAAAGGCCCAATTCGGATCCAAAATGGCAATATATGGCCAAAATGGCAATATATGGCCAAAATGCTAAGAACAGACCGTTATTGCATAAGACAGACAAGATGAAGTGCTGAGACTAGATATAGAGATTAGAGACTCCTAAAGGTGGAATGATAAGCATCCGTTACTTGTTTTCTCATTTCTTTTAAAAAACCTCCGTGTCCCTATGAAAATTCAAAAAATGGGATATCGTCTAGCGAACGGTCCAATTCAGATCCAAAACAACAATATATGGCCAAAATGCTAAGAAGGGACCGTTATTGCATAAAACAGACAAGATGGAGTGTTGAGACTAGATATAGGGATTAGAGACTCCTAAAGGTGGAACGAGAAGCATCTGTTACTTGTTTTCTTATATCTATAAAGAAACCTCTGGTCCCTATGAAAATTCGAAAAATGGTATTTCGTTTAGTAAACGGTCCCATTCGGATCCAAAATGGCAATATATGGCCAAAATGCTAAGGACAGACCGTTATTGCATAAGACAGACAAAATGGAGTGCTGAGACTAGATATAGGTATTAGAGACTCCTAAAGATGGAAGGAGAAGCATCCTTTACTAGTTTTCTCATTTCTATAAAGAAACTTGTCGTCCCTATGAAAATTCGAAAAACGGGATTTTGTTTAGTAAACGGTCCAATTCGTATCAAAAATGGCAATATACGGCCAAAATACTAAGAATAGACCATTATTGCATAAGGCAGACAAGATGGAGTGCTGAGAATAGATATAGGGATTAGAGACTCCTAAAAGTGGAAGGAGAAGCATATGTTACTTGTTTTCTCATTTCTTTACAGAAACCTCGGTGTCCCTATAAAAATTCTAAAAACGTGATTTCGTGTAGTGAACGGTCTAATTCAGTTCCAAAACAGCAATATATGGCCAAAATGCTACGAACGGACCGTTATGGCATAACACATACAAGATGGAGTGCAGAGACTAGATATAGGGATTAGAGACTCCTAAAGGTGGAAGGATAAGCATCCGTTACTTGTTTTCTCATTTCTTTAAAGAAACCTCTGTGTCCCTATGGAAATTCGAAATACGTGATTCCGTGTAGTAAACGGTCCAATTCAGATCCAAAATGGTAATATACGGCCAAAATACTAAGAACGGACCGTTATGGCCTAACATATACAAGATGCATAACATAGACTAGATATAGGGATTAGAGACTCCTAAAGGTGGAAGGAAAAGCATCTGTTACTTGTTTTCTCACTTCTTTTAAGAAACCTCTATGTTCCTATGAAAATTCGAAAAACGGGATTTCGTATAGTAAACGGTCCAATTCATATCCAAAACGGCAATATAGGGCCAAAATGCTAAGAATTGACTGTTATTGCATAAGACAGACAAGATGGAGTGCTGAGACTAGATATAGGGATTAGAAACCTCCTGAAGGTGGAAGCAGAAACATCCGTTACTTGTTTTCTCATTTCTTTTAAGAAACCTCTGTGTCCCTATGTATATTCGAAAAACGGGATATCGTCTAGTGAACGGACCAATTCAGATCCAAAACGCCAATATATGGCCAAAATGTTAAGAACGGACCGTTATTGCATAAGATAGACAAGATGGAGTGTTGGGACTAGATATAGGAATTAGAGACTCATAAAGGTGGAAGGAGAAGCATCCATTACTTGTTTTCTCATTTCTTTAAAGAAACATATGTGTCCCTATGAAAATTCGAAAAACAGGATTTCGTCTAGTGAACGGTCCAATTCAGATCCAAAACCGCAATATATGGCCAAAATGCTAAAAACAGACCTTTATGGCATAACACATACAAGATGGAGGGCTGAGACTAGATATAGGGATTAGAGACTCCTAAAGGTGGAAGGAGAAGCATCCATTACTTGTTTTCTCATTTCTTTAAAGAAACATATGTGTCCCTATGAAAATTCGAAAAACATTATTTCGTGTAGTAAACGGTCTAATTCAGATCCAAAATGACAATATATGGCCAAAATGCCACGAACGGACCGTTATGGCATAACACATACAAGATGGAGTGCATAGACTAGATTTGGGGATTAGAGACTCCTAAAGATGGAAAGAAAATTATTTGTTACTTGTTTTCTCTTTTTTTTGTAAGAAACCTCTGTCTTTATGAAAATTCAAAAAATGGGATATCGTCTAGTGTACGGTCCAATTCATATCCAAAACGGCAATATATGGCCGAAATGCTAAAAACTGACCGTTATTGCATAAGACAGACAAGATGGAGTGCTGAGACTAGATATAGGGATTAGAGACTGCTTAAGGTGGAATGAGAAGCATCTGTTAATTGTTTTCTTATATCTATAAAGAAACCTCTGCTCCCTATGAAAATTCGAAAAACGGGATTTTGTTTAGTAAACGGTCCAATTCGGATCCAAAATGGCAATATATGGCCAAAATGGCAATATATGGCCAAAATGCTAAGAACAGACCGTTATTGCATAAGACAGATAAGATGGAGTGCTGAGACTAGATATAGGGATTAGAGACTCCTAAAGGTGGAAGGATAAGCATCAGTTACTTGTTTTCTCATTTTATTTAAAGAAACCTCTGTGTCCCTTTGAAAATTCGAAAAACGTGATTTCGTGTAGTAATCGGTCCAATTCAGATCCAAAACGGCAATATATGGCAAAAATGCTACGAACGGACCGTTATGGCATAGCACATACTAGATATACGGATTAGAGACTTCTAAAGGTGGAAGGAGAAGCATCTGTTACTTGTTTTCTCATTTCTTTTAAGAAACCTCTGTGTCCCTATGTAAATTCAAAAAACGGGATATCGTCTAGTGAACGGTCCAATTCAGATCTAAAACGGTAATATATGGCCAAAATGCTAAGAATGGACCTTTATTGCATAAGACAGACAAGGTGGAGTGTTGAGACTAGATACAGGGATTAGAGACTCCTTAAGGTGGAAGGAGAAGCATCCATTACTTGTTTTCTCATTTCATTAAAGAAACATATGTGTCTCTATGAAAATTCGAAAAACGGGATTTCGTTTAGTAAACGGTCCAATTGGGATCTAAAATGGCAATATATGGCCAAAATGATAAGAACAGACCGTTATTGCATAAGACAGACAAGATGGAGTGCTGAGACTAGATATATGGATTATAGACTCCTAAAGGTGGAAGGAGAAACATCCGTTACTTGTTTTCTCATTTCTTTTAAGAAACCTCCGTGTCCGTATGAAAATTCGAAAAACGGGATATCGTCTAGTGAACGGTCCAATTCAGATCCAAAACGGCAATATTTGGCCAAAATTCTGAAAACTGATCGTTATTGCATAGGACAGACAAGAAGGAGTGTTGAGACTAGATATAGGGATTAGAGACTCCTAAAGGTGGAAGGAGAAGCATATGTTACTTGTTTTCTCATTTCTTTAAAGAAACCTCTGTGTCCCTATGAAAACTCGAATAACGTGATTTCGTGTAGTAAACGGTCCAATTGAGATCCAAAACGGCAATATATGACCAAAATGCTACGAACGGACTGTTATGGCATAACACATACAAGATGGAGTGTAAAGACTAGATATAGGGATTAGAGACTCCTAAAGGTGGAAGGAGAAGTATCCGTTACTTGTTTTCTCATTTCTTTTAAGAAACCTCTGTGTCCCTATGTATATTCGAAAAACGGGATATCGTCTAGTGAACGGTCCAATTCAGATCCAAAACGCCAATATATGGCCAAAATGTTAAGAACGGACCGTTATTGCATAAGATAGACAAGATGGAGTGTTGGGACTAGATATAGGAATTAGAGACTCATAAAGGTGGAAGGAGAAGCATCCATTACTTGTTTTCTCATTTCTTTAAAGAAACATATGTGTCCCTATGAAAATTCGAAAAACAGGATTTCGTCTAGTGAACGGTCCAATTCAGATCCAAAATGCCAATATATGGCCAAAATGCTAAGAACGGACCGTTATTGCATAAGATAGACAAGATGGAGTGCTGAGACTAGATATTAGGATTAGAGACTCCAAATGGTCGAAGGAGAAGCATTTGTTACTTGTTTTCTCATTTCTTTAAAGAAGCCTTTGTGTCCCTATGAAAATTCAAAAAACGGGATTTCGTCTAGTGAACGGTCCAATTTAGATCCAAAACGGCAATATATATCCAAAATGCTAAGAACGGACCGTTATTGCGTAAGACAGACAAGATGGAGTGCTTAGACTAGATATAAGGATTAGATACTATAGGAATTTAGGATTATGATTTATAAAGAACAAGAAAGAGAAAATTGATTTTAGGGAGAGACTTATGATAATCACAAATGTTTTTCTTGTTATTTACTTCTTTGTGTTAAATCACATATATGTACTAAGATGAAATTGACTGTAGTTAAGGATTAACTAACCCTAGTTGAGTTACTAACTCAAGTTGCAACACAAGTTGCCATACAAATATCTAACTAGTTGATAAACAAAGAAAACAAGTTGTACTAGTTGCAACACAAGTAGAACACAACTTGTTGATGTGTTGGCATATGAACAAGGCACGCGGAGCTACAGTGCACGATCCTATCTCTTCATTGTTTTAACTTCATTTCAACAGAGACTCCTAAACGTGGAAGGAGAAGTATCCGTTACTTGTTTTCTCATTTCTTTTAAGAAACCTCCTTGTCCCTATGAAAACTCGAAAAATGGGATTTCGTCTAGTAAACGGACCAATTCAGATCCAAAACGGCAATATAGGGCCAAAATGCTAAGAATTGACCGTTTTTGCATAAGACAGACAAGATGGAGTGCTGAGACTAGATATAGAGATTAGAGACTCCTAAAGGTTGAACGAGAAGCATCTGTTACTTGTTTTCTTATATCTATAAAGAAACCTCTGGTCCCTATGAAAATTCGAAAAACGGGATTTTGTTTAGTAAACGGTCCCATTTGGATCCAAAATGGCAATATATGGCCAAAATGCTAAGAACAGACCGTTATTGCATAAGACAGACAAGATGGAGTGCTGAGACTAGATATAGGTATTAGAGACTCCTAAAGGTGGAAGGAGAAGCATCCTTTACTAGTTTTCTCATTTCTTTAAAGAAACCTCGGTGTCCGTATGAAAATTCGAAAAACATTATTTCGTGTGGTAAACGGTCTAATTCAGATCCAAAACGGCAATATATGGCGAAAATGCTACGAACGGACCGTTATGGCATAACACATACAAGATGGAGTGCATAGACTAGATATAGGGATTAGAGACTCCTAAAGGTGGAAGGAGAAACATATGTTACTTGTTTTCTCATTTCTTTTAAGAAACCTCCGTGTCCCTATAAAAATTCGAAAAATGGGATATCGTCTAGTGAACGGTCCAATTGAGATCCAAAACGGGAATATATGGCCAAAATGCTAAGAACAGACCGTTATTGCATAAGACAGACAAGATGGAGTGCTGAGACTAGATATAGAGATTAGAGACTCCTAAAGGTGGAAGGATAAGCATCAGTTACTTGTTTTCTCATTTCTTTAAAAAAACCTCTGTGTCCCAACAGAAATTCGAAAAACGTGATTTCGTGTAGTAAACGGTCCAATTCAGATCCAAAATGGTTATATATGGCCAAAATGCTACGAACGGACCGTTATGGCATAACACATACAAGATGGAGTGCATAGACTAGATTTGAGGATTAGAGACTCCTAAATATGGAAAGAAAATTATTTGTTACTTGTTTTCTCTTTTTTTTGTAAGAAACCTCTATGTCTTTATGAAAATTCAAAAAACGGGATATCGTCTAGTGTACGGTCCAATTCATATCCAAAACGGCAATATATGGCCGAAAGGCTAAGAACTGACCGTTATTGCATAAGACAGACAAGATGGAGTGCTGAGACTAGATATAGGGATTAGAGACTGCTTAAGGTGGAACGAGAAGCATATGTTACTTGTTTTCTTATATATATATAAAGAAACCTCTAGTCCCTATGAAAATTCGAAAAACGGGATTTTGTTTAGTAAACGGTCCAATTCGGATCCAAAATGGCAATATATGGCCAAAATGGCAATATATGGTCAAAATGCTAAGAACAGACCGTTATTGCATAAGACAGACAAGATGGAGTGCTGAGACTAGATATAGGGATTAAAGACTCCTAAAAGTGGAAGGATAAGCATCAGTTACTTGTTTTCTCATTTCTTTAAAAAAACCTCTGTGTCCCAACGGAAATTCGAAAAATGTGATTTCGTGTAGTAAACGGTCCAATTCAGATCCAAAATAGTTATATATGGCCAAAATGCTACGAACGGACCGTTATGGCATAACACATACAAGATGGAGTGCATACACTAGATTTGGGGATTAGAGACTCCTAAAGATGGAAAGAAAAGTATTTGTTACTTGTTTTCTCTTTTTTTTTTATGAAACCTCAGTGTCTCTATGAAAATTCAAAAAACGGGATATCGTCTAGTGTACGGTCCAATTCATATCCAAAACGGCAATATCTGGCCGAATTGCTAAGAACTGACCGTTATTGCATAAGACAGACATGATGGAGTGCTGAGACTAGATATAGGGATTACAGACTCCTTAAGGTGGAACGAGAAGCATCTGTTACTTGTTTTCTTATATCTATAAAGAAACCTCTGGTCTCTATGAAAATTCGAAAAACGGGATTTCGTTTAGTAAAAGGCCCAATTCGGATCCAAAATGGCAATATATGGCCAAAATGGCAATATATGGCCAAAATGCTAAGAACAGACCGTTATTGCATAAGACAGACAAGATGAAGTGCTGAGACTAGATATAGAGATTAGAGACTCCTAAAGGTGGAATGATAAGCATCCGTTACTTGTTTTCTCATTTCTTTTAAAAAACCTCCGTGTCCCTATGAAAATTCAAAAAATGGGATATCGTCTAGCGAACGGTCCAATTCAGATCCAAAACAACAATATATGGCCAAAATGCTAAGAAGGGACCGTTATTGCATAAAACAGACAAGATGGAGTGTTGAGACTAGATATAGGGATTAGAGACTCCTAAAGGTGGAACGAGAAGCATCTGTTACTTGTTTTCTTATATCTATAAAGAAACCTCTGGTCCCTATGAAAATTCGAAAAATGGTATTTCGTTTAGTAAACGGTCCCATTCGGATCCAAAATGGCAATATATGGCCAAAATGCTAAGGACAGACCGTTATTGCATAAGACAGACAAAATGGAGTGCTGAGACTAGATATAGGTATTAGAGACTCCTAAAGATGGAAGGAGAAGCATCCTTTACTAGTTTTCTCATTTCTATAAAGAAACTTGTCGTCCCTATGAAAATTCGAAAAACGGGATTTTGTTTAGTAAACGGTCCAATTCGTATCAAAAATGGCAATATACGGCCAAAATACTAAGAATAGACCATTATTGCATAAGGCAGACAAGATGGAGTGCTGAGAATAGATATAGGGATTAGAGACTCCTAAAAGTGGAAGGAGAAGCATATGTTACTTGTTTTCTCATTTCTTTACAGAAACCTCGGTGTCCCTATAAAAATTCTAAAAACGTGATTTCGTGTAGTGAACGGTCTAATTCAGTTCCAAAACAGCAATATATGGCCAAAATGCTACGAACGGACCGTTATGGCATAACACATACAAGATGGAGTGCAGAGACTAGATATAGGGATTAGAGACTCCTAAAGGTGGAAGGATAAGCATCCGTTACTTGTTTTCTCATTTCTTTAAAGAAACCTCTGTGTCCCTATGGAAATTCGAAATACGTGATTCCGTGTAGTAAACGGTCCAATTCAGATCCAAAATGGTAATATACGGCCAAAATACTAAGAACGGACCGTTATGGCCTAACATATACAAGATGCATAACATAGACTAGATATAGGGATTAGAGACTCCTAAAGGTGGAAGGAAAAGCATCTGTTACTTGTTTTCTCACTTCTTTTAAGAAACCTCTATGTTCCTATGAAAATTCGAAAAACGGGATTTCGTATAGTAAACGGTCCAATTCATATCCAAAACGGCAATATAGGGCCAAAATGCTAAGAATTGACTGTTATTGCATAAGACAGACAAGATGGAGTGCTGAGACTAGATATAGGGATTAGAAACCTCCTGAAGGTGGAAGCAGAAACATCCGTTACTTGTTTTCTCATTTCTTTTAAGAAACCTCTGTGTCCCTATGTATATTCGAAAAACGGGATATCGTCTAGTGAACGGACCAATTCAGATCCAAAACGCCAATATATGGCCAAAATGTTAAGAACGGACCGTTATTGCATAAGATAGACAAGATGGAGTGTTGGGACTAGATATAGGAATTAGAGACTCATAAAGGTGGAAGGAGAAGCATCCATTACTTGTTTTCTCATTTCTTTAAAGAAACATATGTGTCCCTATGAAAATTCGAAAAACAGGATTTCGTCTAGTGAACGGTCCAATTCAGATCCAAAACCGCAATATATGGCCAAAATGCTAAAAACAGACCTTTATGGCATAACACATACAAGATGGAGGGCTGAGACTAGATATAGGGATTAGAGACTCCTAAAGGTGGAAGGAGAAGCATCCATTACTTGTTTTCTCATTTCTTTAAAGAAACATATGTGTCCCTATGAAAATTCGAAAAACATTATTTCGTGTAGTAAACGGTCTAATTCAGATCCAAAATGACAATATATGGCCAAAATGCCACGAACGGACCGTTATGGCATAACACATACAAGATGGAGTGCATAGACTAGATTTGGGGATTAGAGACTCCTAAAGATGGAAAGAAAATTATTTGTTACTTGTTTTCTCTTTTTTTTGTAAGAAACCTCTGTCTTTATGAAAATTCAAAAAATGGGATATCGTCTAGTGTACGGTCCAATTCATATCCAAAACGGCAATATATGGCCGAAATGCTAAAAACTGACCGTTATTGCATAAGACAGACAAGATGGAGTGCTGAGACTAGATATAGGGATTAGAGACTGCTTAAGGTGGAATGAGAAGCATCTGTTAATTGTTTTCTTATATCTATAAAGAAACCTCTGCTCCCTATGAAAATTCGAAAAACGGGATTTTGTTTAGTAAACGGTCCAATTCGGATCCAAAATGGCAATATATGGCCAAAATGGCAATATATGGCCAAAATGCTAAGAACAGACCGTTATTGCATAAGACAGATAAGATGGAGTGCTGAGACTAGATATAGGGATTAGAGACTCCTAAAGGTGGAAGGATAAGCATCAGTTACTTGTTTTCTCATTTCTTTAAAAAAAATTCTGTGTCCCAACAGAAATTCGAAAAACGTGATTTCGTGTAGTAAACGGTCCAATTCAGATCCAAAATGGTTATATATGGCCAAAATGCTACGAACGGACCGTTATGGCATAACACATACAAGATGGAGTGCATAGACTAGATTTGGGGATTAGAGACTCCTAAAGATGGAAAGAAAATTATTTGTTACTTGTTTTCTCTTTTTTTTGTAAGAAACCTCTGTCTTTATGAAAATTCAAAAAATGGGATATCGTCTAGTGTACGGTCCAATTCATATCCAAAACGGCAATATATGGCCGAAATGCTAAAAACTGACCGTTATTGCATAAGACAGACAAGATGGAGTGCTGAGACTAGATATAGGGATTAGAGACTCCTAAAGGTGGAAGGATAAGCATCTGTTACTTGTTTTCTCATTTCTTTATAGAAACCTCTGTGTCCCTATGGAAATTCGAAAAACGTGATTTCGTGTAGTAAACGGTCCAATTCAGATCCAAAATGGTAATATACGGCCAAAATGCTACGGACGGACCGTTATGGCCTAACATATACAAGATGCATAACATAGACTAGATATAGGGATTAGAGACTCCTAAAGGTGGAAGGATAAGCATCTGTTACTTGTTTTCTCATTTCTTTATAGAAACCTCTATGTCCCTATGGAAATTCGAAAAACGTGATTTCGTGTAGTAAACGGTCCAATTCAGATCCAAAATGGTAATATACGGCCAAAATGCTACGGACGGACCGTTATGGCCTAACATATACAAGATGCATAACATAGACTAGATATAGGGATTAGAGACTCCTAAAGGTGGAAGGAAAAGCATCTGTTAATTGTTTTCTCATTTCTTTTAAGAAACCTCTATGTCCCTATGAAAATTCGAAAAACGGGATTTCGTCTAGTAAACGGTCCAATTCATATCCAAAACGGCAATATAGGGCCAAAATACTACGAACGGACTGTTATTGCATAAGACAGACAAGATGGAGTGCTGAGACTAGATATAGGGATTAGAGACCTCCTGAAGGTGGAAGGAGAGACATCCATCACTTGTTTTCTCATTTCTTTAAAGAAACCTCTGGTCCCTCTGAAAATTCGAAAAACGGGATTTCGTCTAGTAAACAGTCCAATTCAGATCCAAAACCGCAATATATGGCCAAAATGCTAAGAACAGACCTTTATGGCATAACACATACAAGATGGAGGGCTGAGACTAGATATAGGGATTAGAGACTCCTAAAGGTGGAAGGAGAAGTATCTGTTACTTGTTTTCTCATTTACTTAAAAAAACCTCAGGTGTCCCTATGAAAATTCGAAGAACATGATTTCGTGTAGTAAATGGTCTAAATCAGATCCAAAGTGGCAATATATGGCCAAAATGCTACGAACGGACCGTTATGCCATAACACATACAATATGGAGTGCATAGATTAGATATAGGGATTAGAGACTCCTGAAAATGGAAGGAGAAACATCAGTTACTTGTTTTTTCTCGTTTCTTTTAAGAAACCTCTATGTCCCTATGAAAATTCGAAAAACGGGATATCATCTAGTGAACGGTCCAATTCAGATCCAAAACGGCAATATATTGCCCAAATTCTGAAAACTGAACGTTATTGCATAAGACAGAGAAGATGGAGTGTTTAGACTAGATATAGGGATAAGAGACTCCTGAAAGAGGAAGGAGAAACATCTGTTACTTATTTTCTCATTTCTTTTAAGAAATCTCTGTGTCCCTATGAAAATTCGAAAAACGGGATATCGTTTAGTGAACGGTCCAATTCAGATCCAAAACGGCAATATATGGCCAAAATTCTAAGAACTGACCGTTATTGCATAAGACAGACAAGATGGAGTGTTGAGACTAGATATAGGGATTAGAGACTCCCGAAGGTGGAATAAGAAGCATCCATTACTTGTTTTCTCATTTCGTTAAAGAAACATATATGTCTCTATGAAAATTTGAAAAACATGAAGTCGTTTAGTAAACGGTCCAATTCAGATCCAAAACGGCAATATATAACCAAAATGCTAAGAACGGACCGTTATTGCATAAGACAGACAAGATGGAGTGCCGAGACTAGATATAGGGATTAGAGACTCCTAAAGGTGGAAAGAGAAGCATCTATTACTTTTTATCTCATTTCTTTTAAGAAACCTCTGTGTCCCTATGTATATTCGAAAAACGGGATATCGTCTAGTGAACGGTCCAATTCAGATCCAAAACGCCAATATATGGCCAAAATGTTAAGAACGGACCGTTATTGCATAAGATAGACAAGATGGAGTGTTGGGAATAGATATAGGAATTAGAGACTCATAAAGGTGGAAGGAGAAGCATCCATTACTTGTTTTCTCATTTCTTTAAAGAAACATATGTGTCCCTATGAAAATTCGAAAAACAGGATTTCGTCTAGTGAACGGTCCAATTTAGATCCAAAACCGCAATATATGGCCAAAATGCTAAGAACAGACCGTTATTGCATAAGACAGACAAGATGGAGTGCTGAGACTAGATATAGGGATTAGAGATTCCTAAAGGTGGAAGGAGAAGCATCCGTTACTTGTTTTCTCATTTCTTAAAAGAAACCTCGGTGTCCCTATGAAAATTTGAAAAACATTATTTCGTGTAGTAAACGGTCTAATTCAGATCCAAAATGACAATATATGGCCAAAATGCTACGAACGGACCGTTATGGGATAACAAATACAAGATGGAGTGCATAGACTAGATATAGGGATTAGAGACTCCGAAAGGTGGAAGGAGAAACATCTGTTACTTGTTATCTCATTTCTTTTAAGAAATCTCTGTGTCCCTATGAAAATTCGAAAAACGGGATATCGTCTAGTGAACGGTCCAATTCAGATCCAAAACGGCAATATATGGCCAAAATTCTAAGAACTGACCGTTATTGCATAAGGCATACAAGATGGAGTGTTGAGACTAGATATAGGGATTAGAGACTCCCGAATGTGGAATAAGAAGCATCCATTACTTGTTTTCTCATTTCTTTAAAGAAACATATGTGTCCCTATGAAAATTTGAAAAACAGGAAGTCGTTTTGTAAACGGTCCAATTCAGATCCAAAACGGCAATATATGACCAAAATGCTAAGAACGGACCGTTATTGCATAAGACAGACAAGATGGAGTGCCGAGACTAGATATAGGGATTAGAGACTCATAAAGGTGGAAAGAGAAGCATCTATTACTTTTCATCTCATTTCTTTTAAGAAACTCTGTGTCCCTATGAAAATTTGAAAAACGGGATATCGTCTAGTGAACGGTCCATTCAGATCTAAAACGGCAATATATGGCTAAAATGCAAAGAACGAAACGTTATTGCATAAGACAGACTAGATGGAGTGCTGAGACTAGATATAGGGATTAGAGACTCCTAAAGGTGGAACGAGAATCATATGTTACATGTTTTCTTATTTCTATAAAGAAACCTCTAGTCCCTATGAAAATTCGAAAAATGGGATTTCGTTTAGTAAACGGTCCAATTCGGATCCAAAATGGCAATATATGGCCAAAATGCTAAGAACAGACCGTTATTGCATAAGACAGACAAGATGGAGTGCTGAGACTAGATATAGGGATTAGAGACTCCTTAAGGTGGAACGAGAAGCATTTGTTACTTGTTTTCTTATATCTATAAAGAAACCTCTGTGTCCCTATGGAAATTCGATTTCGTTTAGTAAACGGTCCAAAATGGTCCAATTCGGATCAAAAATGGCAATATATGGCCAAAATGGGAATATATGGCCAAAATGGCAATATATAGCCAAAATGCTAAGAACAAACCGTTATTGCATAAGACAGACAAAATGGAGTGCTGAGACTAAATATAAGGATTAGAGATTCCTAAAGGTGGAAGGATAAGCATTCGTTACTTGTTTTATCATTTCTTTAAAAAAACCTCTGTGTCCCTATGGAAATTCGAAAAACGTGATTTTGTATAGTAAAAGGTCCAATTCATATTTAAAATGGTAATATATGGCCACAATGGTACGAACGGACCGTTATGGCCTAACATATACAAGATGGATAGCTGAGACTAGATATAGGGATTAGAGACTCCTAAAGGTGGAATAAGAAGCATCCATTACTTGTTTTCTCATTTCTATAAAGAAACATATGTGTCCCTATGAAAATATGAAAAACAGGAAGTCGTTTAGTAAACGGTCCAATTCAGATCCAAAACGGCAATATATGGCCAAAATGCTAAGAACAGACCGTTATTCCATAAGATAGACAAGATGGAGTGCCGAGACTATATATAGGGATTAGAGACTCCTAAAGGTGGAAAGAGAAGCATCCGTTACTTGTTATCTCATTTCTTTTAAGAAACTCTATGTCCCTATGAAAATTTGAAAAACGGGATATCGTTTAGTGAACGGGCCATTCAGATCTAAAACGGCAATATATGGCCAAAATGTTAAGAACGGACCGTTATTGAATAAGACATACAAGATGGAGTGCTGAGACTATATATAGGGATTAGAGACTCCTAAAGGTGGAACGAGAAGCATCTGTTACATGTTTTCTTATTTCTATAAAAAAACCTCTGGTCCCTATGAAAATTCGAAAAAAGGGATTTCGTTTAGTAGACGGTCCAATTCGGATCTAAAATGGCAATATAGGCCAAAATGCTAAGAACAGACCGTTATTGCAAAAGACAGACAAGATGGAGTGCTGAGACTAGATATAGGTATTAGAGACTCCTAAAGGTGGAAGGATAAGCATCCGTTACTTGTTTTCTAAATTCTTTAAAAAAACCTCTGTGTCCCTATGGAAATTCGAAAAACGTGATTTCGTGTAGTAAACGGTCCAATTCAGATCCACAATGGTAATATATGGCCAAAATGCTACGAACGGACCGTTATGGCATAACACATACAAGATGGAGTGCATAGACTAGATTTGGGGATTATAGACTCCTAAAGATGGAAATAAAAGTATTTGTTACTTGTTTTTTTTTTTTTTTTAAGAAACCTCTGTGTTTCTATGAAAATTCAAAAAATAGGATATCGTCTAGTGTACGGTCCAATTCATATCTAAAACAGCAATATATGGCCGAAATGCAAAGAACTGACCGTAATTGCATAAGACAGACAAGATGGAGTGCTGAGACTAGATATAGGGATTAGAGACTCCTTAAGGTGGAACGAGAAGCATCTGTTACTTGTTTTCTTTTATCTATAAAGAAACCTCTGGTCCCTATGAAAATTTGAAAATCGGGATTTCGTTTAGTAAACGGTCCAATTCGGATCCAAAATGGCAATATATGGCCAAAATGCTACGAACGGACAGTTATGGCATAACACATACAAGATGGAGTGCATAGACTAGATTTGGGGATTATAGACTCCTAAAGATGGAAATAAAAGTATTTGTTAATTGTTTTCTCTTTTTTTTTTAAGAAACCTCTGTATTTCTATGAAAATTCAAAAAACGGGATATCGTCTAGTGTACGGTCCAATTCATATCTAAAACTGCAATATATGGCCGAAATGCTAAGAACTGACCGTTATTGCATAAGACAAACAAGATGGAGTGCTGAGACTAGATATAGGGATTAGAGACTCCTAAAGGTGGAACGAGAAGCATCTGTTACATGTTTTCTTATTTCTATAAAGAAACCTCTGGTCCCTATGAAAATTCGAAAAAAGGGATTTCCTTTAGTAGACGGTCCAATTCGAATCCAAAATGGCAATATAGGCCAAAATGCTAAGAACAGACCGTTATTGCATAAGACAGACAAGATGGAGTGCTGAGACTAGATATAGGTATTAGAGACTCCTAAAGGTGGAAGGATAAGCATCCGTTACTTGTATTCTCAATTCTTTAAAAAAACCTTTGTGTCCCTATGGAAATTTCGAAAAACGTGATTTCGTGTAGTAAACGGTCCAATTCAGATCCACAATGGTAATATATGGCCAAAATGCTACGAACGGACCGTTATGGCATAACACATACAAGATGGAGTGCATAGACTAGATTTGGGGATTATAGACTCCTAAAGATGGAAATAAAAGTATTTGTTACTTGTTTTCTCTTTTTTTTTAAGAAACCTCTGTGTCTCTATGAAAATTCAAAAAACGGGATATCGTCTAGTGTACGGTCCAATTCATATCTAAAACTGCAATATATGGCCGAAATGCTAAGAACTGACCGTTATTGCATAAGACAGACAAGATGGATTGCTGAGACTAGATATAGGGATTAGAGACTCCTAAAGGTGGAACGAGAAGCATTTGTTACATGTTTTCTTATTTCTATAAAGAAACCTCTGGTCGCTATGAAAATTCGAAAATCGGGATTTCGTTTAGTAAACGGTCCAATTCGGATCCAAAATGGCAATATATGGCCAAAATGGCAATATATGGCCAAAATGCTAAGAACAGACCGTTATTGCATAAGACAAACAAGATAGAGTGCTGAGACTAGATATAGGGATTAGAGACTCCTAAAGGTGGAAGGATAAGCATCTGTTACTTGTTTTCTCAATTCTTTAAAAAAACCTCTGTGTCCCTATGGAAATTCGAAAAACGTGATTTCGTGTAGTAAACGGTCCAATTCAGATCCAAAATGGTAATATATGGCCAAAATGCTACGAACGGACCGTTATGGCATAACACATACAAGATGGAGGGCATATACTAGATATAGGGATTAGAGACTCCTAAAGGTGGAAGGATAAGCATCCGTTACTTGTTTTCTCATTTCTTTACAGAAACCTCGGTGTCCTTATAAAAATTCTTAAAACGTGATTTCGTGTAGTAAACGGTCCAACGCAAATCCAAAACAGCAATATAAGGCCAAAATGCTACGAACGGACCGTTATGGCATAACGCATACAAGATGGAGTGCATAGACTAGATTAGGGGATTAGAGACTCCTAAAGATGGAAAGAAAAGTATTTGTTACTTGTTTTCTCTTTTTTTTTTTAAGAAACCTCTGTGTCTCTATGAAAATTCAAAAAACGGGATATCGTCTAGTGTACGGTCCAATTCATATCCAAAACGGCAATATATGGCCGAAATGCTAAGAACTGACCGTTATTGCATAAGACAGACAAGATGGAGTGCTGAGACTAGATATAGGGATTAGAGACTCCTTAAGGTGGAACGAGAAGCATCTGTTACATGTTTTCTTATATCTATAAAGAAACCTCTGGTCCCTATGGAAATTCGAAAAACGGGATTTTGTTTAGTAAACGGTCCAATTCGGATCCAAAATGGCAATATATGGCCAAAATGGCAATATATGGCCAAAATGGCAATATATGGCCAAAATGGCAATATATGGCCAAAATGCTAAGAACAGACCGTTATTGCATAAGACAAACAAGATGGAGTGCTGAGACTAGATATAGGGATTAGAGACTCCTAAAGGTGGAAGGATAAGCATCCGTTACTTGTTTTCTCAATTCTTTAAAAAAACCTCTGTGTCCCTATGGAAATTCGAAAAACGTGATTTCGTGTAGTAAACGGTCCAATTCATATCCAAAACGGTAATATAAGGCCAAAATGCTACGAACGGACCGTTATGGCATAACACATACAAGATGGAGTGCATAGACTAGATTAGGGGATTAGAGACTCCTAAAGATGGAAAGAAAAGTATTTGTTACTTTTTTTCTCTTTTTTTTTTAAGAAACCTCTGTGTCTATGAAAATTCAAAAAACGGGATATCGTCTAGTGTACGGTCCAATTCATATCCAAAACGGCTATATATGGCGAAAATACTAAGAACTGACCGTTATTGCATAAGACAGACAAGATGGAGTGCTGAGACTAGATATAGGGATTAGAGACTCCTTAAGGTGGAACGAGAAGCATCTGTTACTTGTTTTCTTATATCTATAAAGAAACCTCTGGTCCCTATAAAAATTCGAAAAACGGGATTTCGTTTTGTAAACGGTCCAATTCGGATCCAAAATGGCAATATTGGCAATATATGGCCAAAATGCTAAGAACAGACCGTTATTGCATAAGACATACAAGATGGAGTGCTGAGACTAGATATAGGGATTATAGACTCCTAAAGGTGGAAGGATAAGCATACATTACTTGTTTTCTGATTTCTTTAAAAAATCCTTTGTGTCCCTATGGAAATACGAAAAACGTGATTTTGTGTAATAAAGGGTCCAATTTAGATCCAAAATGGTAATATATGGCCAAAATGCTACGAACGGACCATTATGGCATAACATATACAAGATGGATAGCATAGACTAGATATAGGGATTAAAGACTCCTAAAGGTGGAAGGAGAAGCATCTGTTACTTGTTTTCTCATTTCTTTAAAAAAACCTTTGTGTCCCTATGGAAATACGAAAAACGTGATTTCGTGTAGTAAACGGTCCAATTCAGATCCAAAATGGTAATATATGGCCAAAATGCTACGAACGGACCGTTATGGCATAACATATACAAGATGGAAAGCATAGACTAGATATAGGGATTAGAGACTCATAACGGTGGAACGAGAAACATCTGTTACTTGTTTTCTTATTTCTTTACAGAAACCTCTCGGCCCTATGAAAATTCGAAAAACGGGATTTTGTTTAGTAAACGGTCCAATTCGTATCCAAAATGGCAATATATGGCCAAAATGCTAAGAATAGACCGTTATTGCATAAGACAGACAAGATGGAGTGCTGAGACTAGATATAGGGATTAGAGACTCCTAAAGGTGGAAGGAGAAGCATCCGTTACTTGTTTTCTCATTTCTTTAAAGAAACCTCGGTGTCCCTATGAAAATTCGAAAAACATTATTTCGTATAGTAAACGGTCTAATTCAGATCCAAAATGACAACATATGGCCAAAATGCTACGAACGGACCGTTATGGCATAACACATACAAGATGGAGTGCATAGACTAGATTTGGGGATTAGAGAATCCTAAAGATGGAAAGAAAAGTATTTGTTACTTGTTTTCTCTTTTTTTTGTAAGAAACCTCTGTGTCTCTACGAAAATTCAAAAAACGGGATATCGTCTAGTGTACGGTCCAATTCATATCCAAAACGGCAATATATGGCCAAAATGCTAAGAACTGACCGTTATTGTATAAGACAAACAAGATGGAGTGCTGAGACTAGATATAAGGATTAGAGACTCCTAAAGGTGGAAGGATAAGCATCTGTTACTTGTTTTCTCAATTCTTTAAAAAAACCTCTGTGTCCCTATGGAAATTCGAAAAACGTGATTTCGTGTAGTAAACGGTCCAATTCAGATCCAAAATGGTAATATAAGGCCAAAATGCTACGAACGGACCGTTATGGCATAACACATACAAGATGGAGTGCATAGACTGGATTAGGGGATTAGAGACTCCTAAAGATGGAAAGAAAAGTATTTGTTACTTTTTTCTCTTTTTTTTTTAAGAAACCTCTGTGTCTATGAAAATTCAAAAAATGGGATATCGTCTAGTGTACGGCCCAATTCATATCCAAAACGGCTATATATGGCCAAAATACTAAGAACTGACTGTTATTGCATAAGACAGACAAGATGGAGTGCTGAGACTAGATATAAGGATTAGAGACTCCTTAAGGTGGAACGAGAAGCATCTGTTACTTGTTTTCTTATATCTATAAAGAAACCTCTGGTCCCTATAAAAATTCGAAAAACGGGATTTTGTTTTGTAAACGGTCCAATTCGGATCCAAAATGGCAATATTGGCAATATATGGCCAAAATGCTAAGAACAGACCGTTATTGCATAAGACATACAAGATGGAGTGCTGAGACTAGATATAGGGATTATAGACTCCTAAAGGTGGAAGGATAAGCATACATTACTTGTTTTCTGATTTCTTTAAAAAATCCTTTGTGTCTCTATGGAAATACGAAAAACCTGATTTTGTGTAATAAAGGGTCCAATTTAGATCCAAAATGGTAATATATGGCCAAAATGCTACGAACGGACCGTTATGGCATAACATATACAAGATGGATAGCATAGACTAGATATAGGGATTAAAGACTCCTAAAGGTGGAAGGAGAAGCATCTGTTACTTGTTTTCTCATTTCTTTTAAGAAACCTCTGTGTCCCTATGAAAATTCAAAAAACGGGATATCGTCTAGCGAACGGTCCAATTCATATCCGAAACAACAATATATGGCCAAAATGCTAAGAACGGACCGTTATTGCATAAGACAGACAAGATGGAGTGCTGAGACTAGATATAGGGATTAGAGACTCCTAAAGGTGGAACAAGAAACATCTGTTACTTGTTTTCTTATTTCTATAAAGAAACCTCTTGTCCCTAGGAAAATTCTAAAAACGCGATTTCGTTTAGTAAACGGTCCAATTCGGATCCAAAATTGTATTATATGGCCAAAATGCTAAGAACAGACCGTTATTGCATAAGAGAGACAAGATGGAGTGCTGAGAATAGATATAAGGATTAGAGACTCGTAAAGGGGGAAGGAGAAGCATCCGTTACTTGTTTTCTCATTTCTTTAAAGAAACCTCCGTGTCCCTATGTAAATTCTAAAAATCTGATTTCGTGTAGTAAACGGTCTAATTCAGATCCAAAACGGCAATATATGGCCAAAATGCTACGAACGGACTGTTATGGCATAACACATACAAGATGGAGTGCATAGACTAGATATGTGGATTAGAGACTCCTAAAGGTGGGAGGAGAAACATCCGTTACTTGTTTTCTCATATCTTTTAAGAAACATCTGTGTCTGTATGAAAATTCGTAAAATGGGATATCGTCTAGTGAACAGTCCAATTCAGATCCAAAACGGCAGTATATGGCCAAAATTCTAGGAACAGACCGTTATTGCATAAGGCATACAAGATGGAGTGTTGAGACTAGATATAGGTATTAGAGACTCCTAAAGGTGGAAGGCGAAGATCCGTTACTTGTTTTCTCATTTCTTTAAAGAAACCTCGGTGTCCCTATGAAAATTCGAAAAACATTATTTCGTGTAGTAAACGGTCTAATTCATATCCAAAACGGCAATATATGGCCAAAATGCTACGAACGGACCGTTATGGCATAACACATACAAGATGGAGTGCATAGACTAGATATAAGGATTAGAGACTCCTAAAGGTGGAAGGAGAAACATCTGTTACTTGTTTTCTCATTTCTTTTAAGAAACATCTGTGTTCGTATGAAAATTTGAAAAAGGGGATATCGTCTAGTGAACGGTCCAATTGAGATCCAAAACGGCAATATATGGCCAAAATGCTAAGAACGGACCGTTATTGCATAACACAGACAAGAGGGAGTGCTGAGACTAGATATAGGGATTAAAGACTCCTAAAGGTGGAAGGAGAAGCATTTGTTACTTGTTTTCTCATTTCTTTAAAGAAACCTCGGTGTCCCTATGAAAATTCGAATATTTCGTATAGTAAACGGTCTAATTCAGATCCAAAATGACAATATATGGCCAAAATGCTACGAACGGACCGTTATGGCACAACACATATAAGATGGAGTGCATAGACTAGGTTTGAGGATTAGAGACTCCTAAAGATGGAAAGAAAAGTATTTGTTACTTGTTTTCTCTTTTTTTTTTAAGAAACCTCTGTGTTTCTATGAAAATTCAAAAAACGGGATATCGTCTAGTGTACGGTCCAATTCATATCCAAAATGGCAATATATGGCCGAAATGCTAAGAACTGACCGTTATTGCATAAGACAGACAAGATGGAGTGCTGAGACTAGATATAGGGATTAGAGACTCCTTAAGGTGGAACGAGAAGCGTCTGTTACTTGTTTTCTTATATATATAAAGAAACCTCTGGTCCCTATGAAAATTCGAAAAACGGGATTTCGTTTAGTAAACGGTCCAATTCGGATCCAAAATGGCAATATATGGCCAAACCGCTAAGAACATACCGTTATTGCATAAGACAGACAAGATGGAGTGCTGAGACTAGATATAGGGATTAGAGACTCCTAAAGGTTGAATGATAAGCATCCGTTAATTGTTTTCTCATTTCTTTAAAAAAAACCTCTGTGTCCCTATAGAAATTCGAAAAACGTGATTTCGTGTAGTAAACGGTCCAATTCAGATCCAAAATGGTAATATATGGCCAAAATGTTACGAACGGACCGTTATGGCATAACATATACAAGATGGATAGCATAGACTAGATATAGGGATTAGAAACTCCTAAAGGTGGAAGGAGAAGCATATGTTACTTGTTTTCTCATTTCTTTTAAGAAACCTCCGTGTCCCTATGAAAATTCGAAAAACGGGATATCGTCTAGCGAACGGTCCAATTCATATCCAAAACAACAATATATGGCCAAAATGTTAAGAACGGACCGTTATTGCATAAGACAGACAACATGGAATGCTGAGACTAGATATAGGGATTAGAGTATCCTAAAGGTGGAACGAGAAGCATTTGTTACTTGTTTTCTTATTTCTATAAAGAAACCTCTCGTCCCTAGGAAAATTCTAAAAACGGGATNATAGAGATTAGAGACTCCAGAAGGTGGAAGGAGAAGCATCCATTACTTGTTTTCTCATTTCTTTAAAGAAACATAATTGTCCCTATGAAAATTAGAAAAACATGATGTCGTCTAGTAAACGGTCCAATTCAGATCCAAAACGGCACTATATATCTAAATGCTAAGAACGGACTGTAATTGCATAAGACAGACAAGATTGAGTGCTGAGACTAGATATAGGGATTATAGACTCCTAAAGGTGGAAGGAGAAACATTATGTTACTTGTTTTCTCATTTCTTTTAAGAAACCTCTGTGTCCCTATGAAAATTTGAAAAACGGGATATCGTCTAGTGAACGGTCCAATTCACATCTAAAACGGCAATATATGGCCAAAATGCTAAGAACGGACCGTTATTGCATAAGACAGACAAGAGGGAGTGCTGAGACTAGATATAGGGATTAGAGACTCCTAAAGGTGGAAGGAGAAGAATTCGTTACTTGTTTTCTCATTTCCTTAAAGAAACCTCCGTGTCCCTATAAAAATTTGAAAAACGTGATTTTGTGTAGTAAACGGTCAATTCAAGATCCAAAACGGAAATATATGGCCAAAATGCTACGAACGGACCTTTATGGCATAACACATACATACAAGAAGGGGTGCATAGACTAGATATAGTGATTAGAGACTCCTAAAGGTGGAAGGAGAACCATACGTTACTTGTTTTCTCATTTCTTTTAAGAAACCTCCGTGTCCCTATGAAAATTCAAAAAACGGGATATCGTCTAGTGAACGGTCCAATTCAGATCCAAAACGGCAATATATGGCTAAAATGCTAAGAACTGACCGTTATTGCATAAGACAGACAAG